>CM053582.1:254387460-254412497 GCA_028627135.1 Pseudochirops cupreus
AGAACAGAAAGGCAAAAGGGAAAGGGTCAACCTTACTCTCATTGAACTTGGCTTAGGGAAGGAATGACATAAACTCTAAACTGGGTATCTTGCCACACAGGAGAGTAGGAGGGATGGGGATGAGAGGTAGGATGACGGAGGGGAGGGCAGAGTTGGGGGGGGAGGGTTGCTTGAAGTATACACTTCTGTAAAGGGACAGGGACAGGGTCAAGGTAGAGAATAGAACAAGGGGGAGGCGAGATAGGGTGGAGGGACATATAATCAGTCTCTCACAATATGCCCACTGTGGAGAGGTTTTGTGTAATTACACATGTACAGACTGTATTTAATTACTTGTCCTTCCCATGGGGGTGAGTGATGAGGGAGGAAGGGAAAGAATCTAGAATTTAAAGTTCTATAATCAAATGTTAAAATATATATGTATACACACACACACACACACACAATTATTATTATTGCTTTTAACTACATCCAACTGGGAATTAAGATACACTGGCACTGTGGTATGGAGATCCATCCTGTCCTACTGGAAAGTCAGAGGGGTGAGGGGCAGGACATAGGAAAGAGCAGATTCGGGGAGGGGTTGTACAGTGGGATGGCTGTTTTGAGGCATTGGGTAGGGGAAAGATGGGGAGAAAATTTGTAACTCAAAATCTCATGGAAATGAATGATGTAAACAAGAAAATAAATAAATTAATAAATAAAAAAAAAGATTACCAGCATAGCAAACTCCATTTATTCAGTGACAGATTAAGACAAATCATTCATAGAACAGAGAAAATCAAAATACAGTGTAAGTCATTCATCTAGCAAGTAAGTTCTCAATTCAAATGCAAAGTGCCAAGGTCCAAGTATCACACCCCTGGCCAGTACATTAGTTAAAGTAGCCCATTCCTGAGCAGTACATTCATTTAGTCAGTCAAAGTTTCTCTTCTCAAATGGAGGTTAGTTTCAAATCATAAACAAAGTACATTCATTTGGTCAATCACAGAGCACAAAAAGTCAAAGGTTTCCCACCCCTGGATCACAACTGAATTACATTAATGCCAAGCACTTTCTCAAAAGGGGCAGGAGATCACAAAAGGAAATCCACCCTTAAGCTACAACAAAGTTAAGATATCATCACAGCATTGAAAACCCAAGGAAAGTCCCTTCCTCATCTTGACAAAAGACAAGTTCTCAGCAATCTCTGTTCCTGGGGAGGCAAAGCCTAACAAAGCCACAATATATGTTGCCAGTGTCCTCATCAAGTCACTCTCTGCCTGCAGAACAGTCCCAGAACCCCTGAAAACATCAGCAAGGCCCTCTTCCAGGATTTCTGTAAACATACAACAAGAAAATCCTCCTCTAGGGCTTCTGAACCAACATCAAGGTTCCAGGACCTCTGTAACAGCAGCACTGTCCTTCACCGGCGGGTGAATCTGGCAAAATAATATCAAATCATTTTAAAATTTTTGGACTTCCTGAAAGCCACAATCAAAATAACGACCCTACACATCATCTTTCAAGAAATTATCAAGGAAAACTGCCTCAGTATTCTAGAACCAGAGCGTAAATTGGAAATTGAAAGAATCTACTGAAAGAGATCCCAAAATGAAAACTTTCAGGAATATTATAGGCAAATTCCAGTGCTCTCAGGTCAAGGAGAGACTATTGCAAGCAGTGAGAAAGAAACAATTCAAGTATTGTAGAGTGAGCAACAACCAGGATAACATAAGACTTAGCAGTTTCTACATTAAAGGACCTGAGGGCTTGGAATATGATATTCCAGAGGGCAAAGGAGTTAAGATTAAAATCAAGAATCACCTATCCAAAAAAACTGAGTATAATGTTTCAGAGGAAAAATTGGAAATTCAATGATATAGTGGACTTTCAAGTATTCTTGACGAAAAGACCAGAGCTGAATAGAAAATTAGATTTTCAAATACAAGACTCAGGAGATGCATAAAAGGTAAACAAGAAAGGGAAATTGTAAGGAACTTGATAAGATTAAACTGTATTCCTACACAAGAAGATGATCCTTGTAAGTCATAAGAATTTTCTCGTTATTAGGGCAGTTAGAAGGAATATATTTAAACAGAGGGCACATGTGTGAGTTGCATATGAAAGGATGATATCTAAAAAAAAAATTCAGAAATGAGAGAGAAATGTACTGTGAGAAAAGGAAAGGGAGACATAAAATGGGATAAATTATCTCACATAAAGAAGCAAGAAAAAACTTTTACAGTTAAGGGGAAGAGAGGGGAGGGAGAGAGAATGACTCTTACTCTCATCAAAATTGGTTCAAACATACACACTTGATTGAAATCTATCTCACCCTACAAGAAAGTAGGAGGGGAGGGGAAAAGAGGAGGGAGTGCATGATAGAAGGGAGGGCAGATTGGGGGAGGTGGTAGTCAAAAGTAAAACACTTTGGAGAAGGGACAGGGTAAAGGGAGAGAGAGAATAGAATAAATGGAGAAGTTAGGAAATAGGATGGAAGGAAATAGATTTTGCAATAGTAATTGTGAAAAAAAATTTGAAACAAGTTTCTCTGATAAAGGACTCATTTTTCAAACATCAGGAGAACTGAGTCAAATTTATAAAAAATAAGAGCCATTCCACAACTGATAAATGATCAAAAGATATGAACAGTTTTCAGATGAGTAATCAAAGCTATGTATAGTCATTTAAAAATGCTCTAACTCACTATTCATTTGTAGAGATGCAAATTAAAACATTTCTGAGGTACTGCCTCATATAAGATTGGCTAATAGGACAGTAAAGGAAAATGACCAATGGTGGAGGCAATGTGGGGAAAAATGAGACATTAATGCACTATTGGTGCATTTCTGAACTATTTCAACCATTCTATAGAGCAATTTGGAACTATGCTCAAGGCCTGTAAAACCATGCATACCCTCTGACCTAGTAGAGCCATTAGTAGACCTATATCACAAAAGAGATTTTTTTTTGAAGTTTAAAAGGACCTATATGTACAAAAATATTAATTAGCAGCTCTTTTCTGGTGGCAAAGAATTGGAAACTGAGGAATGTGCCATGAGATTATGATGTAATACTATTTTGCTATAAGAAATAAAGAGCAGAATGCCCTCAGAAAAACCTGAAAAGGCTTACATGAATGGATGCAAAGTGAAATGTACTGTGTACAAAGTAACAACCATATTGTAAGATTATCAGCTGTGAATAACTTGCCTGTTCTTAGCAGTACAATCATCCAAGATAATTCTGAAAGACTTATGATGAAAAATGGAATCTATCCCCAAAGAAAGAACTGGTGGTGTCTGAATACAGATTAAAGCATACTTTTTCTTCCTTTATTTTTCTTGAAGGTTTTTTTTATCTGTTTTCTTTCACTATATGACTAATATGGAAATGTTTTGTATGACTACATATATATAATTTCTTACCCTCTCAATGAGAGAGAGAGGGTAGAAGGGAGAGATTTTGAAACTCAAAGTTTCAAATCAAATGTTAAAAAATATCTTTGCATGCAACTGGGGAAAAGAAAATACTAAATAATCTTTTTTAAAAGAAAGTTAATGAGGGTCTGACCTAGACCAGCAGCCTATTTGAGCTAAATAAGGTGACATATACAAGAGAAGTTCTGAAAATAAAGATTATGAGATTTGGGATATGTGAAATGAGTGATACTGAGAAGCCAAGAAAAAAAGAATATATTCAAAAAGGAATGTGATAAAAAGTTATATATATATATATATATATGTATGTATCAATGAAATAAAATATATTTTTAAAAATCTGTCAAATAAATGAAAAACTGCTTTAAACTAAGTTTTCAATATCGTTCTGTCCTTACCATTTTTACATTCCTAAGTTGGTGTCTTGGAGATATCACAAATTCGTTTTCAATTGTTTGGTTTTTTTCCCAATAAGTAAGACTTTCTAGAGGGAAAAATAAACACAGAAAGAGAAAGAGTGAGAGACAGAGACAGAGACAGACAGACAGACAAAGAGAGAGACAGAAAGACAGAGAGAGAGAGAGAGAGGGAGAGAGAGAGAGAAGAGAGAGAGAAATTTCTGAACTTTATAGGCTTCATGCCATTCCTCTCTAGGCTTTTGTTACTTCAGGGCTTTGACTACCTGATGCCAATGATAGTTGAAAATATAAAATGCACAAAAAAGAAAACAAAAATAGGGAAGTAATCTCTGCTTCTGTCAAGCAATGATTCTAAGCCTAACCAATTACTCCCCCCCAAAAAAATTTACAGTGGGGATCCCCCTGTTTTTTCACCTTCAAGTCACTTTAAATTTTTACCTTACCTCCAGTGTTCTCTCTAGTTCCTGTTAAACAGCATAGAGTGGCTGTATCAATCCTATGGGAAATTGTGAAGTAGACAGAATTTTTCTTTGGTGTCCTCTCATTTTTCCTTTATGCCACTCTCTCCTAAGTGCTTATGCCATCTCCCTCTGACCCTGTGAGTGCCTTGACATATTAAGGAGATAAGAGAAACTTCCTTTCTTTCTTTAAATCACTCCACATAGACTGCTTTTCTGTCTACTCATAAGACTGGTTCTATAGAAAAGTATATGAAGGAGGCAATTTTTTCAAAATGTTGGCTTTGTAAAGATCTAGCCCAGTTTTATACCCATCCCTCAGTCTGAGGTAACATTGATGAGTATTTTTAAAGATTGTTAGATCAAGGTTTATCTTGCCGTTCTGGTTTTTAAACAGAAATCAAAATTACATCAACTCATTTAAAGCAATGAAAAAGAAATTCTCTCCTCTAACTAGGTTATTTTACAGTAAAATGATAAGGGAGGGAGGCTAAAACCAAATTATGAATGTAAGGAAACTGAAGCAAAAAGATTATTAGGCTGGATGTGCCTGGTTTCTAATTGGCATAAAAGAAAAGAGAAGGTTAAGTTAAAAACTAAAATTCCTAGGAAAGGAGATTTCCTGAGCAACAAATGATGCTTCTATTAACATAGCAATACAACAAAGAAAATAAGGTAATTGAACTGACTGCTTGAAATAACAATATTATGTAAATTCAGACAGGAACTTGTTAAAATAATCAAGAGAAAAACTTGTACTGATTTAGGAAGTATCTCTTCCTTGAATTGGTGGCATAATTAAATCTTATTTTGTTATTCTTTGGAAGAACAAGACTTATTTGAAACAAATTAACATGGTTTGACCATGTAAATATAGATAAAAATTGTAGATGAAGAATTCTGCCTGGGGCGGTGGAGGGGGGGGGAGGGAAGAACAGCTCAAAGGGCCATCTGAGCCCTGTAGTACAGCTGATGGAGGGGCAGACTGGAAGACAAAAGGATATAGGTTACAGTAGTGCCCTAAAACAAGCCACTGAAATTGAGTTTCAATTTTACCATCTGTAAAATGAGTATAATAATAAGACTCACCTAACAGGATTATTAGAACCAAATGAAATCACGTATTTTGAAATTTGCAAACTGATGTGTTATAATTATTTTCAAGTAATTTCTAGTGATATAAGATGAATATTTGAATGTTTGTGATTTTTTGTACCTCTAAGTCTTGGGAACCACACTTATGGCAAAGTAGAATATAGGCAAAATGCCTAGAAGCATAGTTGACATGGCATTTAATTGGATGATAGAGGACCTTACCATTTGCTTTGCATTGAATTCTAACGTCTCTTAGAACTTACCATTTGTCATTCTGCTGCCCACTCAAGACCCACAAGCATGGCCATCTAATCTGCTGATGCATCACAAAGACTGATGGGCCAGTCATTCACTCTGTAACTCAATTCTCCTACATATATGTCTCTTCCAATTGGAGAGGTAGCTTTTTGAAAGCAGAGGCTGTCTTTCTTTGCCTCTTTGTATCCAAAGAGCTTAGCATAGTCCTTGGTGTATAATAAGTATTTGTAAATGCGTTTTATTCATTCATGATAAAAATCTTAGAATAGGAAAGAGCCTCGAAAGTTATGTGTTCCAACAAGAATATGAATCCTCTCTACAACATTGCTAAGTGCTTATCTGGCCTCTCCCTAAAAATATCTAAAATCAGGAAATTCCATTTACTTTGGAGAAGTTGATAACATTTTTGATGGTTCTCATTCCTAGGACTATTTAACTGGTGTTATGCCCAAAACAAAATAAAAGCAAAAAGCAAACAAACAAAAAAAATCTTACTCAGTGATTTTCTCCTTTTTGACCCTAGTTCTTCTGCTCTCTGATATCAAAGACAACAAATCTAGCCCTCTTTATTTCTGACTACTTCCAATATTTTCTACTTGACCTGGGAACTTTCGAATTTGGCTGTAATATTCCTGGCAGTTTTCACTTTGGGACCTCAAGGGATTGTGGAACTGAATGTTGTAAACTAAAAGTAGATAAACAAATTTGATAAAATAAAATTGAAAAGAAATCTTAATATGAAAAGATTTTAAATTTCTTCATTATGTCCATTATCCTCTGTTGCTTATATTCTAGCTTATTCATGCTCTTACCTTTCTTAATTGTGTATAGAATTGAACATAATACTCTGTAAATGATTTTAACATATCCCTTCATCCAAGTCATTGTGTGTGTGTGTGTGTGTGTGTATGTGTGTGTGTGTGTGTGTGTGTGTGTAGGAGAGAATGATGCCAATGAAAAAGTCTCCCTGGGTTTAATCAACGCATAATATATCTCAGCCTATATCTCTCCATCTTGTCCACAAAAGGTGCTATGAGCACTTTGTCAAATGACTTGTTGAAATATAGATATAATATGGGGATGAAATTATCTTGATCTGCTAGTCTACTTGCCCTGTCAAAAAGAAAAATATATTTAGCCTATCATGGCTTCCTCTTGATAGTGACTATAACTGATCAATTCTCCCCCCACCATGCCCCCCCTAAAAAGATCTTTTCCATAATGTTCTATAAGCCCAAATACTCGGGGGGTAAGTTATTGTTATTGGGAAAAAGACTCACTAGTTAAGAAAAACTGCTAGGAAAATTGGATCTCACTCTGGCAGAAATAAGGATTAAACCAATGCCTCACACCAAGTACTAACAAGTTTCAAGTAGATAAATAGCCTAGATATAAAAGATCACATTATAAGCAAATTAGAAGAACAAGAAAAAAACTATCATTCCAATTTATGGATAGGTTAAGAAATTTACTATTAAACAACTGTTAAAGAGGATCACACAAGGTCAAATGGATAATATAAGTTGGATAAAACTTAAAATATTTTGAACAAATAAATCTAATATTGTTAAAACTAGAAGTGACTAAGTGACTAAGTTTTCCAAGTGTTAACTTATAAAAATATTTGTAACACCTTTAGCTGGTAAATTTTTCATATTCCAGATACATAAGGAATTATTTCAAATTTTTATGAGTCATTCCCCAATTGGTAAATAGTCAAAGTATATGAAGAGGTAGATTTCAAGAGAAGAAATCTAAGCTACAAACAACTTTAATGAAAAAAATACTCTATGTCACTAATTATTATAGAAATGGAAATTAAAGTATTGTTGAGGTTCTCTGCGACACACAATAGACTGATAGAGGAAAAAAAAGAAAATGACAATTTTTGGAAAGGCTGCAGGAAAACAGGCACACTAGTGAACTATTGGTATAGCTGTGAATTAATTCAACATTCTAGAAACAATTTGGAACTATGCTGTAAAAGTTACTAAACTGTCCAGAATCTTTGAACAAACTGCACCACTACTAAGTCTCTATTCCAAAGAAATCAAAGAAAAAGAAAAAGAACCTATATATACATAAACATTTCTAACAGTTTTATTTATGGTATTCCCCAAACTGGAAACTAAAGTGTTATCTTCCTACTGGGAAATGGCTAAACAAACTGTGGTATATCAAGATAGTGTAATAATATTGCTCCATAAAAAAAAATGACAAAATGAACTATTTCAGAGGAAACTGGGAAGACCTCTATGAACTGATATAGAACAAAGTGAGCAACAGAGCTATCTATACAATGGTAAAATTATGGAAGAAAACAATTTTGAAAGATTAGAACTCTGATCAGTACAAAGATAAACCATGGGTACAAAAGAATAAAGATGAAATGTGTCACATCCTATGAAGGAGATGAGGAATGTAAAATGCAGGAAAAAAATATATTTTCAGAAATTAGTATTTTTTCCCAGTCATTTACAACACTTTATGATCTTTTGGGGGATTTTCTTGGCAAAGATGCTGGAGTGGTTTGCCATTTCTTTCTTCAGTTTATTTTATAGATGAGGAACTGAGGCAAGCAGAGTTAAGTGACTTGCTAGGGTCACACAGCTAGTATCTGAGGCAGGATTTGAACTCAGGTCTTCTTGACTGTGGGGTCAATGCTCTATCCACTATGCCACCTAGCTGCCTATTTTCAGAAATAGCAAGTGATAAGCTGTTTTAATGGAAACATATGTATTGAGGGGTTTATTTTTCAGGGTTGTTGTTTTAAATTTATTCAATGTAATGGTAAGGGAGTGACAGGAACAGATTATAAGAGAAAAAAAGATGTCTAAAAAAGAATATAAGTAGTTGTGTCATTAAAGACACATTTTGTATATGCACCAAAAAAAACCCCTCACCACACATAAATATTAATGTAGCTATTATTATTATCAATATATTGATAGGGTAATTTTATAAGTCAATATCTATGTATAATATATTTTTATTTTATATTAAAGATTGATTTGTATATTAATAAAACATTTTTTTCATTTAAATAAATGACTCCTTTAATTATTTGTCCTAGAGATTTACCAGGAACCAATGTCTAGCTCTTTCTCTTGTAGTTTGAAGTATAGACAATAATAAGCCTTCATTAAACCCCTGCAGTGTGCAGATACTCCTCTTTAGACTAATTCTGGTGTTTAATTGTGCTATGCAGGCAGTCTTGGTTTCTCAAAGCTGATGCCTAAAGCAGATCCTATCAAGTTTTAAACGTTTCAGCTATGTTTGCCATTCAGGGACCAAATTAGTCAATTCAGAGAGGTTCAAGATCAGACTGAATGCAAGATGTCAAAATTTTCAGACATGGCAAATTTCAGAGAGTATCTATTCCATTAAAGAGAGTTTATTCTGTCTTTAAAACTGCCAAAAATCTCTGTGCTAAGCATTAACAAAGATAAAGTTCGCCTGCTCTCAGGAAGCTTATAATTTATACCTTGCCTTCAATTAAAATCTTTCTTTTAGACAAATAAAAAAAATTACACATTTATCATGCCTGACATTATACACCTTATTCTGAATTGATATAGTTTCTATCACTTTTCTACCAAGAAAAAGATAGATTTCATCATCAGTCTTCTAGAACTAAGATCATTCAATGTATGCAAGGATTCTGATATCTTCAGTATTCAACTTTTTTACAGTAGTCACTGAATATATTTTTCTCTTCATTAAACTTTTTTTCACTTTGTAAACATTCATAAAATATTACCAAGTTTTTCTGAAGTGTTCATGGCAAATTTGTATAAAACAATGAACTTTTCCATTCAGTTATATTAGCATACCACAGTTTGTTCAGTCATTCCCCTAATCAGTGGCCACTCTCCTTCCTTGCTTCATGCTACCACAAGAAATGCTGCCATGAATATTTTGGTACATTTAGGACCTTCCCCTCTACCTGGAAATTTTAGAAATAAATAGTGATAGTAATATCACT
This sequence comes from Pseudochirops cupreus, assembly GCA_028627135.1. Classification (NCBI taxonomy): domain Eukaryota; kingdom Metazoa; phylum Chordata; class Mammalia; order Diprotodontia; family Pseudocheiridae; genus Pseudochirops; species Pseudochirops cupreus. The sequence goes on from CM053582.1 coordinate 254,397,098, forward strand.
TGGATGGAAGGATGAACAATTTAGCCACTTTTCTATCATATTGGTCTAAACTACAGCTTTACTAATAGTATATTGATGCATTTATCTACCCCAAACTAGCCAGTATTTGACTGCTTCATGCTTTTCTGGTTATCTTTTTCTATTTGAAAAGTTTAATATAAAACTTGAGTCATTTTGATTTTCATTTTTTTATTAATAATGCTTTTGGTGAGTCAATATGGCAGAGTAAAGACATGAACTTGCCTGATCTCTCCCAAATTCCCCTCTAAACAACTTTAGAATAACACCTTAAAATAAATTTGGAGTGGCAGAAACAACAAAAGGATGGGGTAAAACAATTTTCCAGCCCAAAACAACTTAGAATGTCAGTTATAAAAGTCTGTCTCACCAAGGTAAGAGTGTAACACAGTCCAATATAGGTATGGGTTACATATTGATAAAACCAGGAGAAGTCATTGGGGGCAACTGAATCAGCAGTGGTGGCTACTGGAGTTCTCAGCCCACAGATGATAGCAGTGGTCAGACAACTGGTAAGAAGGACATAACAGAGCACCCTATGTTGGTGCTGGGAGTAGGATTCTGTTGCATTATTTAACTTCCATCTTCCTCAACTTTCTCCATGGTAATATGGGGATGATAATAGCACTTTATAGGGTTTTTGTGAGAATCAGAAAAAAATTATATTTATAAAGCATGGAACACAGGACCTGGTACAGTTTTGTTATTCAGTCATTTCAGTCAATCATGTCTAACTTCATGACCCCATTTGTAGTTTTCTTGGCAAAGATACTAGAGGGATTTACCATTTCCTTCTCCAGCTCATCTTACAGATAAGGAAATTGAGGCAAATGGTTAAGTGACTTGCCCAGGGTCACACAGCCAGTAAGTATCTGATGTCATATTTTAATTTGTGTCTTCCTGACTCCACACCAAGTGCTCTAACCACTGTGCAACTTAGTTGCCCTTAAGCCCTTAATAAATGTTTATTTCCTTTCTTCCTACATTTTCTCTATCTTTGTTATCTATTGTCATCTTCCCATTCAACTAGAGCAGCATTTCTATCCCTCCCTTATTTCCAGCATAGTTAAAATGCTCTGTGTTATTTTAATATTCATTGCTAACCTAAGCTCAAATCAGGTTTAAATTTCCTGATATCATTACTATAGAAAATTAACACATTTTCTATTTGTAGCTGCCCTGGTTCCTTTTCTTATCTGTATCCATTTAAAATAAAAATTCATCAATGAAATCCTTATGTAGATTCATCAGTTGTTGTTCTTGTTGTTGTTGTTTTTTAACTGTTCTTTTGTCCTCATTGGGATACATTGCCTCTCATCAGAATTCTGTTCTTGAGAGCATTATATCCCTCTTGACCTGATTTCTTTGGAGTCTCAGGCTATGAGATGAAGCAGCTGAAATTGTTGAAATTCATTCCCTTAGAGTCCAGAGTACACAACAGATCAATCCCATAGTTCCTCTCTTTATCAATCATTGACTCTTGAATGAACATAATAACTGCTTACCAAGATTTCTACAACTGACATTTTGGAAAATAGTTCCTTCTTAGGGTTACAAAATCATGGATTTTGAGCTGGATGGTCCCTTAGAAGCCATTTAGTTCAACTTGTTATACTTGTGAATTCCAAAACCCATTGGTATGGTATCCTCTTCTCATTGGTAAAGATCAATGACTATTTGTGGGGCCAGGTGGAATTGGCAAAAGTAAGTGAGGACATTTCTTCCATTTGCTTCAAACTTTCTTTGAATCTCTTTGAACTCTGGGCATTTCTGGCATCCAGCTTTGAGAGGGGGGATGGGTAAAGTCAATCCCACTTCAGGTTGGTGAAGGAAAAGACTCTGGGAAGACATGAGAGGAGCTGCTGGTCTCCATCACGTCCCCATTCCCACCTTGCTATACTAGAGATCCAGGGAACTTCCCTTTGGATGAGATGTAGGACTCTCTCAGTTGAGCTGAGTTACCTTGCTTCCAACGGGAGAGTTCCTTTGTTCTATATTGTATCGTTTCTATTTTCATATGTATACTTCTCCTGATTTCTGCTTTGCTGCCAATTTGGATAAAGAGGTTTCTTTGATAATTGCTTTGTGTGTTCATTGTGGAACTGGTATTTGGAGAGAAAGGGGTCAAATCTCAGAGATATAGCTTGGAGTTCTTTCCCTCCAATATCGAGTGATCAGAAGTTAGCTTGAACCTGAAAGTCATATCCTCTACATTAAAATTATTTAAGAAAGCAGATAAATGCAATACCCTTCTGTCTGAGAAGAGCCCAGTGGTGGCATCTGGTTCTGATTTACTATCCATTCCCTTCCACAAGCAAAAATTAAAGTCCCTCTTGGAGAAGAATTGAAGGAGAAGCGGCTGGAAATGTTTACCCTTCAAGCCACACAAGGACATCTCCATGCCATATGTGGGGCCTTGCTACATACTGATGAGAAATTAGGTCTAGTGAAATATCTTATTCAAGATTGTCCATGTAAAAGCAGAAGAGCTGGGATTTGAACCCAGTTCCTCTGACTCCAAATTTAGAGCTCTTTCATTTCTACCATGCTGCTCTCAATATCATCAAATAGCTATACAGCTTCCTCTACATGAAAAACACTACACTAAATGTTGGGATAGAAGAGACAAAAAGATTAAAGAAGACACTATCTTTGCTCTTCTGAAATTTCCATCTATTGGAGAGGCATGACACATATAAATAACTCTAACTTGGAAGTATTTTATGATCTGGAATTTTTTTAAAAACCAGAAAACTTGAGTCCATCTATCTCATTTTAAAGATGAGGAAACCAAGTCACAAAGTGCTAAGTGACATTCAAAGAGTCACACAGGCAGTAAGATGCAAATCCAGGTTTTCCTGACTCAAAATTCAGTGATCTACCCACTCTACAATATAAGTTCATCTGCTTTTGTCAAAAAAAAGACCTTCAGAAAGTGTCTGGAAAGTCAAAGACCTCATCTTTACTCAACTCCGTCCTTCCTCAGTGCTAGTGTTTTGAACTATATTTGAAAATCATCTTCCAGATCTACTACTCCCTCAACACAAGAACCAAAAAAAAAATCTGTTATTGAAAATATTTAAAAGAATAAGCCACAAGCACTAAAGATAATTAAGAAGAAGAGGTAAAAAAAGTGGTTTGAGCAACTGAAATATCATCAGAAAAATGGTCATCTACGGGGACTACTTTGAAAGGGGAAACAATTATTTGTGTAAGAGCCAACACATTTATACATGTGTGTCAGTTATATCATGTTGTATGCCAATAGCAGAACTTGAGCTCTTTGAGGGATGAAGCCATCTTTTATTTTTGTCTTTGTGCCCCTACTGCTAGCAAAGTACATTGCACACAGTGGGCACTATAAATAAATCATTACTTGAACTTATAGTAATAGCTTGTATTTCACAAAGTCTTTTAAATGTTTTCCCTTGTTTCATTCCTTGGCTCTTTTGATTAATCTGCCTTACATATCAAGTGGTGTTTATATAACCACAGTGAGTGGAAAAATAAAAGTGCTTAAGAGGATGTTTGAATATTTTGGTTTGGTTTGGTTTTGTCTTGTTTGAGAAAGGCAACCTTACAATTTTACCTCAAGTTGGAAGCAAGTGTTCTTGTTTCTGGAGTTTCCAGGTAAATTGCTGTTTCAATGGTAATATCATATTAATCCATCATGGAACCTTCTGAGAGCTATAGTTTGTTCTATCCAGTAGTTTTGTTTTTTCCACATTAGCTATTTAATTGTGCTTTCCAAGATGTAATGAGTGGACTGGAAGTTCTCAACACATACACACCACTGATCAGGAAGCATTTTTTACAAGATGCCTCGTTGCTCACTATGTTTTACACACATAAATACACATGAATGCAACACAATTACAAAATTAGGGTAAAATGTAAACATCCCAAACATTGCTTTGTGCCTGTAGACATAACTTTAATTATGTTTCTGTTTCATTTTATTTGGTCATTTATTATAACTTTAGAAGTAAGTATTCTTCCAGGAAAAGTAATCATTCATGTCAAGTAAGTAGAAAACAACTGAATTCCTTTGCTTTATGGCCCATGTACTTACTGGTATGAGAATCGACAGGTACAGAAAATCATGGGATGGTAGGTGTTTGATATTTATATACAAGCCTACAATACTGCCTATCATGCATTTCACTGTTTATGGTCATATTTCATGTACACAGTCCTGTAGGTACTTCGAAAAATTTGTTCCTTGGAATTTGGTGGTCTTAAAATATCTGATCTCTCAAAAAAAAGTCAAAAGGATCCAGTTCCTGATTTTTTTTTTGAAGTGGCTACAATGGTTTTAAACCTGAAAATTAAATAGAGGCTGCATGACTTTATATAAATCAAAATCCAACCAGCCTTCTATCCTTGTGAAAATCCTTTTTGTTCTTTCATTTGGGAAAGAATAACCTTTTTTTAACCTTCAAAATATATATGTAAAACACATACAACATTCAACCTTTGGGGTTGAAAATATTTAAATGTTCAAGCTCCTCTGGAATAACCATTTTTAAGAAAAAAAATTCATTTATCAGTATTTCTAGTTGAGAAGTAAATATTATTCAAAACAAAGAAAAAGAAATGTCCAATAAAATAGCAGCCAGGCAACCAAGATTTCCTAGTTGCTCTTGCTCAGGAGTGGGGAACCTGCCATCTCAAGGCCACATGTGACCCTCTATCAGCGGTTCTCAACCTGTGGGTCACGACCCTGTCAAATGACCCTTTCACAGGGCTTGCCTAAGACCATTGGAAAACATTTATTTCCGATGGTCTTAGGAACCAAGACACTGCTCCTCTATCCATCTCCAGGAGGGTCCACCTACATGCAGATATGCCCACATACTAGTATTAAAGGGTCAGGGCATTAGGAAGGTAGAGAACCACTGCCTAGGTCCTGAAGTGAGGCTTGTGGATAGAATCCAAACTCCACAGAACAAATCCTGTGAAGTTTGGATTTCATCAAAGAGTCCCCATTCCTGCTCCTGCTGAACTAGCCATAGTTCATCCATAACCAACAAATGTGTAAACTGCTTCAGCTGACCCTTTTGTTTCTCTGGGTGTATATGCAAACTATGTTAGGATTTTATAACATAAATTATTATGTTATGAATTATTTTCAAAATATCACTACGATAACCAGTCTAGAGAATATCGTGTGTGTGTGTGTGTGTGTGTGTGTGTGTGTGTGTGTGTGTGTATCTTCACTTATACATCTATGGTACATGTATTTATGTAGTAACTGATGAGAATCATTTGAATTTTGAAAACTCTATTCAAGACTTCTTTTGAGACCCACATGCCAAGCTCAGATAGAGTTTGCTGTATCCCCAAAACCTCAGAGGGAGAAATTGTCTTTAAAAAAAATCTTAGGTATGTTTGAGAAGTACTTAAAACTTCATACTTTACCATTCAGATAAACCAGTGAGAAAAAAAAATGAGCCAATGGTGTCAAAGAAGTCAAGTTTGTAACGGTTAGTGTTGGTTTCCTTTTAAGAAAGCTGTAAGATTTTCTGCTACTTGATATATTCAATTAAAAACCATTCAAAAATATTATCTTGCCCAAAATAAATCTTCGGGACCTTGGAGCCTTTTAAAATAAAGAGATTTTTCTCCTATCAAGGCATCATTTATAAATCATTCAGGTAGATCAGAATATCAATTGGAATGGGCCTGCACAATGAATTTGTTTGCTTGAGGAGTATCATAAATATCTCTGAAGTAATTATGAAGTCCTCCAAAATAATTAACTGTCATTTCTATAACTTCTCTTTCAACTGAAACCTTAAAAACTTTCTAAATGACTGATAATTTTGTGAAGGCATTTCTGTGGCCTAATTTTCTATTATCATATCTCCAACTTATAAGTCTTTAGGGTAGTTCATCTTCTTGGTCTTTCATGCTAGAGAGGAAATTAAAGGTTTTAGATTTCAAATGAAGATTGCTAGTCTGAATATAATGAACTAAAATCAAGATCCTAAATAATCTAAATTATGTGACTTTCCAAATTCGCCTATATCAAAGTGTTTTTTTTTCCTCTCTCTTTTTAAATGACTAATTCTGTTGCTTCCAATCTTTCAGGATTTAACTAGGAAGAAATGTATTTTTCCCTGAACAAGGTACCTTGTAAAAGTAATTTGAAAATGAAACTGAAGTATTTATTTTCCTCCAAGAGTCTCTACCGGAAAGAAATCTTTCCTGCAAAGAAATTGCTATATATTTTCCCCCCAATCAGTGATGGGGATTTTTTTTTCTTTCAGAAACCAACAATTTACTTTATTCATATACTCAGAAGGTCCTTTCCCCTAATTTTCTCTCTTTAGAATATAATTTGCTAAGCCATTCTTTCCTGAAAAACCAGGAGCAGAATTGAAGGGGGGGAGGGGAGAAGAATTGAAGGTGAGAGTGGGAGTAAGTTGAAGGAAACTAAGAACCATCATCTCAAAGTTACTGTGTAATTTAAAAGGAAACAAGAGCATTGCTAGTATTTCATTTGTAGTCATTTAAACCTCAGTTCAATAATTCTTTCACCAATTTAAAAAAGTTATCATTACTTTTGAAATTCAGTATGGTATAGTGAATAGAGAATAGGTCTTGGAACCAGTAAGGCCTGGGTTCAAGTTCTGTCTCTCAAACATACTTTCTGGTGATCCTAGGAAAAATCAGTTGACTTCTCAGTGCCCCTAAGAAATTCTCTAAGACTAGGCATTCCCAAAAAAGTGCCTTTCAAAATAAGTAGAGCAAGTCCCTCACCAGGACCTCCTTAGAGCATTGAGATCCTGGTTCTGACATTTAAAAATGATTATCTTTGCTAGAATTATAACTTAACTTTTTTCTCCTCATTGGGTAGTCCAAGCTATTAGAAATAAGGGCATACATTTCTTGTCTCTTCCTTTTTCAATCTGACCTATCAGCAAAACTCTAAGCAGATGGCAGAAAATACGTCAAAATGTAATATGTTAGTAAATCAATGCTAGGAAACACTTAATTCCCCAAATCACAAGGAACAAAAATAGAACTGTATGTCCTTCAAGAGGACTTACCATGCATATAGAATAATACGTTAACAATCCAATACCAACTAACAACAACAGAATGATAAACACAAAAAAAAGTGCAGTAAATCTAATTACTTAATTAGTGGCTCCAATTTGGTAAGGTAAATAAGGTAAATAAGAATCATTTCACTTCCATGATTCTATGATAACTTATGGGAAATCATCACCCACTATGCAATAGCATTCCTTAGCAAGTCTCAACACTTCCAAAGAGTCAGTGTATACTAATACATCCAAACAGTATTTTCCTTGAGAGATGTGTTAGTTATTAAAGCTAGAAGGGACCTTAGAGATCATTCGGTTCAATTCCCTTATTTTAAAGAAGAGGAAATGACTGTTTAGTAAGGCTAAGTAACTTGCCAAAGGTCATGCATCTACTTAATAGCTGAGTTGAAATTAGAATTGAAGTGTCCCAACTCATAGGCAAGGACCCTTCCCATAGCACCAAGAAGCCCTTTCAATCAGCAATATAAAAATAAAGCTTATTTTGACTTTTGGAAAGGATCAAATAAGTTCATGAATTCAAAGTTTATGAGTTAAAATTAATCCTAATACCTATCCAAGTCCCCTGAAATATTAGCAAGTATAAGGAAGAAAATACTTGATTTAAAACTGGATCAGTTTCCTAAAAGATCTTATGAAATTGAAGCAGTTGCTCCTTCAACTGAAGGAGGATGTAATCAGTGGGTAGGACTCAAGCTGCCTAAGAATGGCACTAAATGGTTTAGGGTAGGGTAACGGAGGGGGTCGATCTCTGCCACTTTATACTGTTAAAAAATACAAGGAAATCACAATGCTGGTACAAATGGAGGCCAAAATGATTTAACTAAAATAGTAAGTATACTGTGAGGTGGGGAACATATCAAGAAGGAATCATGGATTTTGGTGATTTAGATCTCTAAAAGTTCAACAAAACCAGTACAACCAGATGCTATTACAAAAACAAAATAGCCAAGTCAAAAATGTCAGAATGGCTTAGGATGAATCAGTGAGCTATAGCTCTAACTAGGAATTTTTTAACACAAGAGAAGTATTATAAACCATGCCTGGGTCAAGTATTACAATATATACCCTCAGCTGAGGTGGCAAGCAGAGTAATATGGATATCAGATTCACTTTTGTGTGATATCTGATAACTTTTTATTTCAACTAATTGCTACCATTAAAAGCATGCTGAACTTTGTTGTTTCTACCTGCTCAGGATTAAACATGTTATTAGCACCATCTTAATTCACCACTTTAGGGACAAGCCCCAGTTTCCCTTTCCTACTTACAGATCTGTCCATCACCCAACAAAAAGAAAACAATCCTATGAAGTTAGAGGTAATGTTTTTAATTGGCATTTTTATGTTGATTTGGTATAGGCATTCTCACATTCCATACAGATTAAGAAAAAGAAAAAAAAAGAGACTGTGAAATTTAAATAAACCTTTCTCATTGCCTAGAGTAAGTATCATTAAAGGTGTGAAGGCTAACTGACAAGACCTTAAAATGAATCTCTATTTTAAGCACAAACAGTATAATCACTCAAATCATTAAATGAAGGGAACAGTAAAAGTAAAGAACAGACAAAACCAAGTGATAATCAGTGGATAAAGAAATGGATCAAATGTCTGGCAGACTAAAGAGAAAAAGCATAACCAATTAAAATTAATTTTCCAGATTTAGTAAGAGAACAAATTATTTCTCTTTTATTAAAAAATAAAATAACTTCCTAACACTCCCATACCTCTATATATAAAAAGAAATTAGTGTGTCTTAATGAAATAGATTTTTAGAAAAACAGTGGTACAGTGGAAAGAGCACTGGCTTTAATATCAGTGGATCTCGGTTCAAATTTCACCTCTGCTGCTTTCTTTTGTAATTGATTACACTACTCAGGTGACTTTTGACAAGGCATTTATTCTCTCTGGTCCTCCATTTTCTCATCTGGAAAATGAAGAGGTTGAATTGAATAGTGTATGAGGGACCAACATCTCACGTTGTATACCAAGATAAGATAAAAATGGATAAACAATTTAGAAATAAAGGGTGATACCATAAGTAAGTTAGGGGAGTATAGAAAAACGTACCTCTCAGATCTACGGACATTGGAAGAGTTTATGACCAAATAAGAGATGGAGGAGATTATAAGAAGTTAAATAGATAATTTCGATTACATGAAATTTAGAAACCTTTTGGACACACAAGTAATGCAGCCAAAATTAGAAAGAAGATAGGAAACCAGCTGAAAAAATTTTGCAACAAGTTTCTCTGATAAAGGTCTCATTTCTCAAATATATACACAACTAAGTCAAATTTACAAAAATAGCCATTTTCCAGTTGATAAATGGTCAAAGAATATGAACAGTTTTTAGGGAAAAAAATCAAAGCTATTGTCACATAAAAAATGCTCTAAATCTCTACAGATTAGAGAAACGAAATTAGGGAAATTAAAACAACTCTGAGATATCACCTCACACCTATTAGATTGCTTAAGATATAAAAGGAAAATAACAAATGCTAGAGTGGATATGAAAAAATTGGGATACTAAGGCACTGTTGGTGGAGTTGTGAACTAGTTCAATAATTTTGGAGAACAATTTGGAACTATACCCAAAGGGCTATAAAATTGTGTATGTCCTTTGACCCACTACTAGGTCTGTCTCAAAGACACCTATATGTACAAAAATATTTGTCACAGCAAAGAATTTTTTATAGAATATTCATAGTGGCAAAGAATTAGAAGTCAAGAGGATGTCCATCAATTAGGGAATGGCTGAATGAGTTGTAGTATATAATTGTGATCAAATGTTATTTTTCCATTAAAAAAAAATGATGAGCAGGATGCTCTCCAAAAAACCTGGGAAGACTTATATGATACAAAGTAGAGTGAGCAGAACCAACAGAACATTGTACAAAGTAATAGCATAATTGTAAAGATGATCAACTATGAAAGACTTAGCTACTCTGATCAAGACAATAATCCAAGACAATTCCAAATGACCCATGTTGAAAACTGCTATCCACCTCCAGAGAAAGAACTGAACAACTCAATGCATATTGAAGAAACTCCTTTTTTTCTACTATTTTTATTATTATATTTTGTTTTCCTTTGCAGCATGGCTAATATGGATACAAGTCTTGCATGACCTCACATTTATAATTGAAATCAAAGTGCTGGCCTTCTCAAGGAGAGGGAATGGGAAGGAAGGAGGGAACTGAAAACTCCAAAGTTAAAAAAGGTTGTTAAAAATTTTTTTCACATGTAAATGAGGAATATTTAATTATATAAAGATAATTTTAAATAAAGAAGAGTTAATGAGGTCGTTTCTAATTCTTAACCTATGATCCTGTGTATTATAGTTTTATTTTACCAGGCATTTGAATTTAGCCTAAAATAGAGCACCTATGGTAACTACTTGTATATGGTGGTTTTTCCTAACCTGTGGAGCAAAATTTAACAATGACACCAAGTTTATAAAAGAAATCTAAAGTCAGTTCTTGAGGAAATTATATGTTTTAAAAGTTTTTTATTCATTATGTTATGCTATACTGTGCTATGTTCTGTTATACTGTGTTGGTATGTCAGATTGTTATATTATGCCATGTTATTTTATGTTCTATTTGTAAAATATTATAATGGACAAGAAAACAAGGTGAAGTCATTCCAGAATCTTTCTTTAAAAAGTGTAGATTAGAAACCTAAGATCCAAAAAGCAGATAGTTCTTCTGGCCTGTTGTATGAAAAAAGAGCCCATGAGCTCTGTGAATGAAGGAATTAGATCATTATTTTTAAATGCATACAGGAGACAATGGAAGCTAGGGACTCAGTAGAAATAATAATACAGGCAGTAATGATAATAAGAATAATAAATCAAATTTATTGACAGCTTTAAGGTTTACAAAGAGTTTTCTTCATAACAACATCAAGTAAGTATTAGAGCTGGAGCTCAGCCCAGATCTTCTGATTCCAGTCAGTTTTTTTTCTTCTATACCGTACTAATACCCCAAGTCTTTTATCCATCATCCACTCAAATATGTGTGTATACATATACATATATATGTATATATATATACACATATGTATGTATGTATGTATATATGTGTGTGTATATGAAGTGTTAATTAGATAGAAAGAAAACTAAAATATGGTAATTGCCTTCAAGAAACATTTAAAATCATATGAAAGTTGTGTAACCAAAGGTAGAAGCCCATGAATTCCTTCACATCATGAGTTTTACCAAATAAAAATAGAGAGATTACGTTCAATAATTAATGAATGGGGTAAACCTTAGTTCCTAACATAATAGCAAAAAGCCTGAGATGCTATAAGGAGTAGGGAAAGTGTAATCTAAACAACGAGATATAGAACTTAATGAAAGAAGAGAAAAGATAAGTGAAGGATAGGGGGAGAGAGAGACAGAGACAGAGACAGAGAAAGAGAGAGAGATGTATATAGAAACATATAGAAGCACATTTCTATATGTGAAACATATAGTTTAGGTTTGGGTGAGGGACCAGGGCAATTACACAAAACAAGGTGGAAAATATATGTGTTTTTAAGATAGGACATTCTTTAGTGTGTATGGCTTATTATTTGTGTAACATCGTAAACACTGTATTCAGACTTAGAGAGGTAGCTGGTGGCATAGTAGATAATAGTGCTAGGTCTAAAGTCAGGAAGATCTGAGTTCAGATTTGATTTCAGATACTTACTAGCTTTATGACCCTGAGCAAGCCACAACCATTGCCTCAGTTTCCTCAAATGTAAAATAAGAGTAATAGTAGCCCCTACCTCTTGAGGTTTTAATAAGATAATATTTGTAAAAATGCCTAGCATAGAGCCTGGCACACAATGGGCACTATAAAAATGCTTATTTACTTCTCCTACCTGTGCACACTTCAACGACTCCTCTAAATTTTGGCTTCTTTGTCCCATTCTGATGTGCAACATGAGAATACCATTTGAGGAATCCCTAATAATATCAGTTTTCCTTACAAATATTCAGTCTCACAAAGCATCAGATATAAAAGAAGTTAGATTTACAGAGGAAAAGATACAACAAGGACCCAGTCAATCCAATATAGGCAGGAAATCTTTCTCCCATTGTGGTAACCCTCCTTTCTTCAGACTTAAAGATCTGTGCCACCCCTGTAATTCATAGTACTTCTCTGGATGGGTCTCTGAGAATGTGATGTCAAGAGCAAATCCCCTGTTGCTCGCTATAGTAATTACTGTCACTAATAGTAATATTTTCACTCCTTACAGAATCCAACATTTCATCTTCCAAAAGTCACTGCCTTTTCCTCCTCACTAGAAATATGATACTTTTAGTCTCTCATACTTTGATCACTTCTGCATTGCTACTTTTGAAGAGTTCCCTGCTATTTTCTACCTACTGAGACCTGTAACACCATGCACAAGCAGATTCCCAAAAGAATGCTACTATGAACAGCTTTTAAGTTTTGGATTACACAGTATAGTGAACGTTCTCTTTATTCCATTACATAACAAGGCAAACATCCACAATACAATAATCAATACTTAATCATTCAATCAATTCACAATACAATAATCAATCTTCCACTCATGGGGCAATTATAGATAAACTTAATCAGTCACTTATCTAGCAATCAGTCATTAAATACAATCATTAGAAAAATACACAAATCCTCCACCCCTTGATGTCTGGTAAACTTCAATTTCATCACGCATCCAAGGGGAGACCTTTCCTTCATCTTGACTCAGGGTGGTCTCTCACATTCCCTGGATCCCCTTCCATGGTCCCAGCTCCTACCTGAATCCACTAAACAGTCACCTGGATTCAGAAGCAGACAACTCCCAGGTCCTCGTCCAGTCCTCCAGGCAGTTCCTGGTACATACTGAAGTTCACAAGATCCAACACATCTCAAAACCTTCACCACTTCTGTTGCCAGGAACTTAGGGATCAACCAAGCCACCAAAAAAGTCTTATCCTGGTCATGCTTCTTCAGTCCTCCAGCAGTTCTCCTAGGACCCAGGAGAAATCTTGGCCTTCCAGGAGGCTTTCCAGGCAGCCCTCTCAACCTTCCAGGAGGCCTTCACCAGATTCTGGTTCCACAGAAAACTCCCACTCAGTTCTCAGTCCAGCAAGCCCAGCTCCCAGATGCTGAAACAATCCTGCTTCCACCACCAGCAGGAAAATTCCTGATTCTGATTCTCTGTCTCTGGAATTCTTCTTATATACATACACTGGCCTCCTGTCTCAGCCAAACCCATCCTGCCATGCCAGCAACAGGAGACAGAGTTCATACCTTCTGTTTCTTTCACACAGGAGACAGAGTTTGCACCTCTACCTCTCTCAAGAGGTACTTAGCCCTAAGTTACCAAGGGCTAAGTATCTGCTAAATTGATTACTGTTACAAGACCTCCTGTTCCAATGTTCCCTAGAAGTTCTTCCTTCTTCCTATAAGATGGTACCAGCTCTAGAACCTAGGAGAGAGTGGCCTACAGGTGACCCACCCTATCATTTAATGCTGTTTGAGTAGGTAATACAATGAGAAAATATTCACCTTTTCCATCAATGATTCAAGATGTAGGTAAATTTTACAGAAAGCTTTAATCCTATTTCATTTAAATGTGCTTTTGGCAAAAAAATAAAAAATAAAAAACTAAAAATTTGGCCCAACAACTTAGATTAGACATCTGGGCACTAGGACCTGTGAGCTAGAGTTCAGTGTCATATATATTCAGCATCAGAAAATTGTGGCATATCCAACTTGTGATGACAGCTATACCATTTAAAATATTACTAGAGATACCCCCAGATAGAGAGGGCACTCAAGTATAAATCTGGAAACTGTGGGTAGAAAGATGATACTAAAATCAACATTATTTTCTTACATTGTAGACTTAGGGAGGCAATAATTCAAAGCACTTATATGTCTATTCTTTGTTCATTGGAAAGAAAGAAAATTCAACTCTGACCTAAACCGAAGGTCCTGTTAGAAGGTTCAGAACTGCTGGATCAAAAGAATGGGAGGTCCCCAACCAAAAGGTACACAACTCATTCTCTTTCAGTAGGGCAAAAGACAGCTGTGAAACTAAATAAAATACCAATTCACTGTAGACCTTGAAAGTTTGGCTGGAATTTCACCAAACAACTTCCACAACTTAATCAAAACTATTGCTGCTGAAAAGCAGATTTACATCCCAAATAAAAGTGTGCAGAGCACCAGAAATCAGAGAGCTGGAAAGAACCAGAAGACGGCCCTTCTATATATTTCTGATCTGTATAAGAGGTCTATCTGTCATCCTCTTTGCTCAACTAAATCAAAGAGATAAGAATTTGGCTAGGAAGAGACAGTGTGAAAAGTTTGGATAGCAAAAGTTTAAAAGGAAGACAAAAAAGAGTTACCCATCATCCTGACTTCTAATCCAACAGCAATGAACATAATCCATAATCTTATCAATTAGGCTATACATACACAATAATAATAATAACAAGAATTTATGTAGTACTTTATGTTTTCAAATACTAAATGCTATCTCATTTGATCCCCACAACTACTTTGTAAGATAGGTGCATTTTTTAATTCCTATTCTACAAATGGGGAAACAGACTGAAAGAAGTTAGGTGATATGCCAAGGGCGAAATAGCTACCATATATCTGAGGAAAAATTTGAGTTTCTGAACTGGTCTTTGAAGGAAGAAAAAGATGTCAGGAGGCAAAAATGTGTGCCTGATGTATGGTAGGCATGAAGATCATCAGGAGAAAGATGAGATCAAAGACCAGTTAGTGACCCAGTTTGTCAGAAAGTGATTCAATAAGCATCTCAAAAATGTAGAATGCTTAAAGGTAAGTAGAGTTTTTGTAAAGGTAGGCTGAAACCGCTAAATGACCTTTATATGAAACTGAGTTTATATTTTATCTTATAGATGAATTGGAGAAAACAATAGTTCAAAATGCTTTTGATTAATATTAGTAGAATTGAGGTAACATAATTCCATTCATTTAGTTTAATTTGATTTAATTCAGTTTAGTTTAGATTTTGTTTTCCTCCATGCCTTTACTACCAAATTCTATCCCTAAATTCTAGAAAATGCTTGCCAAATGAGTACCTTTTAGAGATACAAGACCAATCGTGTCTCAGTTTAATGTGCATTAGCTAATACTAGCTCAGGGAAGGATTTTTAATCATAAGTATGTTTAAGTTAAAAACATGTTACTAACCAGTTAACATGAAGATGACAGAACTTAGTGCTTAGAGTAATAAGGAAAAAGGAGCAGGTCTCCACTGAACTAAAATGGCTCCGTTTACTGTCCAGAATTGTCTTCTTTTTTTTTTT
>CM053582.1:254412997-254446718 GCA_028627135.1 Pseudochirops cupreus
TCTCTCTCTCTCTCTCTCTCTCTCACACACACACACACACACACACAAACACATACACACACACACAATCTCTGTGCTAGACACTGGGGTTACAAATACTGAGAATGTGAAACATTCTTTTCTCTCAACAAATAAGTCTTCTCTCAGGAAAGGCCACAATATATATATGAGAGTAATGGGGAACTTGCTCATGCTCAGACCATCAGGAATGCTTGTTTATTCACAGAGAGAATGATAGGGAACTGACAGAAAATGACAGGAGAAAAATGAGACTGTTAGGGAAGTACCTTAAAGTGACCAATTGTGGAGCATGGGAGGATCTTCTGTAACTGTTTCTGGTCAGTTAATGCCCTGGTGAAAAGGAAGCTCTTGGATTATTCATGGAGTTAACAGCCCTGTCTTCTTGTTTCTTCTTGGCCTCAGCACTTTTACAGGATCTTGGCAACCAATGAGGAGAATGGACCCTATGATGCTGCCTGGTACCCCACAGTTCCAAAATTAGAGTTTGTAGTCAACCCAATATCAATGTCTTACCATGAAGAGAGTGATCTCCTTTAGTATCCCCTCAGGTTTCACAGCTAGCATGGCACTAAACCCCTGAGGAACTAGAAGAGACATGTGGGAGCAACCTTCAGGAACCCAGTCCGACAATGACAGAGATGCACCCTGTTTCATCTAAAAGTCATGCTGTTTCTGGACCTGAACTTGGTGTGATCAATGCTATTTAGGAACTGAGATAAATTTTGAGATTAACTCTTCCCCTACTCCCTTTCTGAAAGACCAAAGTAGTATTTTGAGGGGTTTGGTGCAAAGGTATTGGGGACAAATCTGTACAGTTTACTCTATCATCTGTGAAATAAATTTCCCTTTGTAAACCTATAGATTTTTAATTTTTAAAATTTTATTTGTAATTTATGAAAAAAAAAGATTTCCATAGCATAGTAGAATAAAAACAATGATTGCACATAAAACTGCAAATCTATTATATACAACATAATATTCCTCTTGAGTATATAATAAAGTCATCATTGAACTTTTTTTCTTCTTTTTTTCTTCCCTCCAGCTAACTGGAACTAGGGTGCTAGTCACTGGCCCCATAATAAATTAAATCAACATAACTAGTCAAGGCTCCAGACAAAGTCAGAGAAAAGAGATACCCCAAACCCCTCAGGGTACCTGAGAATCTTCAGAGGGGATAAAGAATAGGTCTGGCCCTGACAGAGTGGGGCCAGAGCATATATCATGTTACATAAGTATATGTTCAGAATAAACAAGAGAAAAATATAAATCAGTGTAACATAGTTAATTGCCCCTGTTGATTCTGCAGTTTAGACACCTATATGGATAAATCTGAAATTCTATGTACTGACCTCTGCCCAGTTAGGTAGAATTAATAAGGTATTGTACCATCTCTATATATTAGGTGACACAGAGGAAAAGGACAATGGATTTTAAGTCGGACCTAGTTCAAATCTTGGCTTTACTACTCATTACCTCTGTGACTCAATTTGGTAAGACTTTAAAGCCATTAGTCTCCTCATTTGTATGATGAATGGTCTGGACTAACTGGCTTCTCAGGTCTCCTAAATCTACCAATGTATCCTTTATACATGGAAGACCATTTCTAGTTGCAACCAACTTCTGCTTAGCTTAGATCATTCCCTCCTAAGATGAGTATTAGGCCATGGACTTCATGCTGACTGACCAAATGGGGAGACAGTCACTTACTGATGTACTGGAATTATTTTAAGCACCTGAGTTTTCTTAAGAGCTTGGATAGACAAAAAGTATGACTGGGCCTGACCCTAGCTAATATATGAAATTAGAAAGATCACAGCTGTAAATAACACTGAACTATTTTGAGCTGAGTGTATTTTAGAAAACACATGCTTAACAGTTTTAAAATCATCTTCCCCTAGCTGTCAAATACTTCCACTCTGGCCTCTGGTTTGGATTTTTTCCTCAGCACTTAGATTGAGTGTTTTCATGGGCTTCTCTCTTCCTACAAGCCTCTGTAATTATTCTGTGGATTCACAGATTTATGGTAAGTAGGTTAAAAAAATGTTTCTTAGGTCAGTGAAGAAGTTTAAGGATTCAATAACATTGGGGTAGCCTGAGACCCTGAAAAACAATGACTCTTTCATGATGACAAATATCGTTGTTCAGTCATTCAATCAGTTATTGGATGTTCAGTTTTCACTGTTGCTTCTTGGCTCACATATGGCTCATCATGAGATAAGTAAGATGATCTGGTACTCTTGTCTCTTTGAGGACTTGTCACATTTTATTGTGATCTATATAGTCAAAGGCTTTAGTGTAGTGTAAGCATAAAGAAAGTGATGTATTTCTCTGAGAGTTGTTTTTTTTTTACTTCAGTTTCCCAGGTTTATGCTAAATTGCAAACATCTGAAGGATTGATCTCCTTTGAACCCTGGTAATTCACAGCTGTAGGTTCTTAGCCAGTCCAGTACTGAGTCACATAGGATTTTATGCCTTCTGGCTCTGAACTTATTAGTCAAAAGCACATGCTATCTCATCTCAGAATATATACATATACATATACATATACATATACATATACATATACATATACATATACATATATATATATATGTCATGGAAAAATCATGCCTTTGCTTCATGTAATTGAATCATTGTACTTTTTTTAAAAAGAATTTAGCTGCAAAGGTTCAGGGATAATTGCTACTAAGAATATATATATATATACACACATATATATTATATATACACATATATACATATATATGTGTATATGTATGAATGTATATATATATGTATGTATATGTGTGTATGTATGTATATACATATATATTCTAAGGTAAGATATTGCCTTGGGGGCTCACTTATGGGAAGAATGCTTTCTAGGACAAGAGTCTGAATAGTGGTTTTTAAGGGCTCCACAGCTGAGCTTCCTTTCAGTTTTGAAAGGAAGCTGATTCATTAGCACTAGAGCTACTTATGGTTGCCCTCCATTCTTCCGCAGTTGCATATTGGACACCTTCCAACCTGAGGAGCTCATCTTCCAGTGTCATATCTTTTTTTTTATTATTATTATTTTGATTCTGTCCATAGTGTTTTCTTGTCAAAGATACTGGAATGGTTTGCCATTTCCTTCTATCATAGATCAACTTTTGTCAGAACTCTCCACCTATCCATCTTGGGTAACCCTGTAGAGTATAACTTAATTTCATTGAGCTATGCGAGTCCCTCTAACATGACAAGGGAATGTTCCAGGAGGGGATGATAACTAATAAACTTTGCCATTAAAGCTAATTGTACAAAAGATCTAATTGTAAGAATTTAATTTAATCACCTGAATCATTGCTGGGCACCCATCCACTATTTCATGATTGATTAAAGCTAAGCTTGACCATACCAAATATTGGTACATTGTACAGTTGGAGCCTCTCACTTGTGCCATAATGGGTTAAAAAAATTTATACTGTTTTTCATTAAAAAAAAAAAAAACAAGAAGCTTGCAGAACAAAACTAGTGTTTTACAATAAACTATTTGGGCATAATTCAGTTTGAGTGCTTTCTGGTTAGATTTCTATCCTTCTACCAAAACCAAAAACAAAACTAAAAACAAAAACCTTTCTAAGTACTCTAGTCTACATATTCTCCTTTCTGTGAATATCTATATCACTTATTTTCCAGATCGCAGTCTAGCACTAAAATTATATGATGCTTTCCCTCACCTCACATATATAAACAGTTGATAAGTCTTATTTCTACCTCTACATTTTCTCTCCCATTCTTCCCATTATTTCTATGCACATGGTCTTTATCTTTGATTCTGACCCTCTTCACTTCTGACCTGGAATATTTCAATAGCCCCTAAATCCTAATTTCACAAAGCATTCAAAGACATTTTCTTGAAGCAATTATTGTTGTTTACCCATTTCATTCCTGTCCAACTCTTCATGATGCCTTTTGTTTTTGTTTTTGTTTTTTTTTGTGAAGATACTGGAATGACTTGCCATGTATGTGTGTATACATATGTATATATGTACGTATGTGTATATGTATACACATGTATGTATATATAAATATATATAATGAAATTAGGATTCAATGGGTTCTCTTCATTTTGAATTTTCAATAAGCATTATGTCTAAATTTGTATTACATTTACTTTAAATTTTTAATAGTTTTTAATCTGGACTTAAATAGCGGGTAAAATGGATATTTTCCCGTTACATTTAACACTATATAGTGACTTTAACATGGAAAAATCATGTCTTTGCTTCATGTAATTGCATCATTGTACTTTTTAAAAAAAAAGAATTTAGCTGCAAAGGTTCAGGGATAATTGCTACTAAGATTTGATGCAAAATCAAAATGAATTTAAAATTTCACATTTGACATGGACTTCTTCAGGAAATTCCATCTGACAGGGTCATTTCTAGTAATCTTTGAGAAAGTCACATATATTCCAAGTTTACAGAATTACTTAAGTGCCATCCTCTAGCCATCTATGGCATTTTCCTGACCAGAGAAACATTATTAACAGGGATCATGTCATTTTGTAACATTTCAGCTGTCATTCTCCCTTTGGTCCTCATTATTGTCTCCTTGTAGAGGGAAAAAAAAACCCTAAAATTCAAGGAGTACATGAAAAAAAAAAGTCTAAAATGTTACAGGTCAAATAAATTGGCCAGTAACAAGTATCTCGCTGAAACTGAATTAACATTGTAGCCCCACAGTGTGAGCTTTACACAGAGGATAATAAATTTTCACTCTGTCAATCAGTCTTAGGGCTTTGGTAATAATTATGTGAAGTACTTTTTGAAGCTGCTGGTTAAGTAATTTTTATAATTTAAATAATACAACCAACTGTGTCAGATTTGGAGTCAGGAGACCTAGGATCAGATTTTGACTTTCCAATTTATTGCCTGTGTGACTGAGCAAGTCATATCATCTCTGTGGGTGTTTCCTCAACTATAAAATGAAAGGGTTCTACTAGACAGCTTCCAAAGCTTTTTTGAGCTTGAAATCAATGGCCCTAGGATCTCCTGACTTTTGAAACTATGGGTTTAGATTTTACTTTTCATAGGATCTTATTGATTTAGAACTAGAAGGAATCTTAGAGATATTCAAGTCCAACCTCATTCTAAGATAAAGAATCAGAGGCCCATAAAGATTAAGTTACTTGGCCAAGGTGACACAACCCATAAGTATCTGAGTCAGAATTTAAATTTGGGTCTTCCTGACTTCAAGTCCAGTACTCTATTCACTGTTTCACCTAGTACTCTTTAACTAATTGAGAAGATTCCAGAAGAATTGATGAGAGCCTGAACTAGTGTCATGGCTGTGGGAACAGAGAGGAAAAAAACATATGAATGTATATAATATATGCATATATTATATATCTATATGTGTGTATATATACATGAATATATGTATGAATGGAGAAATGAGAATATGTGTATATATACATATAAACATGTATTACATATACATAGTATATACACAGATAAAATTGATATATATAATATATATATTATATTTATATGCATATTTAAAAGGAGCTGCCTCCTTTTAAAGTATGAATGGACATGAAAAGCTCTTCCTAATGATGTGTATTCATGAGATATGTGAGCACTCCCTAAGGGAGTATGCATACAAGGGATAGAACAGTAGCCACTCAAAGTTGTGTAAGGATATGGAGAGAGAAGGAGGACTAATGCAATATCCATTTGGAAGAAATTGGGAAACCTTTTTCTGAAAAAGCATGATGACATGTAATAGAAGTGCCCTGCTTTTCATTTTGGAGACATTCTCCATCTGTTTTAATTTGGTTAAACATATGATAAAGAAAGAGACTCTTGATGAGCAACACAGTGGTACATAAGGGAAGCTTTATTGTACATTGAGGTACATTGAAAAGACCCTAATCAACCCAGGGTAGTCTCTTGGCTCTAGTTTGCATCAATTTGGCTAGTTCTAGAATGAGGGTGAGCTACCATGGACCTCTAAGTAAAGGGAAAGACTTTGCTCCCTCTCACATTCAGAGCCATTATGAAACCCAAAGCTCATGGCACTGCTATTTTGTCTGTCTCTATTGTATCTATTCTGTCCTGCTTTTTCAGTGAAAGAGGTAGAAAATGGAAAGAAACTCATGAGCTTTGAAAGATCAGGAAAGTGAGACATGAGGAAGTCTGGGAGCAGAGTCCATGCTGAATTTTGTTTCCAACCTGTCTGACATGGAAGCCTTGCAGAATAACCTCTGGGACCTTGCTCATTTGTAAGGCCCTGAAAAATTATCTCAAGGACTTAGCACTCGAGTAGATGAGAAAAGTATTCATCCAGTAGAAATGTATTTGGACATGAACATGATGAAGCTAAAACTATATGAAAGTTTGAGACTAATCTCTCCAGGGACCAAAGTACTTAGGGAAGAGTAAGCTGCCAGTTGTTGTGGGAAATATCTGTACCTTTCTTCTTACTATATATTTGAAATAAATATCCCATCTTAATGACTAATTAATGTTAATTAGTTAAATGGAACTGGAGAGCTAATCCTAGGTGGTGAAGAATGGGGGAGGTAACATCCCAGAATGTAGGCTTGAGCCAGTAGTGCTATTAGAGAAGAGATATCTCAATCATTCAGTTGTACCCCAGAACTCAGAGGGGGATTTATAGCTAGTCTTTCACTGGAAGAGTGACCCAAGATCCTTACTACACAAATATTGAATCCAGACTGCCAAGAAATGACAGTCAGTCATTCAAGACCTTCCCGCATTGCTTTCTTTTATGCTGAGGGCTTGTAGACTGCCTCTACTCTCTTACTAAAAGTGAGTAAAGGAATCTTACAGAGACCTTTGCACACAATACATTTTGAAACTTCCTTTTAATTCATTGAGTACTAGTCACTTGTTATAAATAAACTGTGGAATTACTTTTTCCCCATTCTAAAACAAAACAAAACACTTATCCCAAGTAGGTTAAAAACCAAAAGGCTCATTTCTTGATATAGCCTAAATTAACTCAAATCCCAAAACTGTCATGTTCAAAATCTCCAGTAAGTGGTAAATTACTATCTCTGTATGTGATTTGTATCTGATAATTTGATTGTTTTTATATAAACCTCCCTATTTTCAATGCTAGCTCTTTGGTGATAAGAATGGAGTTGGGGATTGACTTAAGAATTCGTTAAGTGAAGAACACTGAGTGGAAGAATTGATGAAACATAATAATAATAATAATAATAATAATAATAATAATAATAAATTTGAATGTCAGATTAGTTATAGTATACTTGATGTGGTTAGGGTTAGGGTTGCTCGAGACTCCCAATACCAACACACCAGGTCCTGCTGAATAAATTCGACTCGTCTTCTTTCAGCCAAAGAAAATCAAAGTTTATTAAAAGTTCGCCATAGTGGGTAGACTCTTAAGGAGCCTTGGTATCTGTAAGTCTTGTACTGGAAATTTCTATGGCACTCTTACACACATACATGCATGCACGCACACAAGATGGGGTTATATACAGAAAGGTTGTGGGAGGAATCTAGAAGTGGTCTAGAGAAGGCGTTTGGAGAGGGTCTTCAGGAGGAGTCAGATGAGATCAGACCCCAGTAATGAGTTTGGAGAGGGTCTTCAGGAGGAGTTAATGAGGTCAGACACCAGTAAATGAGTGAAGTTGCCAGAGGCTACCTGGAGACAGACAAAGGTGGGCCAGGCCAGTTTAAGGGTGTAACAGTGGATTTGGATACAGATATTTTGATACACTCAAGGGTGAGAAGTAGATAGACAATGGAGGGCCAAGCTTGTAACAAAGATTTGGGCAGAGCAACAATGAAAGGCTTATGGCCTCTTGCTAATGCCTCATCAAATGGGAAGATTCAATTAGAGCTCAAGTGGGTTCCCAGAGCCTGTACCTCATCAGTATCAGTGGAGGACTCAGGATTTCTATCATCCCTCATCATCACTATGTGACCAGTTCACCTTTTGTTCCTGTCACACAATGCCCTGATAACATTTTTTTACTCCTGTTCTTTGAAATTCCTCATTGGTTATATGCTGCCGTATGCTGACACCCACCATACAACTCTTCATGTCCTTTGTGAGATACTCAATTTTAATTCTTCGGTGACTATCATTCCATATCTTGATGCCATATAGCAACACTGGTAGAATGTTGATATGAAAAAGATTGGTTTCTGTTTCCATGGGAAGATTGGGATCATTAAAGCAATTTAATTTCCTGAAGACAATCCAGCCTGCTCTTTTCATCATAAATTCAGGACCCAATTCACTGTGTATCAACTCAATAAGGCATCCATTCAAATATATGTAACAATCTGTAATGATGCAATACAATAATACAAATGATGGTTTTCAGCTACTTCATCTTTCAGTTCAAACCCTTTAAAGTATTTATGGTTCTCTGTAATGTTCCAGAGCTTGATACAATCAACATAACACCATTTTTTCAAAAAAAAAAAAGAGATCTGGAGGTCTGCTGGGTTTTGAGTTCAAGAGCATCATGCCTCACTCCCAGAATAAGCTCATTACCTGAAATCTCATCAGCATATAAGTGATTCAGCTTTGCTACCTTTTGAGCCCTCTCAGTTGCCTCTCTTTCCCTGATTGGAGAGCTAGAAGGAGGAGCAATAAACTCCTCCCTAAGCTTTCCTTTATAGAAGGCTCCAATTAATTATAGAAGTTTCCAACTACTTTACATCAGCTGCTTTGCTTGGTTTCAAATCTATGTACATCATGCCCCTGTGCTGCACACCTCGGGTGCTACCTGCCACCACCCCCCCTCACCTCCCAACTTCTTTTCAGTTTCTTTTTGGGTATTATCTTCTTCATTATTCCCTTATAAGAATATCATAAGATTATAAGATCCTTGAGGTCAGAAACTATCCTAGTTTTTCTTATTTATATCCCAAAAACTTAGAAAAGTGCCTAGCACATAGTAGACACTTAAAAATGTTTATTGATTATTGACTAACCTCAGAAAAGGACGTTCTTTTCAGCTTGAACTCTGTACAGGATCTTCTCCATCATAGTGGAAAATACGTTTGGTAAGCACACATCTTTTTTTTTTTTTTACCTCACTGAAGTTTATGGTCAGAGGGTTATTCAATAGGGTTATTTCTGTTTTTTCACTCAAGGAGTCTTGAATGGTTTTGAAGTATGACTGAGAGATGCCTTGTTGGGGGAAGACTTTTTAATGCAACATTGTGTTCTATCAACTCAAAAACTTATTCATAATCATGAAATAGGCCCAAGGAGATTTTTTTATTCTTGACATCTTTCAGTCAGTACTGAAATTATAAAGATATGGTCTGTTGTTGACTATCACTTGGAAAATCTGCTTTTTACCTACTAATACCCTTAAGGAAATTGGGAAATTGGTCTCAATTTGTGTGTAGATGGCTTAAATCTAGTTTGTTTTTCTACAGGTTGGATTTTTAGGTGTGTGTGTGTATGTGTGTGTGTGTGTGTGTAAACACAGTCCAAGAATTTTTCATTTCTTTTTATCTTTTCCTTCAGAAACCTTAGATATTGGTACCTAAAATTCTTCAGAATTGTGTCTCCCCCAGCATGGATCTCCTTTGTTGGTTTAATCCATTTTTTCCTATCATTATTCTTATCAGTGCTATCAGTGCTTATCTCCCCACAAGCACAGCTGAGATTTCTTTTTGGTTCTCATAATCTTAGGAATAAATCTGCATATCATAAGACATCTTCTTTATCGTTCAGTCATTTTTAGTTGTGTGTGACTTTTCATGACCCCATTCAGGATTTTCTTGGCAAAGATGTGGGAGTGGTTTGCCATTTTTTTCTCCAACTTATTTTTATAGATGAGAAAACTGAGACAAACAGGGTTAAGTGATTTGCTCAGGGTTCAAGAGTTAGTAAGTTTTTGAGGCCAGATTTGAACTCAGGAAGATGATTACTGGCTCTGACCTCTATCTACTATACCACTTAGCTGCCCCATGAGATATTTATCTTAAATTAAATTTAATTTTGCATTTATGGTATCATAAGACATTAGGTTTCATTTGTAAGACCATGAAAATGAGTAACTGAGACATACTTCACATGTTTGTTTTTTTTTTAAGGAAAGAGTGTCTACAGGTTTTATAAGTTAATACTAAACAATATTTTTGGCCTAAATTTTGCTGCCATTTATATTCCATTTCATTTGTATAAGTATAATAATTGTTTATATTGTCCTTTGAGTTTTACTCTGTTTACTCTATGTCTATATTACTTTGTAGAAATCTTATGGCATAACTTTAATGTCCGTTATGAATATGTCATTATAAAGCTCAGTCAAAATTTTTAGGATTCAAATATGAGCATGAATCCCAACCAAAAAAAATTAAGTATTATTTCAGCTGAGGATTAGACCAAGAGAAATTAGAACTGATACTTAAAAAATCAAGTTGAATATTCTTCCTTACAGGATAGTCTTTTTAACATTTTGGAAAATGTTCAATGTAGTTTGTAATGTTGACTGCTCTCCATCATTTTGCAATATTGTTAAAGAAAAAGTAGTATACATAATATCCACTGGATAACATGTTATATTGTACTTCAATTTTTAATTTATCATAGATTTTAGTCAAATATAATCATTCTAAAAGATAAAGTTGCAATCTTTGTATAAAATAAAAAATGTTGTCACTTATACAACTGGTACTTATAAAGTCTATCAGTATGGGAACTCCCTCCAGTGATGCAAACTGGCAGCTTCATGATAGCTAGAAAGAGAGATAATACATTTATTAGCAGCTTACTTTGTATCAGACACTATGATATACATTGGGGATATGTATAAAAGCAAAGAAAAGGCCTCATTTAGGAGCCAGTGCTTCAGCTGAGCTTTGAAAGAAAGTAGGACTATTAAAGTGAGAGGTGAGGAGGAGAGTATATTCCAAATATTCTGGGTGAAGGCACAGGGAAATGAGGGGGAATGTCTTGTGTGAGAAACACTTTAGGTATACTGAAGAGGACATGGAGGGAAATAAATTATAATAAGGCTGAAAAGATAGATTGAGACTAGGTCATGAGGAGCTTTAAGTGTGAAAGAGAGAAGTTTACATTAACCCTAATGGTATTGGGAGCCCATGAAGTTTATTGAGTAGGAAGGAGATATGGTCACTACTTCACTTCAAGAAAATCATTTTGCAGGGTGAAGAGATAGATCAGAGAAAGGTGAAACTTGAAGCAGAGAGGATTGTTGCAATAGTGCAGGTGAGGGATGATGAAAGTCTACTATGTATACATTAGTCCAGTGGTTCTCGACCTGTGGGTTGTGACCCCTTTGGGGGTGGAACAACCCTTTCACAGGGGTCACCTAAGACCATCGAAAAACACATATTTCCGATGGTCTTAGGAACCGAGACATCGCTTCTCTATCTATCTCCAGGCGGGTCCACCCACATGCAGATACGCCCGCATATGAGTATTGAAAGGTTGCAGCATTAGGAAGGTTGAGAACCACTGCATTAGCCCATAGAGGGAGTTTAGGGAGGTAGCTAGAGGGATTGCCTTGAAGTTAGAAAGGTACTACCTATGGCCTATGTTGTCTGTGTGACCCTGAGCAACCTCTTGGTCCCTCGAAAACTCTTTAAGATTATTATTGTAATTGTTCAGTTATTTTAGTCATGTTGGACTCTTTGTGACCCCATCTGAAGTTTTCTTGGCAAAGAAATTAAAGTGGTTTACCATTCTAACTCATTTTTGTAGATGAGGAAACTGAGGCAAACATAGTTAAGTGACTTGCCCCGTGTTATACAGCTAGTGTCTGAGGCCAGATTTGAACTTAGGAAGATGAGTCTTCTGACTCCAGGCCCAGATCTCTATCCACTATGCCACCTACCTGTCCTTCTTTAAGATTATATAATTGGTAGAAAAGGTACCAAGGAATTTCCTCACAAGAAACACCCTGTGCTGATGAAATCACAACTCTGGTCCAAAATAAAATCCAATTATTATTATTATTTCTTCAGGCTCAGTGGTCTACTATACCACACTGTCTCTATACACATTATGTGCATAAACCATAGAAATACTACAGCTTTACAAAACAATACCTTCATAGAACTGAAAAAATAAACCCAACCAAATCTCCATATTCTTGCAGAAAATAAACTCTAACATCAAAAATTTCTGCATTAATTTTCATATGTTTTGCATAAGTTTCTTGTTTCCCTTTCTTTTCTTTGTATCTGGCCTCCCCACACACAATTGCCAGCAGTTAAATCTTGAAGAATGGCAAGTCTTCAGCTCCACACAAGCAGTATTCAAATCTTTTCATTTGGTTGATTAGGGAATAGGGATTAAGCACATACATATAAGGATAGACTTTTTTTGTTGTTGTTGCAAGTTTGAGTTAATTGGATTTTGTGCAAAACCATTCATGTTGTGTTTCTCAAAAGGGGGGGCACCTTAAATCAATGTGCATGCTAGACTATTACAAAGAATTCTAACAATATTGGGTGCTTTTACATCAGGGAACAGTTTTACTGAAGCAAAAAGTATCCTCTATGTGAAAATGCTTCACCCAAATATCTTGGCTTAGAAATACTTAAGCTCATTAAGAATACCCTGCTCTCTAGGAATTTTTCATGGCTGTCTAACTCCCCAACTCAAATCCTTTCCTCCTGGTATTGCTTTCATCTCACAATAATTGCCTAATATTTTGCATTTAAAGTTTTGAAGCATTAGTTAAAATTTCAAATATAGCAACCAATGTTTCACATTAACATTGGTTAATGTTATTGCATATATCAATGTTTTCTAAATCAAAAGGCATCCCTCTGCCTATACAAGTATCTTTGGTGACATAATTCAAATTCATCCATTGTTCCCCATTCTCTAGCGTCAAATCCCTTTCCAGGCGTCATTACCTAATGCCTTGCTGATGCTAATTTCTACTTGTCTCACTTGCCAGTCACTAGATCAAAGGTCAGAACTGTTTCAAGAAATGAGTTGCCAAGTGGTTGAGCCTTTCTCTCTGGTGGTCTAGGATAAAGATGAATTCGGAATGGACAAACCATACTCCATATGCTATTGACAATTTTCTTGTTTCAGATTGCTGAGGCATGTTCTAACTCTTCAGTTATATGGAACAAGGCTGCCAACAAAATTTTCCCACACCTGTCTTTTCAATAGTGTCCCTCTGCTATTTTCAATTGCCCTCAGTGGTAAAGATAAAGTAGGGGAGCAGATCTAGTATGACTAGATAGAAAGTTAAGGAAGAGATCCCAAAAGTGACCAAAGATAAACATTTTAAATTTCTTGCTGGACACCATCACCTGAGAATGTCCTGCCAGAACCTGGAGTCTGATGTTAAATCCCTCATCTTATCCCCTGATATTAACACAGCATTTTGAGGTTTGAAAAACATTTTACATACATTATCTGTAGCAAAATCCCTGTAAGGTTGGGATTTTCTCCATTTTATATGGAGAAAACTGAAACTGAAAGAGCTGAGGAAATAGGAAATCAAAATAGGAATCCTAATAGAAGAAACTTTTGCCAAATCAAATGGAAGTTGAACAACTAACCCTCCATGTATTTGTTAAGCCCATGAATTATTCACTTTATAATATCCCTCCATAGAACCTCTGCAACTGTTGTGTTTGTGTTTTTTGGAATTAGGTTATAACTGCTTTGAGGAAACAATGTTTGATTCAGCAATGGCAGCGGGGGGTGGGTGGAGTTGGCTGGTGGGAGAGAAAGCTGACATCCTACACAGCTGTGAAAGGGAGTTGAGTGGGGATGTATTGGCTTGTAATGGGTGAAGATCAGTGTGGATGTTTTGAAAATGAGCTCAACTAATAGCTATCACAAGGAAGAAGGGATTCTATACATCTTCCAGTTCTTGATACTACACATCTTAGAGACATGCCTTGGCCCTTGAAGAACCTACAACTTTCATTTTGTAGACCAGAGGTGGTTGGTGTTGTTCAGTTGTATCTAACTCTTCCTGATGCCATTTGGGTTTTTCTTGGCAAAAATACAGGAGTGGTTTTCAGTTTCCTTCTCCAGATTATTTTACAGATAAAGAACTGAGTCAAACAGGGCCAAATGACTTACCCAGAGTCACACGGCTAATAAGTGTCTGAAGCCAGATTTGAACGCAGGCAGATGAGTCTTCCTGACAACTGACACTCTATCTACTATACCACCTAGCTGTCAGACCAGAGGTACTGGACCCTAAACTGCAAAACTCCCAAGTGAGATCCAAACAAGATTAAAATATAACTGGAAAATTTTTAACAAAATAGACACAACACAACATGGATAATATTCATTTGTGATTTTCTAAGTTACTATGTAACCTTCTGGATCATTTCTATTTGAGCACCATTGTGAGACCACTGGCCTATATAATTGAATATGAACTCCTTAATCTGGCATTAAGACCCTTGACAATCTGGATTCAATCTATCTTTCCAACCTTAATTTATACTAATAAGTTTCATGAACTCTCTATTCCAGAAAAACTAGACTACAAGTTATTCCCTGAATTTGACATTTCATTTGAAAACCTGCATGCACTCCAACAAGCTGCCTATTCCCTGCCCCAAATCTCATACCTAGAATATGTTTCTTTATGATTTTAGTATTTCAGAATTTCCTTCTTCCTTCAAGTTTCCATTCAGATGCTACTTCCTCCATGAAGTCTTTCCGAATTCCCCCCAAATGTCAATGTTTTAATTTTTCCTTGGAGGATTCAAATTTGCATATGTACATATACTGTATTTATATTTATTTATATTTATTTATATATGTGCATGTGTTATCTCCAAATAGGGAGATTTTGTTTTAATCTTTTTGTAAGGGAGGTTATTCCCACTCCTACCTCCACCCCTCACTCAGGTTCAAAGATTATGAGGTTTTCATCTGCTAAATAGGTATAATAGTCTGACCCATTTATCATATATAAGCACCTCTCTGATTGAGTCAAGAAAGGAAAAGCGTGATTGATTGAAAAAACCTCTGAGGTCTTAAAGTTTGGATGAATTTCAAATCCCAGAGGTGAGGAGATTACAAACCACAACGTGCCCATAGAGAAGATTCTTGCAAAGGGGAAGATAGAATTCCTCCTTAATCTCCACTCCCCTAATCATCCTTCTATCTTTGAATTGTAGCTCCCATACTAGTAGGAGATACTATACCTCCAGAGGAGCAGAGACGGGTACAAAGAGACAGTCACTGAGAGAAGTAGCTTCAAGGTGTCTGACCTCTGGCAGTTATACACTGAACCCAAAGGGAGCTATCTGAGGACTCTCTGAAGAAATAAAGAAATTCCCGGTCCTAGAGGCCCAGAAGTTGCAACATTCCATTGCCACATGTCTCTTATGTGTGTCTCACTACCATGGTACTCTAAATGTGAGTCCACTCTTCTCATGGATACTACATATATTTGTGGGACCTGTAGGTTTTTAGGAATGTTTTACAACTACTATTCTTAGTATGCCATTTCAGTAGATGCTTTTAATAAGAGTTCCTTGAGTTTGCTAACTGATTGTTGATTAGAAATGTATAGACCTACAGGGTTAGTTACCTTCAGAACCTAAGGTAGTATCTACCCTCTAGCTTGCACTGTATGCCTGAATTGCCTGCAAGGTAAAGTTGTGGTACTATCCCAGAGGCCCCAAAGCCTTATATAATAGTCTTGTACACAATAAGAATTTAATAAATGTTTAATTTTTTAGGAACAGAGGGCATTATAGGCCATGGTTGATTAAAGTAGATATGCAAACTAGAGGATGTCAAAATGCAGACAAAGACGGGTATCAGAGTCTATTGAATATGAAGATAGCTTTCTTACTGCTATATATATAATGTTGTTAATAAGAAAAAAAACCTCAAAATCTAAAAAGCTTCAGAAAGAAATTTATTAGATCATTCGGTAGAAGAGAATGAGTTAGAAAGGAAGAGTGGCTCCCCTTCTTTCAGACTCTGGAAGGTTTACATTATAAAAATTTAGACAAGAGTATTCACACATCCAGAAACATACACAGTTAAGCAATTTTGCTAAAAAAGCAAATTGAAAGCAAGGTAGATTGAGTCGGATATGAGTAAATATAAGCATTCAATAAAATTTGTGCAAAGTACACAAGGGAACCAGAAATATAAGTATAAGTGGGTGAACCCAAAAAAAGACCAGGGTATGGAGAATGCTTTGGGTGGTGTAGCACCAATGCAATATTCACAGCACCCACAATTACTATAAATATACCTGCATGGTGCTGAATCACAAAATATAACAGACTCTCCATAAAGAAGACAGAAGCAAAACATTTATTCAGACAGCAGAAAATCAAATCCCAACACCAGGAAACTGAATCCTTCATAGCACCATAGAAGTTAATACACCATGACACAGCAGCAATCCACACCATCCTTTAGCCTTCTCACAAACTAACACAAGACCAATGTTTACTCACATCCTTATCTTTCTCCCTCAGAAATATCCTCTCCTCCCTAACGTCTAGCTTGCTCTAACTCCCAGCTTCCTGTGGACTCTGTTCCACCCCTCAGCAAACTCCTCCCACCACAGGCTCCATGTGATTACATTCAGCTTATTATGGGGCAGAGTACATTTTCAAAGCAGGGAAGGTCTTCAAGTTTCCTTAGGCTTATTAAGGGACAGAGAAGATCTTCAAATTCCCATTACCATTACAGGTGGATTTAGGACTTGGGAGAACCCTAAATTCTTTGGCATTCCTGGAGTTACTGGGGTCAGGACAACATTCTAGGTTCAAACAATCCCTAATCACATAATGTTGGATTTAAGTGGTGTAATAATTAAGTTTTCCAAACAATGTAAGAGATGATAAATAATAATCTACAACCCTTCTTCAGGGCTTAAGCCCAACTTTCTCATACTAGTGAAAACATAATTACAGAAGCAGAAAGCTGAATGATGATTTTAACGGGAGTTCATTAAAATAACTCTGCTCAGTGGCATCCTTCTCACTATGTATCTCAACGGGAATTCCTTTGAGGAGGATAGCCACATTGGTGACAAAGTTTTCCCAAAGTCTCATAATGAGAGCAACTGGCAAATAAAGAAATCAATTTAGGAAACTCAAATTCCCTTTTGTCAAACAGTTAACATTATTATTCCCTAAATTGTCCTTATCTTGAAGTTCCCTGAAACTTTGGAGTTCTAAAGACCTTACAAGTCTGCTTAGAGTAGAGTGAGTTTTATCTCACAGATTGACCTTCATTTATGAAAATTATGAAATTGTACCTACTAAATATTATGCATTGGAGTTACATCTTTGAACCACCTTAGTAACAACAGATCTTAGATATAAAGTTTTTATTTTACTTAAAGAGTTGATAGGCAATATGAATTTCTGTTAGTATGGAAGCTTATCATAGTCAGCATTTTTCTGGAGTTTTGAGTAAACTATCTTGTAACATTATATTGTGAAATTCTAGAATGTGCTTATTCTTAATTCCTGATAGTTTTGACTATAAAGGATAAATTAAGGTCTTTTATGTGCTTATATGTACTTATGTCTTTTTATTGTAAATTGTTATTGCAACAACATACAAAAATAGCCTAGCCCTGAGATTAGTAAAATTTTGCTATTTCAGGTAAAATCTTTTGACACTGTAATTTGCTATTGTTCTGAGTTTTGATTTCAGGTAGTCTGAACTGTCATTAAGCTAATAGTCCACCATTCAAGGAAAAATGCCATGTGCTGCCAAAATGGAGCTCAGTGTGATAATTGTTATAGGTGGATATCTATGCCTGGGAAAGGGTTGCTTGTTTGTTTGTTTTTTGGAGGGAGTAAGGAAAGGCAATTGGGGTTAAGTAACTTGTCCAAGTCCCAAGGTCACGAAGCTAATAAATGTGTTAAGTGTCAGAGGCAAGATTTGAACTCAGGTCCTCCTGACTCCAGGGCTGGTGCTTTATTCACTGAGCCACGTAGCTGCTCCCCTATGCCTGGGAAAGTTGAGGAAATTACCTTGCATAGACAAAAGTAAGTCTCCCCATTGTGCTTTTTCCTTTCAGAACAGGAAATTATTTACCTGGTTTATTCTGAGCCTGGTTATTATATCCTGTTAATAATGTGGAATAATGGAGAACTTTGGCTAGCTGTGATTTTTTTACATGGAATCAAACACAGATAAGAGGGCTTTTGTTTTTGTTTTCCCTTGTTATACGTATGTCAGGTCAGTTTATGCCCTTGAAGGGACAGTCTTGATAGTGTTATAACCATGTGCCTCCTTTTTCCTTTCATAACAAATTTTATAGCAGGCAAACTTTAGAATATTTTGTTGTTGTAATAATAAATCTAGTAATCAATTGATTAATGTTAAAAGATCTCTGAATTGCTATAATGGGATGGAAGTATGAAAGATCTTTTAATCTGAATTTGTGGTCAACTTCCTATCCTAAGCAACTGAGTAAAAAGAGTTCTTAGGCTTGTTATTTCCAGCTAATGGTTATATATTCATAAGATTAAGTCTCATTCTTTCAGAATTATATGAAAACAATATGTATCTTCAAAAGAGGAAGATGGGATGTAAATTTTAATGAAGTAGAAAACTTGGAGAAAGTAAAAAGATTGAACTGTTTTTTTCTAATAACTAGGCTACATAGATAGATACCATTAGAAATAATTGGAAGCCAATTATATATAACACTAATAAAAAATACAGACATTGAATATGTTTTAGCAATAAGTTCTCAAAATTGGATTTAAGATTTTCACGTAGGATTAGCAACTATAAAGAATTTTTTAAAATCTTTTTTGTTCTATTTTGAAGTCTCTTTCTTATAATATTAAGTAACAGAAGGTCTCATTTCACAAATCAGGTCCTCCTGATCTTTTTTAAGATTCTTCCTTTAGCCTATTGATGGCACTATCCATATCAGGATTGAAGTAAAGATAGAAAGAAGATATGGTCTATAAAAACTGATATTCTCTGAAGTTTCAGGTGACTTATAGTGTCCTAGTTTGATATTCTCCCTATAGCCCTTTTGTGAATAGGGTTAGCTCCATAAGGTTTGAGCTATTTTTCACCACATGAACCAGTTAATAGAAAATAAAATTTGAGGTTGTGCTACATTGCATTGAGTGTTGTTGCTGGCAGATTTTAGCAGAGGGGAATCTCTGCAACTTGTGACCAGTGAAGCAGATCTACCAGGAGGAGCCCTCTCCTGAACTACCCTGATAATGAAGCCTATTACAGAATTTCCAAAGGAAGATGGTTTCAGGGAGCTGATGAGGACATAAAACAGCTGAGACTTAAGATGAAATGTACTGATTAAATGGACTCTGAGAGTATGTTACGAGGAGACTTGATGTTACTTAATATTAATTATCACTATTGTATTACTTTGGCTTTCATATTTCATGGTGTTTATATGTTTGCCTGAAAGAGGGGTATGCCCTAATTCCTTTTACTTACTCTTTGGGAATTAAAGTCATTTCTTCTGTTAACTTTTGGTCAATGGGGAGCCTGTTTTCTATTTCTAATAACCTCAACCTGATCAGAACTTGACTTATGGAATAATAATGCTAACGCTTTGACAAAGGGAAGTTTGAGCTTTCTAAAATGATTTCATTATTCACATAGTTAGCTACACTGGCTAACTAGTGTTATATAAATCTCTCCTCTCAAATCAGTCTATAATGATACCTCTAAGTAATTTAATCTGTAACCTGATATAGTTTACATAAAGTTTGTTTAACAATTTTTTTTCTCCTTAAGAGATTTATGAGATTATGAATCTGCATAACTAAGTTTGTTAACTTCTATGATACTGAAGGAAGGATGGGATTATGATTTTTGTGATATTCATGGCCACTTTCCAAGTGTAAATTTCAGTCCTGTGATTTATAACTTCTGAGATTTATTCAAATTGATCCCTCTCACTGTGAGGCTTTAGAAAAAGTTTGTCACCAATCTGGCTACTATTCCTCCTTAAAGAAATTCTAGATGAGATACATAGTGAGGAGGATGCCATTGAGTTGGGTTATTTTAATGAACTCCTTTGAAATCATAACCCAGCTTTCTGTTTCTATAATTATGCTTTTGCTAGTATGAGAACTTTGGTCTTAAAACCAAAATATGGGCTTCAGGATTATTATTCATCATTTATTATGTTGTTTGGAAAACTTGTTAATTATTATATTGTTTAAAATGAATTTTATGTGATTAGAGATTGTTTCAACCCAGAATGTCACCCTGACCCAATAACTCCAGGAATCAAAAAGATGACTACAAGGAATTTAAGTTCTCCCAGGTCCTGGATCCACCCAAAACATTCTTCACATGCAAGTCTTGTTTTGGGTCCACCTAAACTTATGGGTTGGCTTCCCCAAATTGTTTATGTTTTCTCATATATATATCTCAATCTATGTTGCTTTCAAGTTGCCTTCTCAGCAAAATTATTTAATTATATATGTGTGGTTAGTATGCAGTGACCCTTATCTAAACCCTATGTAATGTAAACCTTCCAGAACCTGGAATAGAGGGGGACACACTTTTTGACTCACCCTCTTTTAACAAATGACCCAATAAAATTCTAAAACTATTTCAGATTTTGGAGTTTGTTCTTGAAAACAACAAGAACTAGCTCCCACAAAGTATCCTGCATGTGTGAGTAAAAAATAATATTTAAGCATATTCAGGACCAGGAAAAAGAAAAAGAAAGAGAAATGATCTTTCACTTTTTAAAATCTCAAAAAAAGGGATAGAGTTTTTTTACTCTCTGGCCAATCCTTTCTGTCTCCAGAGAGAATGTCTTTGATTAATTTTCTGTTGTAGCATTTACAAAAAGGTCAGCTCAATGCACAAAATATTCCATGACCTTAATGACCATGAAAAAAAGAAATAACTTTGGGACTAAGATAGGTGAGATTTCTTCCTTGTGATTCACATGTTACCCAGAAGCCTTTGGTTTCCTGAATTTTTTAATAAAAAACCTCCCTATCTCTCAGCAGTAATTGTCAAGTACTACAATTTCCACTAACATATTATTCTGATACAAAGCTCTTGCAAAGAACAGACACAGAGCAGCATGCTATTATTTGGTCTTAGATCAGATATTTTTAGATATGTTGACTTGTTGAGGGAAAGGTTTTCAGGGGAGGAGGAATGAAAAATGGAAAATTGGTAATCTAACCAAGGAAAAAATGCTCAGAATGTTTCTCTTATTTCTTCTTAATAGTGGGCTCATTAGCATGAAATCATAGAAATGTATAAATGTCAGTGCAAAATTGATCATTTATTTAATCACTTTTTCTTTACTCTCATTGCACACTTATTCTCCTGTTTGTAAACTCCATTAACAAACATTAAAAAAATAGAGCACTGAAGGCAAGCAAGAAGAAATCCAATTATCTTTTGTTGCAAAGCACCATATGTTGCTTCCTTTAACATCAAAGAATGAAGGCAATGAAGAGCCTCTCAATTTCCAGCAAATCTTTAATAAATCCAGCATGAGTGAAAAAAGATAAGCTGGCCAAAACACTGCAAAGGGGTCATTTATGACATAATTAATCTTACCCAAATATTTATTTCCCAACATAGGAGTCCAATAAATGAAAGTAGGTGGTATTATTTGTCATTTTTATGTTCAACATAATTTTCTATCCAGCTGTGTCACTGGAGAAATTTGAAGCTTTGGGGGTTGAGGGTGGGAATGAAGGAAGGGAAGGGTTATGCTGATCAATTATAAAGCAACCAGATGTTTATTTTGACACTTTGAATGAAATATCAACTAGAAATTTCAACTATATACACTCAGCTCATTCACTTTGCTTGGGAGTTGATTGTCTTTTGGGTTTTGGTTTATGATTACTAATTGTTCTCTTAAGATAAAAAAAATGAAACCATTTCAATGTACACACTTTTATTTAAGAAAATCTAATTCATATACACATCTTCAACTAAATGGCTAAGCATGGAAATCTTTACATTCAAATGTCAATGTCTAGTGCCCTATGACTTAGCTACTGTCAGCCATAATCCTTTATTTCTCCTCTCCTTCTTGGCTAAATTCCTTAAGAAAACTATCTGTACTCATTGCATCCACTTCCTTCGCTCTCATTCAGTTCTAAACCCTCTATAATCTAGCATCTGACTTCATCATTTAACCAAAACTGCCTCTCCAAAATTACCAAGATCTCTTAAATTGCCAAGTGGCATTTTTCTAGTTTCTAATCCTTCTTAACATTTCTGTAGGCTTTGATGCTTTTGATCATCCTCTTGGAAATTTTCTCTTCTCCAGGTTTTTGTAACGCTGCCCTCCCTTGGTGCTCTGCCTACCCATCTGCCCAATCCTCCTCAGTCTCCTTTCTAGATTTTTATCTAGGTCATGCCCATTAAGTGAGGTTCTCCCTCAAGTCTCTGTTAAGGGTCACCTTCTCTCTTCCATACTATTTATTTAGTACTCTCCATAGGTCTGGGGTTCAAGTGTCATATCACCAACTGCCTTTAAAATATCTCAAAATGGATGTCCCCTAGGCATCTCAAACACAGCATGTCCAAAACAGAATTAATCATTTTTCCCCAAAATCATCCCCTCTTCCAAACTTTTACTTATTTTTGAGGACTTCACTACCCTCCCTTTCACCCAGGCTCGTCTTTCATGTTATCCTTACCTCTTTTCTCCCGCTTACTCCACATAAATTAGGTCTTGTCATTTCTACCTTGACACCATTTCTTATGTCCCCCATCTCCACTCAGTCACCAGCTTTGTTACAATCTCTTATCACTTCATAGCCATATTGTTCCAATTGCTTCCTGATTGATTTCTGAACCTCAGCCTTCTCCCCACTCCAATCTATACTTCATTTGGCTGCCAATGTGATTTTCAGAGAGTACAGATTTGACTGTGTGTGTGATAATACCCACACCCCCAACACACACAACTTGGATAACTGCACTGGCTTCCTTTTCCAAAATTAAATGTGAAATTCTCTATTTCCTATTTAAACCCTCTCATAACTCAGCCCATTCAGCCCATAACTGGTCCATTCTTCTTACTCTTTATTCCTAACATGTCTTTTATGATGCAGAAATACTGATCTTGATGTTCCTCACACAGAACTCTCCATTCCCCTGCCTCTGGGCCTTATCACTAGTGCTCCCTTTACCTAGAATATTCTCTATTACCTAGAATATCTCTATTACCTAGAATATTTACCTAGAAAATTCCTCACTTCGGCCTGATGGCTTTTAAGATTCCCTCAACTCAAATTCTACTGTCAGTGGAAGGCTTTTTCTAGTGCCCTCTACAGCTAGTGCCTTTGCTCAGAAATTACCTTACAGCTATTTGCCTGAATTTCCTCGACTGTAAAATAGGAAAAATAATAGTACCTATCTCCTAGGATTGATGTGAGATAATATTTGTAAAGCACTTAGCATCATGCCTGACACAGAGTAGGGGTCATATCAATTATTATTATTACCCACTGTATATATTTTATAGGTACGGAGTCGTTAAGATTGATCACCATTAAAATGTGAGCTCTTTGAGGGCAAGAACCTTGAATTTGCCTTTCTTTGTATCCTCAGAGCTTAGAACAGTGCTAGGAAGCACTTAATAAACTTTTTGACTGACTGTTCCATGACATCCTGGCCTTTCAAAGCCTATTGAATATTTTTCAGTATTTATTTTGTAGCAGCATTTGGGTAAGGAATGTAGAACTGCAAAACTTTCTTTTTTTTTTTTTCCCTCAAGCAACTTTGGGCATGGTACCTTCATTTTGTGAAGGTAGTTGCTATGATAAGAATATGATCCCCTAACGAGGAAACCCTCTCCAAAAAACACTTCATCCCCTCACCAAGGAACAAATTACAGTCTGATCTTCTGCCGCTTGTCATTCATAGCACTTAATATAGTACCTAGCACATAGGAGGCACATACTAAGTTTGTTGGCTTATTGAGATATCTTTAATAATTTAATTTTTAATTTTAATTTAATTTTAAGTAACCTTCTTTTCCTTTGAAACTATGTTTCAGATGAAGATAAGTAAATATTATCATCAACCAAACAATATGAAACACTTAAATAAACATTGAGTTTGTTACATGAGAGTTTCCAACCTTGAACACAACGTACTCTTGGAAAATGTGTATTGAATAGACTAAAGCTGAATGTGAGGATTACTCTAAGTAGATGTTGAATGTCATGTAAAACCAAATTATTAGTTTGTTAATTGTCCCATTTTAATTTGATTGTCCTTGTCTTGTATGGACACATAGCATTCAAGTATACTCTAGCCTGCTAAATAATTTCATTGTACACAATTTTTCTTGCAAATTCTATTTTTAAAGCTTTAAGTCCTCTCCTCATCTAGATTGTGCAGTGGAGAGTGGGTCTAGAGTCGAGAAGATCTGAGTTGAAATCTGGCCTTTGACACTTATATGATTCTAGGATAGTCATTTAATCTCTGCCTCAGTTTCCTCATCTGTAGAATGGAGATGATAACACCTATCTTCCAGGGTTATTGTGAGGATCAAATGAGAAGATAATTATAAAACATATAGCCCAATTACTCAACCTTGATAAGCACTATCTAAATGTTTAGAATAAGCATTATTATTATTATTATTATTATTATTAAAGTTCTCCTAAGTTTTCTAATAATTTCAAATTGAATAACCTGTAACGTATATAATGAAAAATAGCAAGTATGTAGAGAGTTTCTTAGAGGAGTTCTCTATTCAAGTTAATGAGTTTACAGAATAGTGAATCTTTGCTTGGGACTTGGAGTGTATTTCCCTATGAAGATGCGAACATGTCTATTGGCACTTCTTGCAAAGAATTAAGGACATCAAGGGACTTTACTGAGCTTACAGAGTAGTGAACATTTTAATTTTGGACTTTGTGTTTTGTCTTCCTGAGGATTGTAGGGACAAGTCCCTTTGTTCCTCCTGGAGGTTAGGGCTCAGTGACTATGAATGAATTGATTAATTCCCACACATGGGACACAGACTACTATGAGAGGAGTCATCTTTTTGCACTGAACAACTAAATGGAGACTACAATAACAGACGGAGGATCTGTTTCCCCTTTTGGATTTTCTTTTATGGAGGACAAATCACAGAGTAGCAGAGATGAATCCTAAAGTGTGATCAAGGACATAGGATCCTCACGTGTTCTTGTCCCTTGGCCAAAGAAGAGAATCATTTGGCATCAGGCTCCTGGCCATGGCCTGGGAGGGGTTGAAGCATAATCTCTCATTCTAAGAGATGAAACCATGAAGAGGGTAGTACATTGTCAGCATGACAGATTGCAATTCTAGTCTTCTAGAGTGGATGGGGAAGAAGAATAGTTTCTGGCTCATGTCAGTCTTTTGGAAAGAAAAGATAATGATATACATGTCCTCAGAGCTTAAATTGCTATTGAGATATCAAAGTCATGCTATGATGATCAAAACCTCAGTCTCTGCTGTTACCATGAATTATCTGGACACTACAGATGGATTGTCTTTCTGGCAACTACAAGTTCATTTTCCTTCCAAGATATTCAAACCTCAGAGAGGTGCTACAAGGGGTTCAAATTCCACCTCTGATACTTATTACCTATGTGACCTTGGACAAGTCACTTAACTTCCCTAGAATTTCACTTTCTCACCTGTAAAATAAGATGATTTCTCTGACTAGCATCAGTCAGGTCCCTTCTAAAACTAGGTCAATGATCCTATGAATGTTACGTGTTGCCCCACTAGTAACCTTGAGCTGCTTTCTTTTCCAGGAGGAATCTGATCCCCAGGGTAGTTCTATGAGTATAGAAGACTTTTGGATCTTAGAATAAATGGAGGTGGGAGAAAGAATTCACCAGAAAGGGAGGAAGAGAAAGTATTATTTCTTTCTGCCTTATTGTAGGTAATTTTCTGTGGGGTAGAAAAAAGTCTATCTTATACCTTATGAGAGCAACTAGGTGGCAGAGTGGATAGAGTGCTGGGCCTGGAGTCGGGAAGACTCATCTTCCTGAATTAAAATCTCACCTCAGATACATAATAGCTGTGTGACCCTAGGCAAATCAAGTAACCCTGTTTGCCTCAGTTTACTAATCTATAAAATGAACTGCAGAAGGAAATGACAAACTACTTTATCTCTGCCAAGAAAATCCTAAATGGGATCATGAAGAGTCTGACATGACTGAATAATCGAACAACAACAGTACCTTTTATATACATTGTTTCTAGAATAAAGTATATAGGATCTAGGTACCCTACTGGGAGCTATACATGAACTATTATTCTGAGGGTGCCCGGATGAAATAAAAACCAAATAGAGAATGACCAGGGGTTAACCCCCAAGACAAAACCCATTCATTTAAAGTAAGAGTTGACAGAGCTGGGGCCTGGGCTTCAGCTAAGAGTACTCCTAGGAATAATTTTGAAGTAGGTAAAGTTTGCATTTCTTTGCTGCCTTCAATGTGTCTTTCTTTGCCCTTCTAACACTCTCCTCAAATTCACACAGTCACTACTCTCATACTATGCTTCAGATATCCAAAGCTCTATAGTGCTTCATGTAGGCCACGTTTCCCACTTCCAACCCTTAGCTTCAAAATGACCTTTCTCTTCCCTTCTTTTCCCTCTTCCCAAAATTCTCATTTCATCAGTAAGATTTTAGCTACTAGATAAAAGAAAGTAACCTGATAAAAATAATTAATACTCACTAAATAAAATACTTCACACGGGTATTTTCATCTTAGATGAGAGCGCTTGTTAATCCAAATGAATGTCTAATTGTGAAATTTCAGGCAGCACAACAAAGTGAACTAAAACATTTCAGGCTATGTGGGTGGCAGAAGAGAGATATTTTTGGTTAGGGGGTTCTTCCTGTGTTTTTTTAAAAATCACACCCACAGGCAACCACCTATCCATAATGATGATTCTGCTTAATAGTTTACATATATTATCCATTTCAGAACCATATTTTGATTATTCTCTCATATTCTGTTCTATCTATAAGTTTGACTTAAATCTCTGTAGTATTTTTCTTCCATTTTTTTCTTTCCTAAAATGTGTGAATGCAACAGTAATTGATCAAAAATCCAGGCATCTGCATCTGCAATATCTAGAGCCCCTGTGGACACTTCCAGAAGATTTGTTTTAATTTTATTCCAGAAGCAGCTATGTGGTACAGTTGTGAGGATAAAATGAGATAAGTGCTGTAAACATTTTAGCTACTATAATAAGTTGTTATTAATGAAAAGCATCAATGTGGACTATGATACATTATAGCCAAAGTGTATTATAATTATCTTCAAGCTCAAAGATGGACCCCAGAAGGACCCTAGAAGAAAAGTCATTGTGACCTAGAAGTGTGGAAACACAATACTTGAAACAAAATGCTAGTCTTGGCTAGAGTTCCTCATAAAGATGTTCATGAGGAGACACTATTAATTTAATTTTAAGAGGCCTTATTGATAACTTTTATTTTTTACATTTTAGTCCTTTATGAATATCTCCCCTCCATTTTCTACCCGGAACCTTCCATTGTGACAAAGAAAAAAATGATTAAACAAAAACAAACAGCACACCATGTCATCTGATAGCATAGGTGACCTTTTGCATCTCTCGTCCCCTACCTCTCAGCTGAAAAGAGGGAGGGGCTCTCTTTACTCTGGAGCAAAGACTGATCATCATAATCACTCAAAGGTCAACTTAATTTATTATTGTTATTAATGTGAGTAAAATAATTCTGAATATTATTTTCTTTATTCTGCTTACTTATAAAAGGATACATCTATAAAGCTTTTTCTGAACTTTAAAATGTTCTATAAATGCTAGCTATTATATTACTAGTGATAGCATTACTACTGCTACTACTAA
Organism: Pseudochirops cupreus; assembly: GCA_028627135.1. Lineage (NCBI taxonomy): Eukaryota > Metazoa > Chordata > Mammalia > Diprotodontia > Pseudocheiridae > Pseudochirops > Pseudochirops cupreus. Next base: position 254,440,823 of record CM053582.1, read on the forward strand.
TGTTTCTACTATTACTACTACTACCACTACCGGTGCCACTACTACTACTACTACTACTACTACTATTTCACTTTGAATCAGTTAATATATCTTCCTTTCTTGGAATTTTTGTATTATCATTTTAATAATCATATTCCATTGCATTTATATAGTGCAGTTTCTTCATTCATTCCATCTTGATGGCTACTCACTTTGTTTTCAGACTTTTTTGCTACCATAAAAATGTTCTAGAAGTTTTGGGTTATATAGAGTTTTTGTCCTTTTTTAATCCTCTTTGACCATTCTTTGCTTATATGCTACACAGTGGGATCTCTGGGTCAAAGGGTTTTAATAGTTTAGTGATTTTTCTTACACAATTCCAAATTATTTTCTAGTTGTGACCACTTCATAGCTCCACTCATAGTATATTAGTATAGTATATCTGTTTTCCTTCATCCATTACTTTTATGTCTTTAAAATTCCCCAACATCAAGGGAGAATGTGTTATTTAGTAAATGGATGAGATCTTCTCAATAATTCAGTACCTCTGACATAAAAATCTCTACTTCCCTCTACTTGTGACTATTAGTGAACCAACTTGACATTGATGACACCCCTTCAATTTCCTCCAAAGGTAATGTCAAAATCCTTCCTTCATCAGTCAATTAACCTGTCAACATTATTGGCGCTGCCCGTTCTGAGAATTCTTATCCCACGATAATTAATTAGGACATGAATAATTGGACTAAGGGTTCAAAATGGCCACCTTCTCTATGACATCATGAGTGTTGCTCCCAGACAGAAGTCAGAAATAGACCATGACTACAAGATAATTACTGCTGCCCATTTAACAGGTGGCCATTTTGTAGTAATATTCATACTGAGATAATAACATCCCTTGATTGACTGATTTCCATCTAGAGATTTAAAGAAAAATTGAAACCTTGAAGACAATGCAAATGGATTAAGGAAAGTGAGCAAAGAAGGAAGATTCTGTTTCGGATCCTTTTGAAATTATTGAATATACCTCCTTGACTTCTTCCTTTACTCTCATTTTAAAAAATAAATAAATTTCTTTAATCAATAGTCTACTTAATCCTGCAAGAACTTCTAAAACTCATAGGTCTTCTGTCAGGAGCTACTTAAGAAAGGAGTCATTCACTTAAGGAATGATTCTATGCTAGAAAAAGGTTTAAATTTAAAAGAGGAGACAAAAAGTTAAGGAAAGGGAAGAAACATTCATAGGATCTCCCAGCTGGAAAGGATCTAAGAGGTCATCTAAGATATCTTATCCTTTAACTGGAATCCCTTATACAATATCCCTAACCAGCATTTTTCTTGCCTCAACTTGATGATTTTCATTCCTCCATTCATATTTCTCCAAGAGAATAGTCTCTGTGTTATAGGAAATATTTTTTTGAAACTAGCTTATACCTGATATCTATATTGTGCACTTACCTCTATCTTGGGAAAAGCCTAAAAATGAGCCATCTCCCAGGTTCATTTTAGAGATTTCCTTGGAACCACTCTGGGTTGGGAGCAGAACCACAAAAAGAAAAATTATATTTTTGAGACATGAAGTCTCCTAGAATTGATGTAAGACCAGAATCTTACCCTTTGGGGGTCCCATGAGCCACTGGACACATCACAGTTACAACCATCATGGGATGACTCTAACTGTTGGGAAGTTTTTCATTATAGGATATGGAATAATCAATAGACCCAAGATTGAGGTTCAATGAATAAAATTTTGCATCTGAAACCAGGAACACATGTCAAATCCTATAAATACTGACTAGCTAGGTGACCCTTGACAAGTCACTAGGTTTCTCCAGGCTTCAGTTTTTCCATCTTTTGTGAGGGCTAAATAAGTTAACATATATAAAGTGCTTTGCAAAACTTGAAGCGCTATGTAAATGCTTGTGATTATTGTTTTTGTTCTTGTTGTTGCTATTTCACTAGTACAGAAAACTCCAAAATGACAAAACTCTACCAGTAAAACTTAGAACATTAACAGCAGTCTATAATTTTAGAGAATTGCCTGGGTCACTGAAGGGTTAAGTGACTTGCTTAGGGTTGCTTAAAATGGGACTGAACTCCTGGTCTTCCTAGCTCTGAGGCCAGCTCACTGTCCCCTACCACACAAGAATCAAACAGCTCCTTGCACCTTCAGGAAACATGTGCCAGAACCAGTTAAAAGGTAATTGTGGAATAGTTAACAAAATAAATAAAAATACAATAAAAGATAGATGACTTAACATCTTAAAACTAAGTCAATATGTAGTTGCAGCAATCCTTATGTACAGTGGATTGATTAGTGGCCCCCATCTCTATTTGAGATTGACATCACTATTCTACTTTTCTGCCTCTGTTTTTATCATATTGAGCCAAAGCCTGCCTCTCTCTCTGAAAATTCTACCCACTGCTCATAGATTTTCCCTTTTGGTCTCTGAGGCAAAGCAGACAAATCTAATCTCTTGTCCTCATGACAGATCTTCAAAGATTTTCGACAAGCAAATATTCCCACAAGTCTTCCCTTCTATAGGCTATACCTCAATAGTCAACTAATCTTCATATAATGTGCTCTCCAGGCTTATCTTGCTCCCTTTCCTTCTTACCGACTCAAATTTGTAAATTTTTCATGAAATATAATGCCCAGAACTAAACATAAAACTGCAAATGTGGTTTGGCTAGGAGATAGAGTAATACTATCCTTTCCTCGTTCTGGATGATAATTCCAGTAATGGTGGCCTAGACTGTATGAGTTTTTTGAATTCCATATAACACTGTTGACCCATATTGACCTTTTAACTCCACTAAACCCAACAACTCTTAGACACTTGAACTGTTGTCTCTCTCTGAATCCCTAATCACATAAAATAGATCTTATGAACCCATGTACAAATTCATACTTGTCCTCAATAATTTATATCTAATTGCATTCAGTTCATTATTATAACCTGTCAAAATTTTTCTGGATCTTCAATCTGTTATCCAATGTGTTAGCTATTCATCTCATCTTTTTAACTGCAAATTTAATGTGTATATTACCTGTGTCTTTATCCAACCCACTGATAAAAATGTCAAATCTCACAGACCAAAGGCTAGAGCCCTGGGGCACTCCACTAGGTACTTGTATCCAGGTTGACATAGATCTCTTATTAACATATATCTATTTGGACATATATCTATTGAATCAGATCCAAATTCATTCACAGACTTGGCCAGTTTCTTCCTTTTTCCCAGGTACATCTTTAAAAAGCAAGTAGAGTTCATTTAACACATTTGTAAGAGGCATTGCACAAGGTTCAAAATAGTCATAAAGGAGAGAAACCATTGCCAACTGTTAAAAACATCCAAAAGGTGATTTCCCAATACAAATGAGAATTTAAAGATTAGTTATTATCAAGACATTTAGGATTTAGATGTTTTGCTCAAAAACATATTAACCAGATCCTTACTGACCTCTAATACTCAGTGAGAGATGAGAAGAGCACTTTCATAGTTAGTAGTTAAAGTGGAATTAATTATTCTTGCCAGAGTTTGCTGATTTGCTATAAATAGTGAAAGGCAAAAAGGCTGGAGATGCAATGCAAAGGTATTCAAGAATGTATATATAGACAAATCCATGACCGAGGCATTCTTGTTCTGCAATATGAATGCAAAGATTGTTGCCATTTTGGAAAATAAAGCATGGGACTGGAGACTGGAAGGGACTCTTTTAAATTGTCTAGTCCAGGCTTCTTGTTTTAAAGATTAGGAAATAAGATAGAGAGATTAAATGACTTTCCTAAAGTTATATAGATACTATACAAATGTAGGAACAGAACCCATGTTCTCTGACTCCAAATCTAGGACTATTTCCACTATTCTACCCTGAATTGATTAACACCCAGGATTTGGCACCAGAGACTAGGGTTTTTCATATCTACCTTGCATTTTTTTTTCTTTTTAAAGCAAGTGCAAAATTTTGTACTAGCTATAGTTCCCGTAAATGTTTGGGTGATGTTAAAAATAAAACCCAAAGTAAAGCTTTAAAGATATAGAAACTTTTTTTAAAACAGTATCTTTATTTGGGGGCAGCTTGATGGCACAATGCTTAATATACGAGGCTTGGAATCAGAAAGACTCATACCCATGATTTCAAATCTGGCATCAGATACTTACTAGCTGTGTTACCCACGGCAAGTCACTTAACCATGTTTGCCTTAGTTCCTCATCTGTAAAATAAGCTGGAGAAGGAAATGGAAAATCGCTCTAATATCTTTACCAAGAAAACCCCAAAGTGGGTCACAAAAAGTAGAAAACAACTACCTTACTACCAGATTGGGAAATAGACTTTAAGATACACTAAAAGTGCTTTGTCAAGTTGCAAAATCAATAAAATACTGAGAACTTGTGGGTCCTTATGGCCAGAAAGATTATTGAATTTGATCTCAAAGGAAGTAAATTCAAATTCTATCATAGAATTAGAATTTGTAGGTATCCTAGATGTAATGAAGTTCAACCCTCCTGTTTTCAGATGAGGAAATAGACATAGAAAGCTAAATAACTTGCCCAAAGTAAATATCTAAGACAAGATTCCAACTCAGATCTTCCTGTCTTTCTACCCCCATCCATTTATGCTCTCCATCTCCGCCACTTACTAACTGTGAGTCTTTGGGCAGGAAATACTACTACTAAAGCTACTACTATGACTACTACGACTACTACGACTACTACGACTACTACTACCACTACTATTTCTACTACTACCACCACCATCACTGTTTCTACTACTACCATTGATGATGATGATGATGATGATGATGATGATGATGATATAATTTTAGTTAGGGTTTGTAGAGAACTTAAAGATTTGCAAAGCACTTTGTATGTTTTCTCATTTGATACTCATACTAACCTATGAGATGGGTGCTCTTATTATCATCATCATGCAGTTAAGGAACTTAAGGCTAAAATGTCTAAGGCAGTGGTTCTCAACCTTCCTAATGCCATGACCCTTTAATACTCGTATGTGGGTATATCTGCATATGGGCAGACCCACCTGGAGACCAATAGAGGAGAAGTGTCTTGGTTCCTAAACTTATCAGAAATATGTGTTTTCCAATGGTCTTAGGCAACCCCTGTGACCCCTGTGAAAGGGTCATTTGACCCCAAAAGGGGTCACAACCCACAGGTTGAGAACCACTGGTCTAAGGGAATAGCAAACAACTGAAGCAAGATTTAAATTTAGGTCTTCTTGGCTCAAAGTTTGTTGTCATTGTTTGTCCTTCATGCTCAAAAAGGACCAATGTTATCATAATAATGAGATCAAGGTATAGTGTATCCAACTATGACTGATCAGATCAATACTAGCTTGAAAGGCTCTACCACAGGCTGGGCACAAATAGTCCATTTGAACATTGAGAATGGAGCTGTCTTTGGATTTGCACATCCCATGTTTCCTTTATGCTATTGAGATGTTGCTTTCCTCATGGAGTACAGTACCTTCTTTGATGCATGAAAAGAGAGTCAACAACCTGACTGAAGAAAATAACACCTTAAAAAATAGATTAACTCAAATGGCAAAAGAGGCTCAAAAAGCCAATGAGGAGAAGAATGCCTTAAAAAGTTGAATTTGCCAGATGGAAAAAGAATCTCAAAAGCTTTCTGAAGAGAATAATTCCTTCAGAATTAGAGTGGAGCAAATGGAAGCAAATGACTTTATGAGAAATCAAGATACTATTAAACAGATGCAAACAAATGAAAAAATACAAGGCAATGTGAAATATCTCTTTGAAAAAACCACTGACCTGGAAAATAGATCCAGGAGAGACAACTGAAAAATTATTGGACTACCTGAAAGCCATGATCAGAAAAAGAACTTAGAAAACATCTTTCAAGAAATTCTCAAGGAAAATTGCCCTGATATTTT
>CM053582.1:254447218-254476731 GCA_028627135.1 Pseudochirops cupreus
TATATATATGTATACATACACATATGTCTATATAGGAGGGTATATATGCATATAAATACATATGTGAGTGTGTGTATATATGTGTACATAGACAGAGGGTGCAGGATCAATTGAATAGGATGGGATAATATTTTAAAAGGTGAAATTGAGAGGTGGGAGAGGAATAGTATGAGAGGAGACAGGGAGAGACAAAACAGTGTTAAGCCTCTCATATAAAAGAGGCAAGGGATAATTGTTACAATGGAGGGGAAGAACAGGAAGACAAAAGGGAATGGGTCAACCTTACTCTCATTGAAGTTGCCTTAGGGAAGGAATGGCATACACTCTAAATATCTTGGCCTACAGGAGAGTAGGGGTGAAGGGCATGAGACGGGAAGAATGGAGGGGAGGGAAGGTTGAGGGGGGAGGGTTGTTAGAAGCACACACTTTTGTAAAGGACAGGGACTGAGTAGAGAACAGAACAAGTGGGGGGGGTGAAATAGGAAGGAGGGAAATATACAGGTACTGGGGTAGGGAGATCCATCTTGCCCTACTGGAAAGTCAGAGGGGTCATGGGGGAGGATATAGGAGAGAGCTGATTGGGGGAGGGGGTATCCAATGGAATCACTGTTTTGGGGTGGTGGGTAGGGGAAAGATGGGGAGAAAATTTGTAAATCAAAATCTCATAGAAATCAATGATGTAAAGTAAAAATAAACAAACAAAAAAAGAATATCCAAATAGCTAAGGCAGCACAGGAGACAATACCTGGGATCCCCTCTGAATCTTGGAAATCTCCCAACCCTGAAACAACTTCCCAAGATAGATAACTAATATAGAGACAACCTGGCTACCAAAGAGACCAGTCCCATGAGAAATTCTAGTCGACTCCCCATGTTGCATTCCTGTTTTGACTCTAAGTAATGTTTCTGCTGCTTTTTACCCATTTCATGTCCATATATATCCCTGACATCTGGCAACATGACTATTATTTTCACTTTCAATACCCACTCCCTCCAAAAGAAAAAAGAAAAAAGAAAAATTCAGTAGAATGTATAATAATTGGAATTGAGGTAAGTATGTTACAAGGGCAGTTTCAAGACTATCTGAAAATAAGAGCATTGATAATAACTATTGGAATAGGAGTTGGAGATGGGAAAGCTGATCCTGAACCCTCCTAGACTCATATCTACAGCTATGAATTGCCCCTGGGTGTCATCAGTGTGATAGAAAGCATTTCCCAGGCCAGCTTGAGTGAACCACTGAGGAGCCAATCAGGGACTTTCATCTTTCTCCAGAGGGATTTTGCATGTGTTGATTCTGCAGCCACCCCCCTAGTGGGCCCTAATGCTTTCTTTTATTCTAATTTTAAAGGAAAGCTTTGAGTACAGGTGACTTGCATGCTGAGATTCTGATAGATTTAAGATTTTAGTATTCAGATAATTATGAAAATCATATAGAGGCTGGAGAATGGGAACTTTTATTGTTGTACACCATGAAAGTCTAATCAGACAACACTTTCCAAATTAGCATTATATTGAAATTAGTTTTTGCTTGCCCAACTACTGTTCCTGTGTGAAAGAAAATGTCATGCTTTGGACTAAAGTGAATATCATATAGTTTATAATATGCAATTAAAATGTGGCAATATGGTGAACTATACAGCCCCCAACACTTTGCTTTGTATTTTACTTTTTCTTGTTATCTACTCCTACAATATGGAATAAGGTATCCAACTTCTCATTATCAAGTATTAATTGGTCACCTACTATGCACAAGTCACTATTAGACACAGTCTATATATTATTCAACCTATTAAAATAGTAAATGAGGAAAAGGAAAAAAATAAAAATTTTAAAACATAAGCTTATGATCTTACTTTCTAGAGGTATTTGCAAAAAAAAAAAGACATTAAAACTAGCTTTTAGTGGAAAGAAATAGAAGACAAATGGTGACTTGTGAATTTAACAGAAAGACCTAAGAACATTAATGGTGACATGTCTTAAAAATCCATTTAGTTTACTTATTAACTATAGCCTATACGTTATATTGAATTTGGAAGTATATTAGAAATTATCTAGGATTTAAAGGCACTATTTTTCCAGCAACCCACTTATTTTCTTTAGAAGAAATATGGAATATGGAGAGGGGAAATCCTCCTTCCAAGCCATCAACATCAAGGAATTTAGCCTCTGAAACACAGCAAAGGAAATTCATATTATTATACACATACATATGTATATATAAATATGTGTATATATACATATATATATACATACACACTACATACACACACATATATTTCATACATACATATGTGCATATGTGTTATTGTAATATATGCATATGTGTGTGTATAGTTTACCATTTATGTACTAGTGAATATGCTTCAGTCTAGGACAGAGTTTTTTTAATGTGTTTGTGTGATGAACACAATGGAAGTCTGGCCAAGCCTATGAAATGCTTCTCAGAACAATATTTTTAAATAATTGAAGGGAAAAAAAAAACTAAATTTCAGTGAAAAGCTAGTGAAAGTAAAGACTTTTTTTTTCCATTCAAGTTCATATTCCCCCTGAAATCTGTTCATGAGCTCCTTGGTCCCCAGGTTTAGAATATTGGTCTAAAGTTAACTTTCCTGGTTCTGAGCTCTGATCACTCCCTCCCCATTTCTAGTTATAGGATTAAGGAAGGTAAAGAGCACCTTTTCCACTTCTGTTCTTTTATCCAAAAGGAGTTTCGTTTACAGATGATGGAGTAATGATAGGATCATTGAGAGGTAGAAAGTCCATTTAGTTTAACCCTTTCATTTTACAGTGTGGCATAGTGTATTTGAATTGAATTCTGCCTTAGACAATAGCTTTGTGACCCTAGGAGAATCATCTAACTTCTCTCATTTTCCTCATCTGTAAAATGGGGACAATTATAGAGTTATTATGAGGACCAAATAAAATAATCTATGTAAAGTACTTTGTAAAACTGAAATCATTAAGTAAATGATAGCTATTAGAGCTGAGGATAGTGGGGCCCATAGAGGTTAAAGTATTTTCCCCAAAGACACACAGGTAGTAAGTATTAGTCTTTCTACTTCTTCTTTATGCTTATATTTTCATAGCTTACCATGAGCTTTCCATGGGGTTTATGATTCTGGGACTTGAGACTCAGTGCCCCATCCACTGTGTCACCTAACTCCCTACAAAAATTATCTTATTAAATCCTCAAAACAACCCTAGGAAGTAGGTTATAACAATAATAATAATAATAATAATAATAATAATATTCCCATTTTACATTCAAGGAAATCAAGGCTGACAAAATATATTATTGGAAAAGGAAGTGGATCAGTTACGTGAAAGCCCAAACACTTCATGGAATACACAGAATGTTAAAAGAGCTAGAGAAAGAGTTCGAGCATTTGGGGTATATCTTCTCTAAAAGATCTTTGGGAAAATGTAGAATCACACAGAATGAGGAAATATAAATGGGCTGTGATATATTTCATTAGTAAGAAACCCCTAATCCATGGAATCACAGATCCATTAAATTATTGAACTATAATAAAGACTAGTTACTTAGAATGTAAACTCCTTGAGAGTAGGTACTACTTCATTCATTGTAAACTATCCCCAGGCTCACAACAGGTGTGTAATTAATCACTTACTGATTGACTGATTGGTTAACATGTTAGATCTAAATTAAGGTAATGAATTTTTTTTCACTTTACAATATGATTTACAATAAATTTTAATTCTAGGTGCAAGTAAGAGCATTAAACTATAGGTATATCTAAGTCTCTAAAATGTGTACCTGACATGTAATCCGTGATGATTTAAGTGAATTTAACCAAGAGGGTTAAACCTTAGAATTCATCCTCAGTCCCAAAGTGATTACTCCGAAGCCAAGCAAGAAAGAGCAAATAAAGAGATTTAACCTGACATGAACATGATGAGGGATGAGGGTGGGGGAGAGGAGAGAGAAACACACACTAAGAGGAAAAGGGAAGGGATTGTTTCTCTTAATTGCAAATACCTTAATGGGGGAGGGGGAAAGGAATTCGGGAAATTGGATGTGAAGTTTTCTTGCAAACTGAATACTAAAATGAACTAGCACATGTTTTCAGTTATTTTCAAGCTTCTGGAGACATTATATGTGCATATTTATTTGTTTTATTATATTTATTATATAAAGTATATATTCATTTGTTTCTTTGTATGTTGTTTCTCCTATTAGAATGTGAGTTCCTTAAGAGCAGGGACCATGTGTTTGCTTTTCTTTGCATCCTCAGTGTTTAGCATAGTTCCTGATAAACAACACACATTTAATAAATGCTTATTAACCTAACAACTTTATTTGCTCCGGTGAAATGAAAGCAAATTAGCCTATAGCTAAATCAATATTGCATTCTTCAAAATCAGAAGCCATCTTTTTGAGAAGATTTTTTTGTGCTATTAGTTAAACTGAACACACTTGTGTTATCATTGCTATAAGGAACTCTTAATGAGACAAGTTGACATCAATTCTGCATTTAATCGTCTTAAAGAATGACCTAGGACACTAAGAAGTAAAGTGATTTTCCAAGGGTTACAAAGTCAGTATGTTTTTTGAGGCTAGACTTGAACCTAGGTCTTTCTGACTCCAAAGCTGCTCTCTACCAAGTTCCATTCATTATCTGTCATTCTTCAGAACTTTTATGAAATGTGGTGTTTCTGACACATAACCAACTAGAAAAGGCTTTGTGTATCAGAGAAAATATATAATTGGTAGAATTTTTAAAATAAGACCATGCTATCTTTTCAGATAGGTCATCATGATAGAGGATGAAAGGAAATAAAGGACAGGAAAGGGCCTCAAGCAAAACTATACTAATTAATTTTATCTCCACTCTATCTCACTTGTCATAAGCAAGCTATTTTTTAACTCCATTATATTAAAAAATATCTGTCTAAAATTCTTTTAGATTATTACTTTGTATGACCTATTTTGATAACTTGGCATTTATCAAGATGAACATTATATGAATAAGTATAAACAATACAATGTATTATACATACACCCACACATACAATATTATATACACACACAATTATATGTAATATTATATATCATAGACACATATAATCACATATATGCATACACATATAAATATGGATTTATTGGTCTGTATCATTGCATACTTTTACTTACAGATTTGTTTATTAATGATAGTAGTTTTCATTTATATTTGACACTTCCATCAGAAACTTCCTCTTATAGTTTTTGAAAACTTTCAACTGATCTCTCCAGAGATTGCACTACTTTGGGATCATTAAAAATTTTACGCTCTTAGATTGATCTGTGAAATCAGTAGAAGGACATAAAAGGTCAGAAAATGGAGTCAGACATCCCTGTCTATCCCAAAAGTACATAGAACCCAGAAGTATTATAAGGTCCAAAGTCAAGAAATAAGCCAAAGAAAAGAAAATAAACAGTGCCTCCTACATAAAGAGTTAATCTGATAACAGGGAAGCTCAAGACAAAAACATAGAAGATTACTTGAAATCATCTACAAGCAAAGCCTCCAAGGGGGAAAAAATGCAAACTGGACACAAGCCCAACAAGAATTCCTGAAAGAGTTAAAGAAAAAGCTTTTTTTTAAAGATTAAAAAAAATAAATGAGAGCTATGGATGAAAGATCTGAAAAGGGAATTGATAGGTTGTAAAAGAGATGCAAAAGCTTACTGAAGAAAATAATTCCTTGAAAATTAGAACTAGCAAATACAGACTAACGTCTTCATAATACATTTAGAAATAATAAAATAGAATCAAAAGACTTTGTTTTTCAAACTGAAAGAAAATGTAAAATATCTCACAGGGAAAGCAATTAACCTGCACAATAGATTGAGGAGAGCTAATTTAAGAATCCTTGGACTATCTGAAAGTCATGAACAAAAAAGAGCCTAGATATCATACAGCAAAAATGCATAAAGGAAAACTGTCCAGATATCCTAGAACTAGATGGCAAAATAGAAATTCAAAGGATCCACCAGTCATCTCCTAAAAAAAAAAAATCCCAAAATGAAAAGGTATCCTAGGTCAAACAAAAATTGCATGGATTCAGAAAGAATTTAAGTACTGAGGAGTCACAGTCAGGATCACACAAGACTTAGCCACCAATAAAATGAAAGAAAGCATGAAATATGATATTGTAGAAGTCAAAGGATCTAGGCTTATAACCAAATACAACCTCCTCAGAAAACCTGAGTATAATTCCTACAGGGATGAGGGTGATGGACACTGACTTCTAATGAAATAAAAGATTTTCAAACATTTCTAATGAAAAGACCAGAGCTGGGTAGAAATATTGAAATACAAACATACAATCGAAAGATGCATAAAAAAAGTAAACATGAGTGAGAAATCATAATGGACTAAACAAAGTTAAACTATTTAAATTCTTATATGAGAAGATAATACATGTAACTCAGAAATTTATCATCACAAAAGGTCTTAGAGGGAGTCTAATTAAACAAAGGACAAGGGTATTATCATGTTTGGAGAATACAAAAAGAAAAATAGAAGGATGGGGAAGAGGGATGCATAGGGAGGGGAGAAAGGAACGGAAGAATGGGAAAATCACAAATGTGATGCACAAATAGGAGATTATACAACAAAGAGGGAGGAATGGAGGTGGGGGGGAGCATTTCTGAACTGGTGAAAGGAGAAAATCATGCATACACAGTTGGGTTAAGAAATGTATCTTACCCAACAGGAAAGAAGGAAGCAAAGGGGTTAAGATAATAAAGTGGGGGGGGGAGGGGGGCGGCAGCACTGTCAGGGCCCAACAGTAAATTAAGGGAGACAATTGAAGGAAAACAAATTCTTAAAGTGGAAACATAGAAAAAGAGAATAGGAGAAAGGGAAACACACAGTTAGCAATCATAACTGTGAATGTGAATGAGATAAAATAATCCATAAAGTAGAAGACAATAAGCAGAAAGGATTAGAAACTAGAATCCCAACATGTTGTTTACAAGAAACATATTTAAAGCAGAAAGATACATGTAGAGTTAAAATAAGGAGCTAAAGCAGACTCTTTTATGCTTCAGGTGAATTTAGCAAAAAAAAAAAAGTAGAGATAATCATTTTGATCTGAAACACAGTAAAAGCAAAAATGGCCCTAGCTGAAAGAGATAACCAGGGAAACTACATTTTGTTAAAACAAACAAAAAAAAATATATCATAGACAATGAATTCATATCAGCATTAGAGATATAATAGGGTCTAAATTCTCAAAGGAAGAGTTAAATGAGTTACAGGGGGAAATAGATGGTAAAATCAGAATCATGGTAAACTTCAATTTATCCTGTCTCAGACCCAAATAAAATTAATTATAAAATAAATAATAAACAAGTTAAGGACATCAGCAGAATTTTAGAAAAATTACCTATGATAGATCTCTGGAGAACACTGAATAGAATAGAAATAGGAATAGAAAGGAATAGAAAGACTGATATCTATTTCTCAGCCATGCATTTCACCTTCAAAAAAAAATTGACCATGGATTAGAGCATAAAAACCTCACAAACAAATGCAGAAAAAATAAACATTAAGAGCATCTTTTCCCAATCATAATGTAATTAAAATTACACTCAATAAAAGACCTTTGAAGCATAAGTTGAAAATTAATTGGAAACTAAATAACTTAATGCTAAACAACAGGTGGGACAAAGAACAAATTGTAGAAACAATTTCATTAAAGATGATGACAGAAAATGAGACAATATACCAAAATATATAGGAATCAGCCAAAGCAATACTTATGGGGAAATTTATATCTTTAAACACATTTACATCAATAAAAGACAGAGCAGATCAATGAATTGGGCATGCAACTAAAAAAAAAAATTAGAAGGTAGAGGGAATAGAAAGGCAACATACATTTATGTAGCACCTCCTCTGTGCCAGGCACTGTGCTAAGCACTTTACAAATATCTCATTTGATTATCACAACGATCCTGCAAAACAGGTATTATTTATTATCCCCATTTTACAGTTGAAGAAACTGAAGTAGTGTTTAAGTGTTTTAGGCAGGTTACATAGCTAGTAAGTCCCTGAGGTTGAATTTGAACTCAGGTCTTCCTGACTCCAGGCCCAGCACTCTCCACCACACCAAAAAAAACTTGAAACCCCAATTAAGAACCAACAAAAAAAATCAAAAGAGATTAACAAAATTAAAAATAATTTTTAATTCTATGAATATTTCAATAGATGCAAAAAATAGCTTTTGACAAAATGATACTTATTGCTATTAAAAACAAACAAAATAGAAAGCACAGGAATAAATAGAACTTTCCTTGAAATGATAAATAGTATCTATCTAAAACCAAATATCAGCATTATTTATAATAGTGACTAGTTAGAAGCCTTTCAATAACACTAGGAGTGAAGCAAGGATGTCCTTTATTATCATTAATATTCTACATTTTACTGAAAATGCCAGCTATAGCAATAAGAGAAGAATTAAAGGACTAAGTATAGGCAAAGAGGAAACAAAACTGTAAACTGTAACGCATGGACCACATTTACACATCACACTTTCTCAGGGTAGTATGTGAGTTTAAGAAACCACTCAAATTATCTCTACAAGGAAAATCAAGATTCATTTGGAGGAATGAAAGATCAAATATCAATAAACAATGAAGAAAAATGAGAAGGAAGAGAGTCTAGAACTTCTTGATCTCAAACTATTAAATTACAAAGTTATAATTGTCATGGCAATTTAGTCCTGGATAAGAAGTAGAGAGGTTGGATATACAGGCACTGGGGTAGGGAGATCCATCTTGCCCTACCAGAAAGTTAGAGAGGGGATGGGGGAGGATACAGGAGAGAGCAGATTAGGGGAGGGGGTATACAGTGGGATCACTGTTTTGGGGTGGTGGGTAGGGCAAAGATGGGGGAAAAATTTGTAATTCAAAATCTCGTGGAAATGAATGATGTAAACTAAAAATAAACAAAAGTTAATTCTGAAGTTGAAAGGTTGATCAAGGGAATGGATTAAGTATATGATAGCAAATCAGCGTTTTAACAGAGTTTGATACACCTAACGATCCCAGCTGTCAGGGCAAGATGTTAAAATTTGACAAAAATTGTTGGGAAACCTAGAAAAAACTGACAGAAAATAGATATAAACCAATACATCACACTATATACCAAGATAAAGTCCAAAGGAATTCATTATCTGGACATAAAGAAGAATATCTTAAGCAATTTAGAGGAACACAGAAGAAATTACCTGTCAGATCTCTATATAGGGGAAGAAATGAACATAAAAGAAATGTAAAGGTTTTGGATGGTGAGGTGGTACAGTGAGTCCTGGGATCAGGAGGACCTAAGCTCAAATCTGGCCTCAGACACATAACACTTACTAGCCGTGTGATGTTGGGCAAGTCATTTAACCCCAACTGCCCTGCCTTCCCCCCTCCAGAAACAAAAACAAACAAACAAAAGTAATATGAAAGTTCACAGCAGGTAAAACAGACAATTTCTATCACATGAAATTTAAAACTTTTTGCACAAACAAAATCAGTGCAGATAAAATTAGAAGAGAAACAAGAAATTGGGAGAGTGAATATTTGCAGCAAGTTTATCAAATAAATGTCCCATTTCAAAAATATGTAAGAAATTGAGTCAAATTTAGAAGAATAAAGGCCATTCCCCAAATGATAAATCACCAAAGGATATGAATATAGGAAGCTTTCAGTGGAAGAAATCCAATCTATAAATAATCATATGTAAAATGCTCTCAATTAGAGAATTAATTAGAATTCTCTCAATTAGAGAATTAATTAGAGAAAAGCTAATTAAAATTAATCTGAGGCACCACCTTACACCTAACAAATTGGCTAAGTTGACAAAAAATGGAAATGACAAGTTCTGGAGGAGCTATGCGAAAACAGATTCTTTAATGCACTATTGGTGGAGCTGTGAAAATGCTACAGCCATTCTGGAAAGCAATTTGGAACAATGCCCCAAAAGCCCTTAAACTGTGCATACCCATTGACCCAGAGATCTCAATACTAGATCTATACCCCCCAAAAAAGCAAGAAAGGACCCATAAGTACAAAAAACATAGTAACACTTTTTTTTTGTAACCCCCAAAGAGAGAAGAAAAAGACTTATATGTACAAAAAATATTTAGAGTGGTTCTTTGATAGCAGAGTCGACAATTATGGGGATGCCCATCAGTTGGAGAATGGTAGTTAAGTTATAATATATGCATATGATGGAATACTGTGTGCTGTAAGGGATGATGAGAGGTATGGTTTTAGAGCAACCTGTGAAGACTTACATGAAGTTGTAGAAAATGAAGAGAACAGAACCAGGAGAATAATTTATACAATAACTATAATAAAGACAATCAACACTGAAAGACTAAGGAGATTTGATCAACACATGATCAACCAGAATTCCAAAGGACTCATGATGAAACAAAGTACCCACCTCCAGATGGAAAAGTGATGGACTCAGTACAGATTGAATCATATGATCTTTTCCTTCTATCTTTTCCTTTTAGAAAATTTTTTGACATGGTTAATGCAAAAATTTGTTTTGCATGATTAAACATCTTTGTAATGGGCTTTGTTTTTCTTGCCTTCTCAATTGGTAAGAGAGGAAATGGGGAAGTAGACAATTTGGAAATGAAACTCAAAGAGAAAAAAAAATTCTTAACAATCATCTTTATAGTGAGGAAATTGACTTACCCAAAGTTCCACAGTTAGTAGATAGAAGGACCTGTATTTGTACCCATATTCTAACTCCAGAGGGAGTACTTTAGGAGCCAGCTGACCAAGTTGGATGTAACATAGCTAATTAATAGCAGAACAGAAACTTGGAACCTAGGTTTTCTGTTGCCAAAACTAGTGACATGTTCATGATGTGGATGTCGATAAGGTAGAAAGAATAGAGAAAAGGGCCACTGTGATGCTGAAGAGGCTTAATCCATTCTAGATGAGGAAAATGGAAGAAATTGGCCAAATTACTCCCTCTAGCTATGTTCTAGTCAGGATCATTGCTCCAAATCATAAACTCATTGCCATTTGAACTGAAAGGACCTTAGAGATTATCTAAGGTGGGGTTCTTACCCTTTTTGTGTGTGTCATGGACCTTCAGTAGTCTTGCACTGATATAAATAACACACATGATTGAGTTTCCTAATTATAATCACTAGTTTATTATTCCTATATAGGTTTCCTATTTGAAACAAAGGGCAACTAAGTGGTACAGTAAATAGAATGCCAGGTCTGTCTGAAGTCAGGAAGACTCATCTTCCTGAGTTCAAATCTATCCTCAGGTACTTAATAGCTGTGTGACCCTGGGCAAAGTTACTTAACCCTAATTTGCCTCAGTTCCTTATCCATAAAGTGAGCTGGAGAAAGAAATGGCAAAACACTCCAGTATCTTAGCCAATAAAACCCCTAATGAGGTCACAAAGAGTCAGACACGACTGAAATGACTGTACTCTTAAATGCAAATTTCATTTACTATGTGAGTACTAATGAAATCTAATGATCTCTGAATCTGCATAGAGTTGAGTTATATCACCTACAGTTACAAACACCGATTTTGATACTTTATTATATAGGTGGATTTGAGAGGAAATATAAATATTTTACAAGATCAAGTTATTTAACTTGAGAAGTTAATAGCGTCTCCATCATTGGAGATAATAAGAAGTCTCTATCATTTTCTTGGCAGCATATAAAGTAGTGGCATATGAAAGGTTAATGCCAATTTTATTCTGCTCTTGCCCCCTTTTGAAAAATCTGTCTAGTGAGTAATGTCTCTATCCTCTTTTCATTAAGGATGTCTGGAACCTGTGACAGAAAAATGGGCCACTTTCCGTGATTCAATCACATTAATTTTCTTACAACTCTTTGCCCCTCAATCAGACTTGGCTGTTTTTCTGGAGTATGTTTCTTTTCTCTCTCATGCTTACTTCAATTTCTTTCCTAAGACAGAACACTTTTAATTTCATATGTCCTTTCTAGTAGATGGCATTTCAATGGCCTGTCCTGTAACTAGGCTTGCCAGAAATGGCTTTCATGACAAAAATGGTGAGAGGTCAATAGTTTTGTTGATTTAAAATTGGGGTTCCACATTTTACTGTATCTACTATACTGCCATCTCTGCATTTGGATTGTTCATCCACAATGTGCACTGTTTAGAGAACACCAAAGGGGAAACAAAACAAAGTACTCTTTTATGATATCAAGGAAATTCATCTTTTAGACAGTGAAAAATGACAAATTTGATGAAAATCATATTTCTCTTTTTCAATTTTTAAGTCACAATAAATAATAGCATTTCTATATGAATGTGCTCAGCCTACATCTATTTTAAGTATTCTGGGAAACTGAAAAAGAACAAGAACATTTCTTATAATTTTTTTCTATCTTCATTTATTAACTCATTCAACAAAAATTTAAGCACCAACTATGTGCAAGCTATACACTAAGAAAGATACAAAGATAAATTGCTGGAGTCCTTCCTCCCACATAGCTTATAATCTATTAACAGCAGTGAGAAAAGTATATATTTTTGTACATGTATGCATCTATTCAAAATCTATGTATATGCACATCTCTTTATATATGTGCATATATGTGTACATGAATGCATACACTTTTTCCAAATCATTGCCACTTTAAACCTTAATAACTTAAAACTTGTATGATATATGATAGTCATTATGGCAAAATGAATAGATATCTGACCTCAGAGTAAGGAAAATCTATGTTCAAGTATCACCTCTGCTCTGGTAAGTCATTTAAACTTTCAGTGTCTCAGGCAATTCTGTAAGACTAAAAATCACACCACCATTATAGGTCCTTACTTCTCATCAGTAAATTTCTATACCAATAAAATCATAGGTCTAGATCAAAGAAAATTGCATATATATGTGTGTATGTTTATATATACATACATGTGTGGATGAATGTATTGATGTGTGTACATGTGTGTGTATATAATATGTATGTGTATATGATTACATATCATGAGGCATGTGAAGCCATCATTTAATAGTAGATAAAGAACTGGTCTCAGAACCAGGAAAACTTGAATCTGAGGTCTGCTTTTGACATACACACTGGTTGTGTGACTGGGCAAGTCACTTAACCTCTACATGTTTTAGACAGCTCTCTAGAGTTGTAAAGTGCAGAAAAGTTGCCAACTTGCAATGGTAGAGGAAGTTTTATCTTCTTGGGGTTCCCATAACAATGAAATCAAAGGTCCAGTCCTTATCCTTCACCATATGATATCATATCATAATAGCCTGACTGATGTGGATAGGTCAAATTTCTATCTACTATGCCATAGCTAGCTAGATTCAAATTTAGAGTGTGGTAATGTAACAAGTGCATAGGAAGAGTAAAAAGCAAATATCATGAAAGCAATGCATATGCACAAAAAAATTCCTTACCGACTAAGGGTAATGAGAGAGAGATAAATTGGAACCTGGCAATTAGGTTCTGGCTATGAGGGAAATTTGGTGTTAAGGCATAAATTCCAAAAGAGAGCTACTGAAGTGTCAAAAGAAGTACATTATAAGACAGTTTAACATTTAAGTGGCATGGATCCTGAAATTAATCCAGAATTAAATAGAGCTTCCGGTGTATCTATTTGCCTATATAAAATTTTGTGTTATGTTTTAATATGTTAAGTAAGATTATAATTCTTAAATTTACTTTTATAAAATGCTCTATTCACAAAGCATATTTTGATGATAGAAAAACAAAGTGGATGAAAAACATAAATTGCTTGGATTTATGGTCTATAGCTGGGAAGGCAGGACATTGCATATATTCATACATGTGTACATATATACATACACATAAAAAGACTTCCAATAACAAAGAAGTTTGCATTTGAGCAAGCCACTGGGGTTTATTGTGTAAGGAGTGACAAGGTCAGACTTGTGCTTTAGGAAATCACTTTGGCAACTGTGTGGAGGATGGGATGGAGTGTGGAGAGGCTTGAAGCAAGGAGATCAATTAGAAAGCTGTAGCAATAGTGCAGGTGAGAGAAAATGAAAGACTGCATCAAACGGCTGTATCTAAGATCTGAGTGTTACTGCTGAAAATTATAAGAGGTATGAGTATTAAAGAAAATAGTATTTCATCTGACCAAAACTTTGTAACTAAGGCCAGATGACGGGGCTCTGACAATTCTCTATCCGACAGAAACTAGTTAGATTCGCAACTAGTTACCAAGAATATAGGGTTAGACTATGTAACTGGATAGCAAAATTACTTCTAGCAGCTAAAACCAAGATGAGTTCTTCCCTGACTCAGCCTTGCTTTGTGTACTTTTCTGAAAATGGTACTTTCCCAAATCAGCTGCAGCATCTCAAGGTCTCTTCTCTCACCGGGCCTAGTGAACCAATCCTTCACTCAATTGAATTTGTCTTAAAATGTTGATTGAAGTTTGTCATTCATGCTTTTGCCCTAGGACCATTTTTGGTGCTTTCACCAGGAGCCAGAGTTTGCTAACTACAGCTCTGTTTATCCACAGCTATAGCATATTTGAACAAACTGATCCAGAGATGATCGCCTTAGTTTCTCAGTGATTCTCTACTGCTACTATAAGCCTAATTGCTCCAAACTTAGCAATGGAAACATCTGTACTGCATTTTTCCTTTTTCCCCTTCATTTGCGTCTTTGATCAAAGAAGAGACAAAATGGAACTATCTCCAAATCCTAATAATTCAACATCCACTCAATATTTTCAAGATAAGATTGTCTTTATGCTTGTGAAGAGCTACCTGATTTTTATTTAGGGTATCTCTAGCATTCAGAAAGCTAGAAATCTATAATGAGCATCTTGAATTCCAGACCCTGAATTCTTATCAAGTAGAGATTGAAATTTCAAGAATGAAATTCACAAACACTTAAGAAAGTCAGACATGCTGTATCTGAGAGAGAGAGGTGATTGCCAAAAACAAAAGAGATCATTGAAATAGAAGATTACAGTTGATAATGATTACACTTCAATAGTTAAAGGCCTATGATTTCCTAAAAATGGGTATTCCCGCCCTCGGCCTCTGTTCTCTGAGCCCAGTGGAGAAACCCCTAATCAGAAACTCAACACATCTATTTACAAGATCTAGGCAAGAGAGATCTTCAACTCTCATGGAAAACCCACTGTTGAAGTTCATCTCTACACTGGAAAAGGTCAGTTCCGAGGTGCTGTGCCCAGTGGTGCTTCTGCTGATATCCATGAAGTCTTGGAGCTCTGAGACAATAATAAGACCTGCTACATGGGAAAAGGTGTCTCTAAAGTGGTTGAGCACAATGATAAAACTATTTCCTCGACCCTGATTAGCAAGAAACTGAATGTTGTGGAGCAGGAAAAGATGGGCAAATTAATGATAGAGATGGACAGCACTGAGAATAAATCCAAATTTGGTGCAAATGCCATATTGGGAGTATCTCTGGCTGTTTGTAAGGCCAGAGCTGCTGAGAAAGGTGTCTCCCTGTGCTGCCATATTGCTGACCTTGCAGGCAATGATGTAGTCATCCTGCTAGTTCCAGCCTTCAATGTGCAGAATGGTGGCTCCCATGCTGGTAACAAGCTGGCTCTGCAGGAGTTCATGATCCTCCTTGCTGGAGCAGCAAACTTTAAGGAGGCCATGCACATTGGGGCTGAGGTCTACAACCTGAAGAGCTGAGGTCTACCACAACCTGAAGAGCTGAGGTCTACCACAACCTGAAGAAATATGGACAGCATGCCACCAATGTGGTGGATGAGGGTCTCATCACAAGTCTCCTGATGATTCCAGCAGATACATCTCCCTGTCTGAGCTTGGGGACCTCTACCAGAGCTTCATCAAGGACTATCCAGTGGTGTCTATTGAAGATCTTTTTGACCAGGATGATTGGGAAGCTTGGAAGAATTTCACTGCTACTGCAGACATCCAGGTGGTAGGGGATGACCTCACAGTGAACAATCCCAAGCACATTGAAAAGGCTGTGAATGAGAACGCCTACAACTGCCTCCTACTCAAACTGAACCAGATTGGTTCTGTGACTGAATCTCTCCAGGCGTGCAAGCTGGCCCAGTCCAATGGGTGGGGAGTAATGGTTTCCCATCATTCTGGGGAGACTGAAGATACCTTCATTGCAGATCTGGTGGTGGGTGTCTGCACTGGGCAGATCAAGACTGGTGTCCCCTGCCAATTTGAGCATCTGGTCAAGTATAACCAGCTTCTCAGAATTGAAGAAGAGCTGGGCAGCAAGGCTAAATTTGCTGGAAGGAACTTCAGAAACCCTCAGGCCAAGTAAGCTCTGTGGCCAGAAGGCCTAAGAGCTCCTGGGTGCCAGTCATCTCTGTAGAAGTCGGCTCCTGTCCTAAGAATGAGCAGCACCAAGTACTAGACCAGTTTTGTTTTGGGGGAAGGGGCCTCTGCTGCTTCACTTCCCTCTCCCCTCCACCCTTCTGTGATGTTCTCGCTGCTTTGTTAGAACTGTCTTACACCAGAGACTTCCTGATCATCTGGCTCTCTGTCGGCAGACCCTTGTCATCGTGACTGGGATGGAATGACCTCTTCTCACCTCCAACCCACACACTTGTGAGGCAGCCCCCGCTGGGCCCACAGGCCAGACTCTTAGTGGCTTCTGTGTGCAGAATAAAAGCATTCAGTAACCCCCCCCAAAAAATGGGCATTCCTACTAACAAATCAATTAACCAATCAACAAAGGTTTATTAAATGCCCCCAGGCACTGTCCTCAGCTAGGGATGTATTATACAAGTTATAACAGCTATTGTTTATTTCACATGATTTACATATTATTTATATGATGTATATTATTTATATAACATTATCGTTTATTATGTTGTTTATATAATAACACTTTCACATATATATTACTTCATTTGATCCTCACAACAACCCTGGGAAGTGGGTGCTATTATTATTCTCATAACAAATGGGAAAAGTGAGGCTAAAAGAAGTTCAGTGATTTGCCCAAGGGTCATACAGCCCTTGTGTGGGGGGCAGAATTTGAATACAGATCTCCTTCACTGTTGTGTTTAATACTCAAGCCACTGGGCTTCCTAACTGCCTCAAAATACACGCAGAGTAGATTTGCAGGGAGCCTCTATGCAGCTTCACCTTTATCATTCTTAGACCAAGCTACTATTGAACCTTGCCTATCTCAGCTAGGCTGATTATCAAATGAGACCATTACCAATAAGGTCAAACTCAAAACCATATTGGCTTAGAGAACCTGCCAGAGTTTGTTGTACTGATAAAGTCACCTAGAACCTAGTATCACTCTGATAACACGACTAGGTTTTGAAGTGGATTTCAGTGGAACAGGACTTTAACTGATTCTAGAAATAAGTGAAAAAGCATTCTAAAATAAATATATTTGCTTATAGTTATTCCCCAAATATAACTATCAGGCCTTTAACTTATAAATGCAAGTGTGAGAAAAGATAATTTGGTAGAATTTTGTTTCCTGTTTCATATCTCAGACAAACTTACTTATCACCTACTGTTACTTGTAAAGACACCATTTTTTAAAATAATTTGAAAATTCTCATCTCATTCTGAAGATGTATCCTACTGTGTATCATTTTGACATTTGAAGGCACCTAGAGGCATAGAAAAACTCTTTCAAGCGAGGTCTTAGTTTTAAAGAAATGAAATGTGGAAACAGCACAATTATCCAGTATCATCAGGGGAATGAGACATTGTGCTTATGTGAATTCTTCAGATAACTAACAATTGTTCTTTGGACATTACAGCTCTTTTCTTTCAAATGTTTACCATTTTGGATAGAAATGTTTCCATAGTATCACATACTTCATTACTTTTTTTAATGTTTTTTTTTAATTTTTTGAAACATTTTTTCAAAAGTGTGCTTCAATCTGTATTCAGATACCATCAGTTCTCTCTCTGGGAATGGATAGCATTTTTCATCATAAATCCTTCAGAGCTGTCTTGGATCATTGCATTGCTGAGAAAAACTAAGTCATTCACAACTGATCATCTATATTGCTGTTATTTCGTACACAGTACATTTCACTTTGAATCAGTCCATGCAAGTCTTTTCAGGTTTTGCTGAGAATGTCCTGCTCATCATTTCTTATAATACAATAGTATTCTATCATAATCATACCACAATTTGTTCAGCCATTCCCCAATTGATGGGCATCCCCTCAATTTCCAATTCTTTACCCCCAGAAAATAGCTGTTATAAATATTTTTGTACATACAGGCCCTTTTCCTTTTAGTTTTTTATCTGTTTTGGGATACAGGCCTAGTAGTGATGTTGCTAGGTCAAAGAGTATGCATGGTTTTATAGTCCTTTGGACTTGCTCTACTGAAGGTTGAATCAGGCTACAACTCCATCAACAATGCATTTTCCCCACATCCCCTCCAACATTTGTCATTTTCCTTTTCTGACTATTTGCCAATCTAATAGGTAGGAG
The DNA here is from genome assembly GCA_028627135.1 of Pseudochirops cupreus. Taxonomy (NCBI): domain Eukaryota; kingdom Metazoa; phylum Chordata; class Mammalia; order Diprotodontia; family Pseudocheiridae; genus Pseudochirops; species Pseudochirops cupreus. The sequence continues at coordinate 254,465,667 of CM053582.1, forward strand.
GTAGTACCTCAGAATTGTTTTAGTTTGCATTCTTCCAATCAATAGTGAGTTTAAAAAATTTTCATATGGTTATGAATAGCTTTGATTACTTCTGAAAACTGATCATACCTTTTGATCATTTATAAATTGGGGAAGGGCTTTTATTTTTATAAATTTGACTCAGTTCTCTATATGATTGAGAAATGAGGCCTTTATTAGAGAAATTTGCTTCAAAATTTTTTTCACAATTACTGTTCCTAATTATATTTCCCTCCATCCTATTCCCCCACCCCATTCTCCATATATTCTATTCTCTCTCTGTCCTTTCACATAAAGTGTGTGGGAGCTGTACAAGCTTCTACCCTGGTGATAAAGACCTGTCCCATGGATGTTTTATTTTAGGCCAAAAAAATGTGTCTCACCCTGACCTTTTGTTGACTCTGACACTCCAAAAGGTGATTTGAGGCATCATTTGTATAGTTGTTTGGAGAGAGTATTGAGAAAATTCAACTGAGCTGTTGTCTCTAATCCATTGTTTTGGTTTCTAGCTACATGTAGTCTGTAACCCTTTATACACAAATGCCTGGGCTAGGACCTGAGATCTGCTTCCACTACTACCTCTCTCACTTTATCCTCATCAAAAAAAGCTAATAGTTTTGGTGAGCTTCTACCTTCACAGAGACCCCTTTACTTTCTGTAACTAACCAGAACAAAGGGTGAGTTGGACTAATAAAAGATTAGTCTTGGAGTGGGAGAGCAGTAGAGTTTTTGATTAATATAACCACCCAAGCAAGGACTGGACTGGCCATAAAGCCCTCTGGGATTTGTAGTTCTCTTTGGAGAAGAGAAAAAACTAATGAAGATCAGCCTCAGACCTAGATAGTAGGGTAAAGTTTTGATGGGTACTGGTAGACAGTGAGGAAACAGTGGTACAGAAGAGGAAAAAAGGGCAGATGATTACAGCTTCTCAACCACAACTTTGGAAGGTGAAGGATGACCTCTAGATGAACAAGTGGAAGAGCGTTTGATAAGAGAAAAGGATTTCCCCCCCTTGCCTCATTGTTGTTTTTGTTGTTCAGTTGTTTGTTATATCTGAGTCTTCATGGCCCCATTTGGGATTTTCTTGGCAAAGATAGTGGAGTGGTTTGCCATTTCCCTCTCCAGCTCATTTTACAGGGTGAGGAAATTGAGGCAAAAAGTGATAAGGGATTTATCCAGGATCACACAGCTAGTAAGTATCTGAAGTCAGATTTGAACTCAAAAAGATAAGTCTTCTGGACTTCAGGTCCAGCATTCTAGCCACTGTGCCACCTAGCTGCCCAATCTAGCCTGTCTTACAACTATTTAATTTTTTTGAAGATTATATTTGTTGTATTTTTCATATTAATTTTATAAACACCTGTGACTGACATTGTCTTTGAGTTGCCTGGTGTCCTTTGTAACAGAAGGTTGTGAGAGAGCAATGGGAGTGGCTCAAGATAATAGGGCCTTTTCTTAGCACAGGACTAGAAGTGAAAACTCCAGCCCATTAGTTCTGCTTTCTAACCGAGAGGGACAGGGAGAGAAGTTTGGCTTCTGACAAATGAGAACATTATTTTTTTTTGTTTTTTTTTTTTTAATTGAGCTTAACTGAATTTTCTAAATATCTTCTCTAGTGTAGCATAAAGTCACTTCCTGGAATCTAGTTATACATGAAGCACCCCTCTGAGTTCTCACTTCTCCCTTGGGTACTTTCAGCTTTTGAAAGGCTTTCAAATTGTTTATGGTCCTAGAAAGAGGGCAAAGCTAACTACAGTTACAAATATGTACATTAATTGCCTCTCATTTTGCAATACTGTCCATAGATTAATTTTTAAAAATGATGTGATAATGAGTTAGTCGCTGGTCCACATTAACATTAATGCCTTTAGAAACTGTTAAAATCAATGTCAACACCAACATTCTATTTGAAGAAGAAAATGGGACATAATAGTTGCTGTGAAAACCATCTCATTGATTCGAGTGAATTCTCTGCCTCATTTTAAAGAATCTGAATTAAAAGGAAGAACATGCTATGCAAGAGCTGAAAACATTTTCCTCCCTCCTCCATTCCTCTCTCTCTTTTTAAAATTCAGCATAAGGCACAGGTACCAAGCAAAACTTTGTCAGTAGAAGAGACATTTCCTTGAGCAACAAGGTGGAACTTTGTGAATAGGTTTTTATTTTGTATAGCCTTCCTTCTATCTCAGAGGTCACCACAAACATGAGATCCATAAAATTCTTTTTAATGCTAACAGTGAGCTCTAACTCTGTGTTGGATGCTCATAGAGAGATTGTGCCCACATGGTGTCAAATTTTCCTGAAGAAAAATGGGTATTTCACATTCTGGAGCTAAATATTACCCTGTATCAGTGATGCCAATATCAGAAGTTAAGGTTTCATCTTGGGGACTGTCATACTTATTTGACTAGTCCTTCAAAAAGAATCATCCCGCCCACAGTCTGGAGCCAACTCCACATGTGTAAGGACATAGACAATAATATTTCAGACCAAAGTTTTATGGAAACAAAACAAATAAACAAGTGATCTTTCTTTGCAAAGCTTTTTTATGTATGTTACTTATAGTATAATGATAGATGGACTTAAAGAAATCTACACTCATGTTTCCCTAACTTTATCACTTATTAACTGTATATCATTTAACATCTTTCTGTCTCAGTTTGCTCATCTGTAAAATAGGGATAATAGTAGCACTTATATCACAAGGTTGTTGTGCAAGTATGAAAGGTCTTGCTGTTTTCAATCTCAATTTCTCATCAATTCCATATTCTATGCAAATTATTTCTTGGGCTTGCCATCTACTTGTTATTAGTTATATATATTCATGAATAAAATTAGGTCCTCAAAATGTCTTATTCATTCTTTCAGGGTAATATGGGAGATAATATCCTCAAAAATGGGAAATAAGACAAAGATTTAAAAGTTTTCTAATCAAATGGAGCAGAAAGCAACAGAATCAAACTGTTTTCTCTGGTAATGATAATTGGGAGGTATATGAGAGGCAGCATGATATAGTGGATAGGTAGATGGTCTCTAAATCTAGAAGATATGGGTTGAAGTTCTGCTTCTACCACAGGCTGACTATGTAACACTGGGCAAGTCACAATCTCTCAGTGTCCCAACAAACTTTTTAAGGCTATAAATTTCAGAAAGTGCTGATTTACATTTTTAGAGGAAGAACCTTCTAGAAGTACCCCAAACCAATGAAATCCCAGGTTCAGTCTAATAAGAACAAAAATAAAAATAACAGTCACCTAGTGCCTTATGTTTCCAAAGCACTAGCATTTTTACTTACATTCTCATTTGAGATTTGCAATAACCATGTGAGATAAGTAGTAATATCCTCATTTTCTAGAAATCAAAGATGAAATTACAAACTGACATATCAAAAACACAAGGAAATCATTTTTTCTCTAAAATACCATTCTTTCAAGCTAAGAAACAATGAAAAAAAGATGGATTTTCAGTAAGAGGAAAGAATCTGAGTCTTTCCTTCAGAATAAATCAAAGGTCAGCTAGTCATTTGATACGAACATTCATCCAACAAAAGAAACACAAAAGTTAAAGGACATTATATGGCAAGAAAAGGCCAAGCAGTTAAACAAATACTTATATTCTTCTATTGCATTTTTGAAACTTTCACCTTGTTTGCAGATCATTGAGAGAAAAGAAAAAATGTATCTTTTGATAAATTTCAAAAGGAATGTCATAGGAACAGAGAAGAGGGGAAGAATGATGAAGTGAATTACTATTTCATGGACTAGAATTCACGTTACCTAATTCATGAATTAATGTTTCCAGACCTAATTATGTGTGTTCAGAGCCCTTTTTTCAAATAGGAAGATGAAGAAAGCAAAGATCTGTCTACCATAAAGGATCTAGGGAGAGAATTGGAAGGGAATAGGGGAGTAGATCTTGGGAGTGGGGATGGGAATGAAGTTCCTTTTGTACATGAGGAATAATTCTCTGACAACTTCACAATGTTTTCCCATGAAATATAGTGGAAAGTCAAAGGTCTCACTGCAGGTTCCAATCACTGGGATGAGACATTTCGGAAACATTTCTGAACATGCGAGGCTCTGTTTAGGACTACATCCCACAATAGGAAAAGAGAACTCTGAATCCCTAGGTATGCCTGACACAAAGGGCAAGTAGAAGGTATAAAGGGGGGGTCTCAGAGAGGATACAGATTATCTAGATGACCCCTAGCTGTACAAGTGATAAATGCAAGGTTCAACTCATGTCCTAGTATTCTTAGCAAAGAAATTGATTACTATATTTCTCTTAGTACCCTCCACTGTCTCTTCATTTGTTAATATTTTGGGAAATGGGACAGCTTGGTGATGGATATTCAAGCAAAGAAATATGGAGATCCCTACTTGTGCTAGTAATTGGACTGGATAGAGCAGGGGGCAAGGTTTTTTTGCCTTAAATGAGAATCAAAGAGAGAATAAAGAATGTTTTTCTGCAAAGTCCAAGAATGGGAGGATCAGATTCTAGGGAAATCTAGTAGAAATGAATAAGGAATTAATATTTTTCGGAAAGCATACCAGAAATCAATACTATTCATACTAAGAGATAAGGATTGTGGGGCTGAGAGGTGGCACAGGGAAGATTCTGAACCATGCTCTTTGCCAATTTGAGAAAGAAGAGAAAGAGATGAAAACAAAAAGAATATGAAAATAAAATTAGATGCAAAGAATTAAGGTTTAAGATAATGGGAGGAGACTGGGGTCAAATCAGTTAGTAAAGCCAATCTTAATGACCTAATGCCATTCTAAAAGAGAAAACAAAAGTAATAATATAACAGAATCTAATGTAGAAAAATACAAAATTAAAAACTATAATACTAGCTTGTGAAAGAATTGGACTTCCCAATAAAGCAATAAAGATTGGCAGAATGGCTAAGAAAACAAAATCAAATAATTACTCGCTTTATAAAAAACACATTTAAACTGCAAAAGCATATATGAAATGAAAAGGATGGGTGGGAATAAAGTTTATCATGATTATCTTAAAAAGGAGCTGCAATTGCTTGAGATATGACAATAAATATCAATACTGTCAGAGACAAACACAAACTGTATTATTCTTAGGCAATATCATAATTAAGTAGATTTAAATTCTCAAAGGAAAAGCTAATTGAACAAAGAAACTGCTAGCTATATGGTAATTCTAGATGACTTTAATATTCCTCTCTGAGAACTGAGTTAATACAACCAAAGGCTAAACTAGAAAGAAATTGAACAGCTAGAAAAATTTAGATATCTATTGCCTCTGTCTCCTCCCTCTCAGAACTAGATGATACATTTACAAAAGTCAATAATATGCTAAGACATAAAGAAATCTTTTACAAATGTAGAAAGGCAGAAATATTAAATGGATTTTTAAATATAAGAAAACATATTAATCAGTAAAAGAAATAGGAACAAAAAATATAGACATTGGAGGAAGGGAAAAGCAGTGATTTAAGGGGTAACAGATGAGATAAAACAAAAAACAATCAATAAAATATTTTTATAAAAATGTGGACATAAATGGAGACTAAGTGATAATTTAAAAGAGAATGATGAAATAACATAGCAATATTTGTGGGATACAATTAATGTAAATCTTAGGGAAATTTTTATTGCCTTTAAAAAAGGTTTAGAAAGATAAAAGGGGTTAATTTATTGTGATTTTTTTAAATTAAAAAATTGACAAATTGACAACCTAATTTAAAAACAAAAGAAAACCAAGGACAGATAAAAATGAAAATTAGAAAGACAACCAAACTAAGAAATAAAACAAAGCTGTTTTCAAGAGACTAACAAAATCTATAAATCATTATCAGCTCATTTTATTTAAAGAAAGTGAAAACTCAAATTGCCAATATTAAAAAAATGAAAGAAGTTAATTTCATAACAATCAAGTAATGAAGAGAATTATGAGACATTACTATGAACCAGTAAATAGAACATAGAGGAAAATGTCAGCTATTTTAAAGAAAAAATATACAGATTAAAAAATACAAAATCCTAAGTGAAACTTCAGAAAAATGAATTCAAATGAGAAATAAACTACTGTCTGTCATTAATTGGAACAATGTGTAAGAATAAGTGATATTCCCAAATAGATAAATGGTCAAAGCAAATTGTTTTCTAGTGAAAAATATAAGTAAATCATATCCTACCGAGCACATTGGTGAAAATGTCAAAATGAAGAAATGTTCAAGGTTAAATGGATTGTAAAAAAATGAGAATTTTCAATTTTTATGGAACTATTAATTGTCTAAACAGTTCCGAAAAAAACAAATTAGAATCATCTAAGAAAAGTTGTCATTCTATTTGTATCCTTTGACTCAGTCAATTTCACCCAGGTAACTGGCCTCACTTTAAGGTATGCTTCAAGCAAGTTAGTGGTAGAAAGAAAGTCCTTGTGAATATAAAAAATTATCATAGTAGCATTTTTGTAGCAACAATAAGCTAAAAACAAAGTATGTGCCATGGATTGGAGAATGGTCAAACAAATAATGGTAGATGACTGTAATGCAATATCATCATGCCAGGAAACAGCAATATAAAGAATTCAGAGACGCATAGAAGGACATAGATCAGAGAAAGCAGAACCCAGAGAATGTACACAATGACACAATAAAAATCAAATCAATTACAGACCAATTTGTTGCACAAAACTATGTTAACCATGCTTCTCTGTTGGATATAACTATGAGTGCAATGTTACATGCTGTACTAGTTGAAATTACTTTTTCTGACATCTTTATTGAATATTTGTTGGGTACAGGGAATTAAAGGTATTCTTACTGGCAAAAGACAATGTTGTTTAGAAGTCATAATTGTATGAAAACAACATACAACGCTAAAACTTTTTTTTAAGTAGCCTATACTTTAAGTAAGTATCAGAGATTTCAGGGAGTATTGGGCAAATGCAAATTTGAATAATTTCAGTCAAGTATTTAAAGGAACTCATTCACAAATGGTCAGAGTGTTTTAAAAGGTCCTGAACAATTTGTAAATATCCTGTACTGAAAAATAAATTGCCACCTTAGGTATCAGAGAAGGGAGAATGGTCAAGAGTTGGCATCTTATCTGGACCTGGAGTGTCAATAATGACTTGTTGAAAGCTAAAAAGTAAATGAAAATCATTCTTTTTATACAACCTTTTGTGAAAACCAGGGCAACAGAAAAGGGGAATAATTGAGTCTAGTACATTATCTTTAAAGTTGGTATACAAAACTGTAACTTTTGCCAGACCATACAATCAAGAGTTGGAGTAAACATCAGAGATCTCTACTCCAGGGGATTGGGGTTCATTATTCAGATGATGATAGTGAGATCAAAAAAGAGTTAAGTAACCCACAACATCTGGATTTGAACCCAAGTCCTTGGTCTCCTAATTCATTATCCCCTCTCCCCCCTCCAATAAGCTATAAAGCAAAGTCCTGTTTCCCCTAGTGACAAAGACTTTGCCAACAACAAAGGAAGCTTACAGCTGACTTCAACTGAATGGTTTTCCTTGGTTTATTTTGCTTTGCTTTGCCTAACCAATTTTTATGCTGAGAAAGCAGCCCTGGTACATCCCCTCTCCCTAGTAAAGGAGAGTGTTGGAGATGGGAGAGGGGAAGATTTCTTAGGAAAGTATCAGCAAGACTAGTACACTGAGAGCAGCATCCAAAACCACCTCCTAGAAACTATAGTGGAAAAAGAATCATCACATATGACACTCTAAGTACCTAGGAACTTATTTACATAATCATTAGGATGGAGTTGCTTATTGATGGGTTCTGTTCATTTTCCAAGGATTCTGATTTGCTTTCCTCAATCTTTTAACAAACTGTGTCTCTTTACTGTATATATGAAGTTCTGTGGAGCCTAATATGTGTGTGTGTTTACAGAGAAAAAGAGAGGAGAGAAATACAGACAGACAGAAAGACAGGGGAGTAAAAGACAGACAAATAGAAAGACAGACAGAGGAGGGAGAGATAGAGAGACAGATAGAACTGCATGACTATAAGAACTGATTGTAGATGATGATTTTCAAAGATTTTCTAGGCAAGGGCTACAAGTCAGAGAAATAAGAAAACCTCTAAAGTATACCTTGGTCTTTCATGTCGCAAAAGTGTCTGACACAAGGATTATATAAGCAAAGATGGATGTCAAAATATTTACATCAACTCTAACATCCAGAGCTGACATTTGACATGTGGAAGACTACTAGAGAGAGAAAAGAAAAGAAGAAATAAACCCAAGACTTCAGAAATACTTATCTTTTTTTAAATTAGAAAATGGATAATTCTCACCCAGAGCATGTTCAAGCAGAGTTCTGTCTCCATTTGAAAAGATTTTGTACCATATGTCACCTGATCCTCTATGTAATATGGGAAAGTGAAAGTATATAACTTGAACCAGGACAAAAACAATGTGGCCTGATTCATCAGTTTTAAAACTCAACCAGAGAAAATCTGAGATATATATTTAAAGGTTGGGGCTGGGGGGAGAGTCATTTTAAATGAGTATACCTCCAGGCATTAGCCTCAAAAAAATAAAAGATGAGTTTGTCTTACCTTATCTTATATTTAAAAGAACCAATATCTGTTAGCTTTCTAGGCTGATGAGATTTCTACTTGTAATTTTATAGGGAAAGCAAAATAACACAATTAAGGGAAGAATACACATTTGTTTTAAAAACAAATCAGATTTCTACTTTTGCATTTAAAAACCCCACTTTTACAAATAGCATCAGAGATATAATAAATTTCCAAAACTAATCGGTTTCACACAAGCCCAGCTAATGAGTGTCATTTGGGTCATATCCTCACATTGCAAATAAATGTTATCATTTATCAGCCAAACACTTTCTTCAATAAACTTTCTGCAGGGCTATCGTACTTTCCCCATTTGTCATTTAATATTCCTTTTTTGATTTAGCAAACTACTTTCTCTTGTATCTTCCCTACATCTAATGGAAACTTTTAAATGCTGATAGTAGTTAATTTCCAGATCTTGTAATTGAAAACTAAGCCAGAAGGGAGACTAGATTTCAAAGACATTGACACTACCATTCTTCATAACCCCAAAATAGATCTACCCTTTGAGATACTCTGGATGCTGTGCATATGAAGCTCTGTCTGAGGAAAATCCCCAATGTAACTCACAATGAAGCATTTATCTGCATTCTTGTGACAAAGGCTATCCTTTCTCCAATCCAACCATGTAAATAGCACAATTTCTACTTCTAATGATTCATGGGGTATTAGTGCGTTTAATTCCCTTGAATTCCAACTTGATTTATGAACTATCTTTTCTATTCTATCAAGCCATTAAATCAAGCATATTATAACATTTAGAATATGTATGTAGGTAACAATGGTAAATGTCATACAGAAGATTAGGGCAGTGGTGGACAGAGAAGGGAATTTTGATCTTGAGAGTCATAGAAATGATAAATCACACTCTTTCCAGAAGTAAAAACATTATTGATTTCATTTATTTAATTAATGGAACAAGAGAAGGAAGCAAAAATAAGTAGAAGAGTGCTTCATGGCAAGCAGATGACAAGATATTCTGGGTAGACAATTAAATGATTGAAAGAGATACAAAGGTAAAGCATAGGCTAGTGGCTAGGGCCAACCAGGAGTTAGAAAAGAAGTTACGTTCTTTCTAGTTTGCATTCACTCAGTCACTGAACAACTTATTGGACTTCAGGGTAGGAACTCCAACAATGAGTGAATTAACTTCTCCCAAAGACTTGGGGCAAGGATTTTAGAGGTCTAGGATACAGAGGTAGAGATCTGGTGTAGAGGATGCTATTTCAGGACAGTGAGCAGTGGTAGAAGGCAAGTGGTAAAAAAATGGGAAGATGACTGAATGACTGGAGATATGAAGGTGAAGTCCATGAAACTTACTTCATTTAATACCAATAAACCCTCTTTCCTAAAACTCTTTCTTCCTTTGCACTAAGTGACACTGTGATGGTTTCTTTTGTTTTACTTTATTTTCCTCTCACCTACCTGGATATCCCTTCTTTGTCTTCTTAAGTGATTCTTCTTCTTGTTCCAGCCCCCTGAAAACTGATGCTTCTCATTCTTCATGTCTTTACCTGTATATCCTATGAGCACCTGAACCCTAAAATATCAACCATCAAATACATCTTCCTCCAAAAATGTCCTCCTATCTTCCCTAATTCTGTTAATGATGCCACTATCCTCCCAATAATTTATGATGGCAGAATCATCTTTGACCACTTTTCCTCTCCCCCCCCATTAAGTTCAACCATCACTAAGTTCCTCCATTTCTGTCTGCAATATTGCTAACATCTAGCCCCATCTATCTTCTCTCCATTAATGCACCACTATCTGGGTTCAAGGTCTTGTCATTTCTTGCCTTCCTTCTTGCAATAGCCTTCAAATTATTCTCTCTAATACTAGTCTCTTGACTTCCTTGAGTTTATCAGATGAAGTTTTCTAAAGGGGGCCTCTGAATTTACCTCCTCAAACTCATTATTGTTTCCTCATCATCTATCAAATAAGGTCCATAATCTGTTCCCTAATTTTCAAGGTCTTCTAAAATTCAGCTCCAGTCTGCCTTTATTGGTGGGTCATCACCAGTCATTGTGACCTTTCTTTTGCCACTGGACTTTGATAACTCTGGAGGAGAGAGGGAGACTGAGAACTTTGCACAGCTCTGCTTCACTGTAATAGTAACCAGTTTAGCAGGATACTTAGCACTACTAAGTGCTAAGTGTGGAAGATGCAAACTGTCCCACTGTTGAGAAGGCATGAACTCCCCCGTTGATGTGGAAGAAGGGGATTGGCTGAGCCCCTGTTGATGTGGAAGAAGGGGATTGGCTGAGGTGTGTATATAAGCAAGAATTCCAGACATAGAGACAGAATTGAAATTTTGCTCCCCTTGAAGGAAGAATCCTGGAGACTGAAGCTGGCTGAGAGACAGAGAGAGAGAGAGAGAGAGAGAGAGAGAGTTTCTCTCCCAGCATCTGGAAGCTGAGAACTGACTAAGAACTGAGATGGAGTTTTCCTGAGACCAGAATC
>CM053582.1:254477231-254512150 GCA_028627135.1 Pseudochirops cupreus
AAACTGGGAAAGCAAGGAATAGTTTATCTGTCAGATTTATGGAAAAGGGAATATTTTATGACCAAACAAGAGTTAGAGAGCGTTATAAAATGTAAAATGGATAATCTTAATTACATTAAATTGAAAAGTTTCTGTACAAACAAAGCCAATGTAACCAAGATTAAGAAGGAAGTGGGAAACTGGGAAAGAATTTTTACAACCAGTGTCTCTGATAAAGACCACATTACTAAAATATACAGGGAATTGAGTCAAATCTATAAGAATACAAGTCATTTCCCAATTGATAAATGGTCAAAGGATATGAACAGGCAATTTTCAGAGGTAGAAATTAAAGATATCTATAAGCATATGAAAAAATGCTCTAAATCACTATTTATCAGAGAAATGCAAATCAAAACAACTCTGAGGTACTACATATCACTGGTCAGATTGGCTAAGATGACAAAACAGGAAAATGACAAATGCTAGAAAAGATGTGGAAAAATTGGAATACTTATGCACTGTTGGCAGAATTGTGAACTGATTCAACCATTCTGTAGAGCAATCTGGAAGTATCCCCAAAGGGCTATAAAAAATTGCATACCCTTTGACCCAGCAATACCACTTCTAGGATTGTATCCCAAAGAGATCATAGAAGTGGGAAGAAGACCTGTATGTACAAAAATATTTATTGCAGCTCTTTTTGTGGTGGCAAAAAATTGGAAATTAAGGGGATGCCCATCATCTTTAAGGGAAATGGCTAAACAAGTGGTGGTCCATGAATGTAATGGAATACTATTGTGCTACAAGAAATTAGGAGCAAACAGACTTCATATTTACATGGAGAGTCTTATATAAACTGATGCTGAGTGAGAAGAGCAGAACCAGGAGAAATTTGTACACGATTACTGATACAACATATGTGTGATGACCAACTTTGATAGACTGGACTCTTCTCAGCAATGCAAGGTTATAAGACAACTCCAAAAGACTCATGATGGAAAGAGATGTCTACATTCAGAGAAAGATCTAGAAGGAACAGAGTTTAAATGGAGACTGAAGCAAACTACCTGCTCTCTTTCTTTTCCATGTTTGGTTTTGTTCCCTCTTTCCCATTGTTCATTCCATCAGTTACAACCCTTCTTTACAACCTAATGCCTAATGTGAAAGTATTTGCAGATCCTATACTTAATTGCATGCCACCATGGAGAAGGGGAGAAAATTTGAAACTCAAGGGATTGTGGAACTGAATCTTGTAAACTAAAAGTAAACAAACAAATCAATTTTTAAAATATGCAAGAAAAAAAAGAAAAATGTCAATTACTACATAACTGGCCTTTCTCTAGTCCCACATATCTTTAATAATGCTTGGTATGCCATTTTTGTCATGGAAATCATAATTGATTACTGAATATGTTCCAGCTTACCTGTGCACACCATAGGTTTGTTTTTGGTTGTTGTTTCTTTTTTGGGGAGGGGTGGTTGGTATTTATCCATTCATTTGCTCTTTCCATAGAGATTTAGAATTCATCTTATGGATGAGCAAACTTGACAAAGTTCACACAGTTAAAAAGTGGCAGAGCCAAGGTATGAACCTAAATTCTCTGCCTCCAAATCCAATCATCTTTCCACTATTCCATGATTCCTCCTCCTGAGAGTGTGCTATTTAAAAATTCACATCTCAATAACATCTTTGAGAGAATGTTTATCTTAAAAAGGTGGGCTTTTTGACAGAGAACAGCTTTGAATCATTGAACACAGTGAATGTTTTCCAAATTTTTTCTGCCTTCCAATAATCCTCTGATTTTCAATATCCAAGCTTTGAATCATTGAACACAGTGAATGTTTTCCAAATTTTTTCTGCCTTCCAATAATCCTCTGATTTTCAATATCAAGCAGAATATAAAACAAGGAAACATACTCACCAAAGACATTTGAGAGTATAACAGAGAATGACTAGTATAAAGTCCAAATGGGAAGGGAATTCCCTATGGATAGAGAGGTTATCCAAATTCTACTGTTTTCAGATGTGCTGAATATGCTACAAATCCAAGTCAACTAGATGAGATTATGATCTATGAACTTTTCTGGAGGCACTTGAAGGGAACATCCAATCTCTTGGATCAAACCATTGACTATCATTGGGTTTTAAGCATATAATGGAACTACCTTCATTCAGAACAACCTGCAGATAGCTAAAGAGCATCAAGAAATAGAGGACCTTAAGTTCTATGCACAGATCCAAAAATGACACAAAGACAAAGACAAACAGAATTGTGGAATTTCTTGGGAGGTCCAAGTGAAGTTGATCACCTAAGCCAAGCACAAGTGCTTTCAGAAAGAGAAAGATAAGGACATAGCCCATCTAAAAGAAGACAAAAAACTGTAAGAAGAGAAAAGAAAGCATTATTCAGAATCTGTTGGTGCCAACTCTTAAGACTATAGTATCTTGTAAGTAGAGGAATGAAACAAAGTGGGGACAAAAGCATCCATCCATAGGCATCCTCTAACAGCTAACAGGGATCAGGAGTGGTCTAATGCAGAAATTACCAGAAGCTGCAGGAAGAGCCCATGGTTAATCATATAAACAGTAAGAGAGCTGGAGTTACGCAGCATGAGATCACCCTGTGGCTCATAGTTGAAGAAAGTCTACAAGGGGAAAGAAAAAGGAGTCCTCCTTTAGCCTTGCAGATTACCTTGTGATTTATCTTGTGTTCTAGGGTTCCCAAGAGGTTGAAGTTTCTTGAGTTCATGTTCACTCTGGCCTCCTAAAGGGAGACTTCTCTAATAGCATGCTTCACGGAAGAGAAGGTGACCCTCCACAGATGACTGCCCTAGAGCTGAAGTCATGCTATGAGGGGAGAGGAGATGTGGACCTTGCCAACCTTCCATGATATTGCTGTGACTTTCCTGGATGAGTAGATTCAAGGTAAATATAGAGTAGTTTCTAAGTAGTTACATTAGGTGGCTTTACCTTTGAAAAGTAGTCAAAGTATGAGTATAATAGCCTATTTGAGTTCTCTATGTTACTGTACTTGTTCATGGACTCCTGTGAATCCTTGGTGTCTTGTGTGTTTTATGTGGTGGAACAAACAAATATCATTCTATACTTCATACCCACATTGAACAGTAGTTGTGCCAAGACCTTGTTTCCTGTACTTGGGGAAATCTAGACATGAGCTGTACCTAACTTTCACTTACTTTCTCCATTTATTTTATTCTGGGGTGGGGGCAACAATGAGAGATAATGAACCCTTTTGAAGGTTAGCTTTAAAGATCATACAAAAAGTATGAATTAAGAGTCCTTATAGGGCTGCAGATTACCTAAAATTTACAGTGACATTTAATTATGAGAACCAAAAAGGTGTGTATCCACTTGGTGGCACTGTCTGGTAGAGTTTAGAGATTTAAGGTAGAAAAAGAAAAGGAAAGGAAGATATATTCTTTCCTTTCTTAGGCTAATAACCCCAAAATATGGGTGTTAATGCACTCTCAACTCTCTTGAGCTGACTCTATGGGCTTGACCTTCCATTAGACAATCAAGGACAGAACACAGCTTCAAAAGAAAAGAGACCACTGGGCAGTGAATTTGCCTGAGGTTAAATTGCCTGTGAGAACCATGTCCTATTTCTACTAAGTCTGCTTATACCACCCAAATCTGTTCACTAATGACTCCTATATACCCTAGGATAATGGTCAGTTAAGAGTTTCATGGTTAATCTTTCTTTGCTATTCAATTTCTTTGCTATTCTCCACCCACCAGTTTACAGTGTGCCATCTCACTACTCCTGTCCTATGCCCCAAATCCTACTAGCTACCTCTGATGCCCTCCCCACAGAATCTAGGTGCTCATTCCAACAATCACAGACCAAGAGGTTCCATTCTGACTTGCAAAACTTCAGCTCCCATCATGCATTTCTGTGTCCCAGGGTCACTTCCAGCTGCAGGCATGAAACTCAAGAACTTGAAAACAATAAAATGCTATTATTGCACTATAATTCCCCCAGAATTTATCGACAGTTAAGCCTCAGCATAAAGACATTAGGAAATAAAGTAATTTAGGTAGATGGTTGGGGGTCTTGAAAAGTCAACTGGAGACAATGCACCAGTGTTTTAGTTCATAGAATATGATAATGAAGTTGGGCAGAAGATAAGACATGGGAGTCCAAAGAAATAAGCATTTGCAATCCTGGGGATTTGACAGTAGGTTTCAGAAATCCAGCCAGGTCCAAACAAAAAACAAAACCAGGAACTTGGGCATCAGAAGACAATACAAGAACCCCAGTTCCTGAAACAGGGACATGAGGATAGGGTGTGGTCACAGAGAATAAGGCAGGAATCCAAATATTAATACCAATTTACAAAGTTAAAGTGGGACCCAAAGCAAGGCTACTTTGAGGCCACACTGTTAAATTTCTTCCATATGGCCCCTTATACTTTCCCTGACTAGAGACAAAATTAGCCTCAGAGTCTGTGAGTAGGACCAAGTCTATAGGAAAAATTTAAATTGTTAGAAGTCTGTAAGGACTTGGTACCAATCAAGTCAATGACAAAGCATATTTGAGATTTCTAATGAAAGGCTATCAAATGAAGGTCTAAACATTTTGAAAATTAGCCTAGAATCCCAGATTTATGCATTAATCTTTCTAACCCTGGAAAACTGTAGGTATTATGCTAATCCAGTGATCCAGTCATTTTTCACTGTCTTGGCCATAGTAGACCAGTCTTTGACATTGCTATTCGTGCAAAATTACTCCTCAGGAAATTGTTGTGGAGAGCAAAGGGACATACTGGCACAGGTTATAGGCCCACAGGAAGTGGCCTTCACCTGTTTACCTTGATTACATTTTGCTTCAATGAGTTTCCATGAGACTTTAAAGTTTTTCATCTATAATAAGAACTTTGCAAAGGAGGCAAACAAAGCATTATATAAGCTTGGAAAAGGGACTCCAAACATCTTTAATGATGACAGACTCCCCAAGAATATGTCTGCAGAACAAATCTGCATAAGCATAGTGATTTATTTACTGGGTCATCTTTTTTACATGTAAAACTTCAATGATTTAATGATGCTATACCACTTTACTCCTTGGCACATGGAAACAGAAACGCCTCCTGCCCAGAAGACAATTGCCAACAATGAACACCCTGGAAGGCACTAATGTAAAAGGATTAGTGAGTTAGTGCAGACAAAATGAATTATGCTTAGTACTTAAGGGTTTTCTATGGGCACTAGTAGGATAAATGAGATAATATTAGTACTGTACATTTTGTGCCAGAGGCAATATCTAGCACTAGAGAGTTTTATCCCAGTTGATATGCCAGCCTGCATGGTGTGTTAGTCCAAGTTGATGCTGATAAAGTAAAGTGGAGTTGCTAACACAAGCAGAAAAAAACAGTCCCCTAAGCCCTTGTTTTCCTTGGGACCAAGCAAGATAAAAATCAATATAGCATGCTAATTTGAGAGGCAAAACAAAAATGCACTGAAGATACAGGATTATTCTATAAAATACTATTTTTTTCAGATTTCCTGTGCTTATTAGTACACATCAGACATTCAAAGAAGAGCACTCAATATGCCTGAAAGGACTTGACTTTGACTTCTTCTCCTTTGGTCTACTTTTGCATCTTTTTCTATTCTCCATTTTTCTTCCCTCTATACTGATCATAACCATATTTTGGGAGAAGGAGAACAGAAAGGGCTGTGAGGTAATATTTTTACTATCTGTATCTAACTATCCTGGGGTCAGTTTGAGATTGCTTCTAATCCTGAATCTGTAAGAATGATTCATGAAAAAAAAGACTTCCCTTAAGTAATGAAATACTTTGGGTGATTCTAGCAATGAAAGAACACCCTTATTGTAGAATTATAGTATTCAAAATTCTTAGATTAATTGTGCAAGTACAAATCTAATCTTTACTGGGAAGAGTATACTGAGATTATATGGTGTGTGTTAAGGTATTCTGACAGTGAAACTAGTGACTGGTAAACCAGACCTTCGATAGGGTAGAAAGAAAGATTGAACAGAAAGGGGGAGGGGGAGGGGAAGGGACAAAATATGGGCTGTGTACCTGAGAGCAGGTACCTAATTAGAATAAGTATCTGAACTAAACATATGTCTAAGGTTACTGGCATGTCATTTATCTTAAGTCTTCCAATGAAGAAAATAGGAGAGTTCTATCAAGGCCAAAAGAACAAAAAGAAAGAAAAATAGAGAAAGAGAATTCTGTCTGGTAGAAGATCTCAGGTTAAGAATAATATGAGATGGCTGGGAGCCAAGATGGTGGAGCAAAGCCAGGGACTCACCTGCGATTTCACCCAAACTTCTCCAAATACCTCTAAATAATGACTCCAAACAAATTCTAGAGCAGCAGAACCCATAAAAGGACAGAATGGAACGATTTTTCCAGTCCAAGACAACTTGGAAGATCAGCAGGAAAGATCTGTTACACCAATGTGAAAGAGGAGCACAGTTCATCAAAGACCACATGCCAACATAGACCTGGCACAAGCAAACCCAGAGCAGGCCTTCAGGTGACTGAATCAGTGACAACAGTGGCAGTTTCCAGCCCATAGGCACCAAAGATAACTTAGAAGACTGGCAGGAAATGTCTATCACACCTGAGTGAAAGAGGAGCACAGCCTGTGCCAGCATAGCCCCAGCCCTAGGAAACCAGGAACAAGCCTTGGCATCCACTGAATAAGCAACAGTATCAGCTGTTTCCACAGCTTTCATCTCACAGATGGTAAGGCTGTTGAATAACTGGTCAGAAAGAGATTATAGATATCTCTTTCCTAGCACTGAAGCAGGAGGACTCTGTTGCTTTGCTCATATTCAGATCTGGGTTGAAGTCCTGGGTGGCAGTCCCAGGGCTAAAAAGAACACTATCACACCAGAACTTGCAGCCACAGTGGAGCTGAGACCCTCCTCAGAGTGCCAGAACGGAAAAGAGTGCCTGTGGTCAGCCATAGACTAGAGCACAGGTCAAGAGAGTAGTAAACACCTCACCTTAGATCATAACACCTTGAAAGAACTGAAAACTTACCCATCCCTAGATATACCTCTGAAAACAATTGCATAAAACCCCTGAAGCTTGGGAGAGTGTGCCCTACACTCTGGAAGTGGAGTCCTACTTTAACAAAGAATTGAAAGTCAAGTAATAGGCTAGGGAAATGAGCAAGCAATTGGGGAGGAAAAAAAAACCTCTGACTATAGAAAGTTATTATGGTGACAAGGAAGATCAAATCACACTCTCAGAAGAAGACAACAAATTCAAAGTTGCTACATCCAAAGCCTCTGAGAAAAAAAATATGAATTAGCTTCAGGCCACAGAAGAGCTCAAAAAGGATCTTGAAAATCAAGTAAGAGAGATAGAGGAAAAGTTGGGAAGACAGATGAGAATGATGGAAGAAAACCATGAAAAACAAGTCTTTTGTAAAGGAGACACAAAAATATTCTGAAGAAAATGGCACCTTAAAAAATAGACTAGGCCAAATGGCAAAATAAGAAAATGTCTTGAAATTAGAATGAACCAAATAAAAACAGAGGGAAAAAAATCACTTAAAAAAAATCTTTAAAGAGTAGAACTTGCCAAATGGAAGAGGTATTACAAGAACTCACTGAGGAAAAGAATTCGTTAAAAATTAGAACTGAGCAAATGGAAGCTAATGACTTTATGAGAAATCAAGAAACAATAAAACAAAAGCAAAAGGGGGGAGGGGGAAGAAGATAATGTGAAATATCTCATTGGAAAAACAACTGACCTGGAAAATAGATCCAGGGGAGATAATTTTAAAATTATTAGACTACCTGAAAGAAAGGATCAAAAAATGAGCCTAGACATCCTCTTTCAAGAAATTATCAAGGAAAACTGCCTTGATATTTTAGGTGTAGAGAGTAAAATAGAAATGGAAAGAATTCACTGATCACCTCCTAAAAGAGATCTCAAAATGAAAACTCCCAGGTATATTATAACCACATTCCAGAGCTCCTGGGCCAAGTAGAAAATATTGCAAACAACTAGAAAGAAACAATTCAAGTATCATGGAACCATAGGCAGGATAACACAAGCTTTAGCAACTTCTACACTAAAGAATTGGAGGGCTTGGAATATGATATTCCAGAGGGAAAAGAACCTAGGAATAAAACTTCTTGAATCACCTATTTAGTAAAACTGAATATAATCCTTCAGAGGGAAAGAAATGGATATTCAGTGAAATACAGGACTTTTAAGCATTCTAGATTAAAAAAAAGAACTGAATCGAAAATTTGACTTTCAAATACAAGACTCAAGAGAAGCACAAAAAGGTAAGCAGAAAAAGATAATCATAAGGGACTTAATAAAGTTAAACCATTTACAAACCTACATGGGAAGATGATACTTGTAGCTCATAAGAACTTTCTCATTATTAGGACAGTTAGAAGGAGTATATGTAGACAGAGGCTACAGGTGTGAGTTGAATATAAAAGGGTGATATCTAAAAAAAAATTAAAGAGTGAGAGAGGAATGTACTAGAGAAAGGGAAAGGGAGTGATAGAATGGGGTAAATCATTTGACATGAAAGAAGCAAAAAAAAAGAAGCCTTTACAGTGGAGGGGAAGAGGAGTGGAGGTGAGCAGAAGTGAGTGTATCTATTATTCCCTCACTTTCATCTCTGTTCCCAATTTTTTTCCCCTACCTCTCTTACTTAATTTTCAAGATCCTTTTTGAGCTCTTCCATTGTTGGTGGAGTTGTGAACTTATCCAACCATTCTGGAGAGCAGTTTGGAACTATGCACAAAGGGCTATAAAACTGTGCATACCCTTATAATGGTAATGGGAATTTGAAGATCTTCCCTGTCCCTTAATGAGCCTAAGGGAAATTGAAGACCTTCCCTGATTGGAAAATCTTTCCTGCCCCCAATAGGCTGAATGTAATCACATGGATCCTGAAATGGGGGGAGTTTGCTGAAGGGTGGAGCAGAGCCTTCAGGAAGCTGGAAGTTAGAGCAGGGAGAGTTGGAGGAAGGAGAGGACACACCCAGGGAGATAGCTAGGCTCATGAGTATTTGTGGGAAGGCTAAAGGATGGTGTGGCTCTCCATGATGTTATCATCTCTTAACTTCTTTGCTACTATTATGGATCCAGCTTTCTGGTTTTGGGGTTTGGTTTTCTGGTCTGAATAAATGTTTTGCTTCTGTCTTCTATATGGAGCATTTCTTATATTTTGTGATTGAGCACTATGCCAGCATATTATTCACAGCCACCATGGGCCCTGTGAATATTGTGTTGATGCTACAAGCCTTTGAGCCCACAATATCACTTCTATTTCTGCATCTCAAAGAGATCATAAAAACAGGACAAGGAACCACATGTACAAAAATGTTTTTAGTAGCTCTTTTTGTGGTGACTAAGAATTGGATTTTGAGGTGATGCCCATCAACTGGGGAATGGCTGAACAAGTTATAGTATGAATGTAATGGAATACTATGGTTCCATAAGAAATGATGAACAGGAAGACTTTAGAAAAACCTGGAAAGACTTACATGAACTGATGCTCAGTGAAGTGAGTAGAACCAGAAGAACATTTTACACAGTAACAGCAAATTTGTGTGATGACTAACTTTGATAGACATCTCTGCTTAGCAAAGCAAGAATCTAAGACAACTCCAAATGACTCCTGATGGAAAATGCTATCCACATCCATTAAAAAAAAAAATTGTGGAGTCTAAATGCAAATCAAAGCATACTATTTGTCCTCTCTCTCTTTTGGTTTCTTCTTTTTCATGGTTTCTCCCACTGGTTCTAATTCTTCTTTATAACATGACTAATGTGAAAATATGCTTCATATAAATATAAATATACATATAAAGAAAGAGAGAGAGAGAAAGAGATATCCTGCATCAGATTGCATGCCCACTGGGGGTGAGGGGAGAGGAGGGATGGGGAGAAAAATTGGAACTCAAAATCTTGTGGAAGGTAATTGTGAAAACTAAGAAGTAATTGATTGATTGATTGATTAGCTAAATTTTTAAAAATCAACAAATGATGAGCTGGACGCTCTCAGAAAAGCCTGGAAAAAACTTACCTGAATTGATTCAGTGATATCTGCTATCCTACAAAGCACGGCAATATTGTAACACAATCAGCTGTGAATGACTTAAACTATTCTCAGTAATACAACGATCCAAGACAACTCTGAAGGACTTAATGATAAAAAATGTTATTCATCCCCAGAGAAATACTGATGATGTCTGAATACACATTGAATCATACTTTATTTCCTTTCTTTATTTTCTTGACTTTTTTGTTTGTTTGTATTTTACAATATTACAGATTACAACATTACAGATGTTTTGCATGCCTACACATGTACAACCTATTTCCCATTGCTTGCCTTCTCAGTAGGGTAGAAGATGGAGAAAGGGAAAGAATTTGAAATTCAAAATTTTAAAGACAAATGTTAAAAATTGTTTTTACATATAACTGGAGGAAAATAAAATACTAACAAATAAAAAAAACATGAAACATTTTTTAAAAAGAATAACATGAAAGACGTGGGATAAGAGAGAATTAGTATCATGATTCTAGGACAGCCATAATTACTGTGGATTAATTAGGGCTTCCACCCAGAGCAGCAACATCCAGATAAGCCATGCTTCTTTTCAATGCTTTACCCAACCCCACCTTCATCATGACTTCCTTCTCATAGATTTTTACTTTCTCCCTAAATCCCATAGGAACTAGGGTCAAAGGGATCAGTCCACTGACCTTACTTGGTCAGTATATGAATAAGTATATGAAACCAGTATATGAAACCAGACTCTCCTCTATACTGCTGCCACTTGTCTTCCCAAATACTTTTGCCCTAAGTGAAATTAATCCAACTTTTGGATATGATCCTAGATCCTCTGGTTTATTGAAGGGAATGATCAAAGTCTAGATGGTGCACCTTTATTTTTTTTAAAAAAAAGGAACACCAAGAGTTGTAATCTAAATAAATAGTTACAGAGATGCATAGTTAGCACAGTGAGTAGAATGCTGGATGTAGAGTCAAGAAAACGGGCTCAATTCCAGTCTCAGATACTTACTAGCTGTGCAACACTGTATAAGTCACTTAACCTGCCTCAGTTTCCTCAACTGAAAATGAAGATAATAATAGCACCTACCTCCCAGAGTTGCTGTGTGGACTAAATGAGATAATCTTTGTAAAGTACTTAGCACGGTGCCTAGCATATAGTAGTGCTTAATAAATGTTTGTTTCCTTCTTTCCTATCTTCCTGCTTTCCTTCCTTCCTTCTCTCTTTCTTCTCAGGCAAATCAAACTTTAGACTTCAAACTAAGGCAAAAAGAAGGAGCTACATCACTGAGATTTCCAAAAGTAAAAGGGAGATAGCATAGTATAGAGTGGAAAGACTACTGGTTCCATAGTCAGAGGGACCTGGGTTCAAATCCCAAGTCTCCTGTTGTTCACTACCTTTGTGATTTGGGGCCAGTCATTTAATCTCTTTGAGTCTCTGTTTCTTCATCTGTAAAAAGAAGGCACAGAAATAGATGACCTCTGAAGTCCCTTTTCTAGAACAATGATCCTATGATCCCAATAGCCAAGTTGAGAAAAGGCCTTAAGCCCTAGGAGCAATGACATGGAAGGTCACATAAGGGAGAAAAGAGTCAAGAGCTTCCCTAAATCCATGGCCAGCAACTCTAACACAAGAGAGGTCATTGAAAGCCCAATGCAGGATTAAAGCTCAGGAACAAGGTAACATCTTGGGAAGGGTGAAAGAGTAATGTCTCTATCACACATCAGTGGTTTTCATATTTAGACTTAAATCTGGGGGAAGTAAATTCCAGAGAGCCTAACACATCTAAGAATCTTGGTCAAACTGAATCCATTAGGAAAAAAATACTAGAACAGGTTGAACATCCCATTCCACAGAGGAGTAGCATAATTCCAGATAAATTCTGGCAGAAGGGAAACAGTCAACAAGAAAGAGGGAATTAAGAAACAGTGCAGCCTAGTTTTCTGTAGTTTCCTTTTAGAATAAGAATTCACTAAAAAGACCTCTATAATTTGTAACATTCTCTTCTGACGTATTCACTATTTAAACCATCCTTAGTGCTTAGTAGTAAAATCTTTACCAAAAAATAGTTAAAGAAGGGTTGTATACTATTTTCAAGGAGAAAGGTAAAGGCTTGCATCCCCTCCTACAGGTTAATTGAAGCTCTAAGAAAAAGCCAATCTAGCAAAAGTAACAAAAGAACACAATGTTCTTGAGCTTAGTCCTGTGGCTCACTGGAGAAGGAATAGATAGGATATTGGGGAAGGAGGTGATTAGTAAAGCAATAGAGATGTCTCTATGTTTTTAATTTCTTTATAATGTTTTATAAAATATAATTATATATATAAATATAATTTTACATATATAAAATATATATTTATTTATATAAATTATATATATAATATATATATTTATATATGTTTAAAAAATGAAATATAAAATTGCCTTTGGCAAGGCAATAGGGCTTAAGTGATTTGTCTAAAGTCACACAGCTAGTATGTGCAAGTGTCTGAGGCCTCAAGTCCTCTTAAGTCCAGGGCTGGTACTCTATCCACTCCACCACCTAGCTGCCCCTTAAAGATGACATTTGAATGTGATCTGAAGAGAAAAAATATCATTTTTTTAAATCTATATCAGGGATCCTTATCCTTTTAATGCATTATTGAATCCTTTGACAGACTATGGAGATGGACTTCTTCCCAGAATGTTTTTTAAAAGCATAAAATAAAGTGCATAGAATTATAAATAAAACAAAATTAATTATGTTGAAATACATTTATCAATTTTTTTTAAGTTCATAGACCTCAGGTTAAGAACCCTTGATCAAATTGTATTGTCACTACACTTGATGTTCTGGGGAAAATATTGCATTTCAAGCCATGAGTTTTGGGTTCAAATACCTGCCCAGACATTAAATGGATGACTTTGAGCAAACCACTTAACTTCTTTGAGTGTCAGTTTTCTCTCTGTAAAATGAGGAGAATTATCTCTCAATCTCTTAGGTTCCTTCTAGCTTTAAATCTACCACTCCATGATCCCATGATCTGCTTTACCACTCAGCTTCTTATCAATACCCAGCATCCTGCCAATCAAGTAATACACTCAAAGAAAATTGGCTTGGATCTTTCTTTAAATAAAGAAAAGTGCCCCACTTTCTGCTTTTAAAATTAGGCCCAGTAGACAGGGCAAGAATACAGTACTATTTCTAGAGTAGTACATTTTTCAGTAAATGTCCTTATGTAACATAATATGTCCCCAGAGTGCCTGACAATTTGTTCTAAATCATCTGAAAAAAATATATATCTGCCTCTCGAGCAAAAGGTTTAAAATAGGTTGTGGCAGAAGATGGTACAACTTGATAGAATTAGGTCCTCTTGTTTTCATATTACTTATTATCTACTTTTGTGTGAAGTTACTAGTCAGGGAACTCCTCCCTGATAGTTATAGAATCACAGATTTAAAGACAGAAGGGGAACTTTTGGTTGTCAAGCACAACCCCTCCCCATTTTGCCAATGAGGAAATTGAGTAGTCAGAGAGGTAAAGCAATTGGCCCATGTCACACAGCTAGCTATTAAGCATCTGATATGGGATATCAAACCAGGCATGGCTGATTTGAAGCCAAATGCTTTATATGTCATTCCAAGCTGCCTCTCAAATTCCATAGAAAGAGTTACAAAGACCCATTTGTCCAGGGTCCTCAGTCCTTTGCTCCTTTCCGAAGGCTCTTCAGCCGAGAACCAGCCGGTGATGCATGCCCTTGAATCACAGAATGTTAATGCTAGAAGGGATAATAGATATATAATCCATCTGGCTTATTTTACAGATTGAGAAACTAAGCACCAAAAAGGTTGAATAACTTTTCCTAGGTCATAAAATTAGATGATAAAGAGCCAGGAATTGACGTCAAGGATGCTGATTCCTGATGGAGCTCTCTTCCCACTCTGTCATTTTGTCTCTCTGGGCACAGACTCAGATCTCCATAGCACTTTGGCTTTTGATGGGTCCGATTATGGAATCTACAGGTGGGAGACGTGTGTTGGAAGAACTTGGGACGTTAACTCTCCCATCCAAAGAAGGCCTGCTTTCAGTACAGGGTGTCTCTGTGTGTGAGAAAATCTTGCTTTCATCCTCTGAAGCCAGACACTCCTTTGTCACAGTTTTCCAGCAGCCTTCCCTAGCTTCTCAGGGTGTATTCATCATTTCACTTCTCATTGTCAGAGCTGACTCCTTATTTTATGGTCCTTATTTAATCTGACACTTGCAGCTCTCCGACTTCCCTGCACTCCTCACACTCCCAATTCAGCTTTGTCTGCTCATTAAAACTACAAAGGGCACCATATCCTTACATTAAATTACAGCCCTTGCCTAAATCTATGATTTGCCAACATCAAAGGCTGTTTCGAGTTTCAAGGATGCAATGATTTTAGTTTTCCCTTAGGTCCATATTTTAGGATATTTTAATAATAATAACCTTCCTTGAAATTTACTGTGGTATGAATACAATGATTTTAAATTGTTTTCAGGGACAGAACATGCAAGAAAAAAAAAAGATACCTAGGTTATAACTGCTTAGAGAGCATCCAGACATGAAAAATGAATATTTGCCCTGTAAACTCTCTAGTGCTCTAGTCCACTATGCATTTGGTTGCTATAGTCACCAAAAACATTCTTATGGCTTCCAGCTTTTCTCAGCTTTGTAACAACATTGGTCATCCATGACATTGATTTTTAAGCCTGAAGACCTGGGTTCAAACTCCACTTCTGCCCATAAGGAAATCACTATAGTTTTAAGGTCTCATTTTTCTCTTCTCTAAAAGAAGGGGGTGGATAGAATGATCTTTACAGTACCTTCTAACTCTATCACAATATTATAGGATTGTCTCATCATCAAGGTCCCTAATGAATTTTCCCATGAGGGTTCTCTTCCCCAACACAATGCTGTACAGCAACTCTACCATCAGAGGACTTGGGTTCAACTTTTGCCCCCAACAACCTGTGTGATCTTGGGTAATCAACCAATCACTCAATCAACAAGTATATATTAAGAAACTATTATCTACCAGGACTGGTCTAAAAGCCCTGAGAAGACAAAGCAATAAAATGGAAGTTTATATTCTATCATGGGAAAGAATATATAAATATGTAGGTATCTATAGAAATACATACATACATATACATATGTATATATATGTGTGTGTATGTATGTATGTATGTATATATATATATACATATATATATATAAAACAAATATAGGGCAGTTAGAACACTAGCATTTGGGAAAATCAGTAAAGGATTCATACGGTTTTGAATATGATCTCAGTCCTGATGTAAGTGAGGGATTCTATAAGGAACAGGTAAAAAAAGAAGTACATTCTAGGTATGGGGAATGCCCAGTGCAAATGGAGATTGAGATGGAGTGCTATGTCTAGAAACCAAAGAAAAACCTTTGGATAGATCACAGAGAACAGAAAGTAGAGCAATATATAATGACTAAGGGAAGAAAAGTTTGGGATAAGTCTATGAAGGACTTTAAAAACTAAACAGAAGAGTTTATGTCCAGGGCTGGGAACTTGTGGCCTGGAGGCCACAGATGACCCTCTAGGTCAATGGTTCTCAACCTGTGGGTTATGTTCAATCTGTAACAATGAAAATACATCCTGCATATCAGATATTTATATTATGATTCATAACAGTAGCAAAATTACAGTTATGAAGTAGCAACGAAAATAATTTTATGGTTGGGTGTCACCACAACATGAGGAACTGTACTGAAGGGTCAGAGCATTAGGAAAGTTGAAAACCACTGCTCTAGGTCCTCAAGTGGGGCCCTTTGACAGAATCCAAACTTCACAGAACAAATCCCCTTAATAAAAGGATTTGTTCTATAAAACTTAGACTCATTCAAAGGATTGCACCCAAGGACCCAGAATGCCACATGTGGCCTCCAGGCCACAGGTTTCCCCCGCCTCTCCCGCTCCTCCCCAGTTTATATATTACCCTACGATTGAGACAATAGGGAGTCCATGGAGTTCATTGACTATAGAAATACTTGGGCTTAGAGAAAATCACTTTATCAGTGACATAGAAGATAGATTAGAGTAGGAGGAGAATTAAAGGAGGACAAAGAATTAGATGGCTATTGCAATAGTCCAGATGAGAAAAAGTGAAAGTTTGAAATAAGGATGGGACTATGTGAATAGTGAGAAAGCAATAAATACTGGAAATTATGGAGAGGCAGAAATAGCAAGATTTGGCAACTGATTAGATATATGGAGTCAAGGAGAATGAAAAAGCAAGGATAACCCTAAGATTATAAACCTAAGAGACTAGAAAAATAGTGGTGTCCTTGACAAAAATAAAGCAAGTCACTTAATCTCTCTAGAATAAGAGTTCTTAACTGGTTTTTATGTCATCGACCTCTTTGGCAGTCTGGTTAAATCCATTGCTTCCTTAGAATAATATATTTACACAATTGGATGAAATCTTAAATTTCAGTAAGAGGTTAGTGAAAGTAAAAATATAGTATTTTTTTTTCCTATCCAAGTTTACAAACCCTTGAAATATATGCATGGACCTGAGTTTAAGAATGGCTACTTTAAACCTGTTTCACATTTGTGAAATAATAGGGTTGGACTGGTTGGCCTCCAAGTGCCCTTCAAACTCTATGATTATGTGTGTGTATGTGTATGTGTGTGTGTGTGTGTGTGTGTGTGTGTATACACACATATGTATGTATGTATGTATATATATATATATATATATATATATATATATATGTATGTATAATTTTACTATTTCTCTTAGTTATTTTAAAAATACCTCTCAGGGACTTCCAGAGAATACATCTATCCATCCCCTTTTCAAGGTTGTCTTCAGATATGACTAATCAGCAATGGCCCCTGTGTTGGAGTACCATGGCCCTGAACCAGGATTAACAATTAGAAATTGTTGAGAAGTGTTTTGAAGAGGTGGAGGGAGAGGGGATGGGAAGGGATGATCAATTTGATTTTTTAAAAAGGGTGAGTTCATGAAAACAATCTCTCAATAACAACCCCTTCATTGGTCACAAAGGCAAAGAGAATGAGAACTTCCCTCACCACTTTCACATACACTTGCAGGTTATATGCCAGGCTTGTTTCGATTTTGTCCCTTCAAGCAGTCCCTGTGATTAACTCCAGGTTCCTCAGTCGCCTAAATATAGGGCTGAATTGTGCTATGCTAGAGATGGGCTTTCTAATGTAACTTTGAGCAGCTACTCCGGATTTTGTTTTCTTAACTAGTAATTAAAACATCATGAGGAATTTGTTATATTATAAAATTATATAGATATAGACATATACATACATATAGATACAAAAAGAAGAGACAGAGGGAGAGAGAGAATTGTCCTAATACCCAGAAAATATCACCCAAGAGGGCAGAAAATACCTTTGCAAAATTTATTAAGGCACATGTAAAAAAAGTGCTTTCTTATAAGTACCAAATGATAATAATCCACAGAAATGCTATACTTTCTCCTTATTGGTGGGATATGAAAGTGGAAGAAGTAGAGGGGGATGAATGATATTTTTTGTCTCTTACTTGAAGTTTTTCTCCAACGAGGCTGAATTCTAGTAAATTATTCTCCTGGGACACATTTGAAGGGGGAATATGAGGCATGACTCAGCAATCAGAGAGAAGAAAATGGTTTAAAGCCAGAAGCTAGGACAGAGACAGTAGTTCATTGACTTTAGGGAATGTCTGTGATCTCAGCTTTGGTAGTGAACTAAAATTCAGAAAAATTCACCAGAAACAGAGTCAAAGAAGAAAAGGAAAATCAGTGGTGAGTGAGGGAATGGGGCAAAGACCTCAGCTTGGAGAAATCTGGGAACATTATGCTCGGGATAGGGATCAAGGAGGTCTAGATTTGTGGTCACGTAACCTCTAAAAAGGAAGTGACCAAAATATTTCTCTTGTAGACAAGAAAGGCAGCACTTTACTACAATGGACAGTCAGTCATTGCCATCAAGCTAGAAGATTTCCTTCATGCCAATCAACTAAAACAAAGACAATGAATCAAGAGAGAGCTTCCAGAATTCAGACAACTAAAACTTATAGGAGAGTGAGGAAACTAGAGAAGGTGATCAAAAGGTAGAGGCAGTATCTATGGAGGCCATATTATTCTAATAAGGAAGTAGGCACATATAAATAATCTCATTATCCCATCAGATTCTATCAACTCTGGTACTCCATATCCTCATTATCCTTGGCCTCTCTGATTGGAGGGTAGAGCCATGAACTCCAAACCTCCACCTAAGGAGAGACTTAAGATTAGGCATCTCCTCATTTCTCATCTGGTGTAATAGTGATGGAATTTGAAGATCCCCTTATATTGGCAAGCTAATAGGTACTTAGCACTTAGTTCCAAGCTCATGGTTGTGTCAAATACTGGGAGCCAGAACTTGTGAATCCCACAGTGATATGGATTTCCTGGTGTAACAGGAAGGGGATGGAACAGGAAGGAGCCTTATATATTTCCTTATATAAGGAAAGGCCCAAGCTGGAGAGTCAGAACTTCTGGGAGCAAGCAGCATGGCTGAGGAGGAGAGGCCCAGGCTGGAGAAAGTGATTTTGATTTTGAGAATGGAGCTTATGGTGGCAGAGCTTCTTCCAGAACCAGACAAAACTTCAAGGAGAAAGTGATTTTGAGAATGGAGCTTATGGTAGCAGAGCTTCTTCTGAGAGCCAGCCAAAACTTCTGCTGAAAGCTTCCAAGAACCAGCCAGAGCTGCCGAAGACTTCTGAGGACCAGCCAAGCTGCCAAGGACCTCTGAGGGCCAGCCAGAGTTGCAAGACAGAGTTGTCTGTCTGTTTTGGGTCTATGTTGATTTCACAGTCAGAAAGTGATTTTGATGAGGGTGCTAGCCATGTGCATGAATGTTATTGAGGCTTTGTTAAGCCTTGTCTTCCCAGGTACAGAAACTGTGAAGGACTTGAGGTGGACTAGACACTGTAAGCTTCAATATGGAACATGAATTGCATGGTGAGCTGGACAAGGAACTGGGAGCTACCTGCCTTTGAACCCAGGTGACAGTTTGGTGGATTCAGGTAGGAGCTGGGACCATGGAAGAGGAACCATGGAAGCTGAGAGTCTGCCTTAAGTGAAGATGAAAAGATCTCTTCTTGGGTATTTAATGCTGACAGATGAGATTGTGACCTAGGGGTAGATGGCCTTTGTAATTTCCACTACCCCTTAAGAGGGTACTGAGTAGTGACTGATGATATTGCAACTTGATTGCACCCTGTGGGTGGAGGACTTTGACCTTTGTACTTTGATGATTAAATTAAGGATTTACTAAATGAAGGACTTACTAAATGCATGTACTTTGTTTAAAACTATGTGACCACTTTGGTGAAAACTATGTGGCCATTTTAGTGTTAGAGTGCTGAGTTGTGACATGGTGAATGCTGTATTTTGATTTTCTATGAATATTTTGCTCTGATTTGTTACATAATAAATAGAGAGTTTACCATACTGTGTAATCAGAACCTTGAAAAGCTATTCACAGCAGCAGTCCTCTAGAAAGCTGCTCATGATTGGCTTTACACCTGGCTGTCCTACTATGGATGTTTTCTAACTGACTTCTCTCCATGCTCTCACATTTGGTAACTACTTTTCCTCCTTATTCCTCCACCACCACCTTCAGTTTCCTTTTTGTGTGTTGTTTTCCTCCAAGGATGCTTCTTGAGGCAGAGGTTGTTTTTCTTTTTTCTTTTCCTTTTTTAAAAAATTTGTATCTCCAGAATTTTGCATAGTCCCTGGAACATAATAGATGATGAATAAATGTTTAGCAAGAAATTAGCAATTAGTAAGGAAGGACTCTCTCAGTTCCATATTCAGGGATTCTGGGATGAAATAGGCAATTATAAGTTTCTAGTATGCTGGAAGATCAAGAGAAAAGCTTCCTAAGCATATTATAGAAAGGGGAAATAGGCTAAGGAATTCCACCTATGAATCTAAAGGTTCTATTAATCATATTCTTTTTTTTTCTTTTTGGAAGGGGGAAGGTAGGGCAATTTGGGGTTAAATGACTTGCCCAAGGTCACACAGCTAGTTTTTTTGTATTAAATGTCTGAGGCCAGATTTGAACTCAGGTTCTCCTGACTCCAGGGCCAGTGCTCTATTCACTAGTCAATCAAATTCTAAAAAGGATGAGATATCTACCCACCTTACAATTCAATTCAATAAACATTTTACTAAGTGCCTATATCCAAGGCACTGGTGATACAAAGACAAAACCAAAGCTGTCCCTGTCAAGTAAATAAAAAGTGATTTGATAAGGAAGATAGCACTAACATGCAGGGAACTCAGGAAAGCCCTCCTGGAGAAGGTGGCACCTGAGTTCAGCTTTGAAGGAAGACAGATATCATTAGAGGCAGAGGTGAGGAGTTATTGTATTCTAGGCATGGGGGACATCCCATGCAAAAGTACAGAGACAGAAAATGACATGATGAGTACAGCAGGTTGAATTGATAGCAGATCAATTTGTCTGGAACACAGAGTGCATGAAAGAGAGAAATATGAACTGTCTGGAAAGGAAGATTAGAATCTGTTTGTGAAGCATAAGCCTTAAATGCCAGACTGAAGAGTTTGCATTATATTCTAAAAGCAATTAGAAAATTTTGAGTAAGGGAAGGAAATGTTTTAACATTCTTATCAGACAGGACTATAATGAATGATTCCAAGGGCAACTAGCTAACTCACTCTAGTAGAGCATGCATTTTTAACTATGTACAGGGATGAATTGTATATACAGGGATGGAGACAGATTGCGTGGATCTACCCACAAACTCTCCTCTGGTTGCCCTTGTCATATTACATGTAGTCATTGGCTGTGAGATGAAACAAAACAAACTGACTCATGTTAGCATTAAATATAACCATGGCCTCACTAGCCAATCCCACACTAGCCTAGTCATAGGATTAAACACAGTTCCATTTCCTTTCCAATTAATCACAGCACACTATCCCAGTTGGGGGAGAGGGTAAGAAGCCCTCCATATCCTCTTCCCCCTCCCATTTCATCCTCACTGCTCACCTCTGCCCCCCTTTACATACACACATACACATTCAGGCTTGCATCTGTCAAATGTGACTAAGCCAATACTACCTGATAGTGAATGAAGCCAAAACTCATCATGGTTAGTTGCTTTTTTTTATGTTTTACCAGTTATGACTGTTGTCTCAATCCTCCTTGTGGACAGGGTGGAATGCTACAGTCCCCCTGCTCCCACTTATTGCACTGTTGGGACAGAAACAAACATAGTAGAAAAATGCCCATACAGAATTGTGAGGTTCTTGGCATTTTCATTTCCCTTCCTCCTCTTGAGCTGTGTAAATGCCCAGGTGATAACCATTATATCCCTTCACAAATTCCTGATGACATATTTCCTCCTCCCCACACACAGATATACAACCCACCAGGGGTAGGAAAGTGGTAAAGGGAAAAAAGATTTAGATTCTAATTCTAGTACATTTTGAATTGTGAACATCTCTGTGCCCAAATTTACAGAAACTCATTTTTATGCTTTTTCTCCCCTCTTCCTAGGTGAGATTTTCTGACACATATTTATATCTTCAGGACATATCTTCTCCCTTGTGTAGAGAATACATTTGCAGATGACCTCAAACAAGTCTCCTTTGGATTTTGGCTGCAGTGATACAAATAACAAAAAGCACACCAACTTACTTCCTTACATTTTGTAATCCCCTAGCAAACCACAGTGCATAGTATTTGGGGATACAGAGACTAAACACATCATACGTGGATTTCCATTTCTCTTGCCCAATTGTACCGATAAAAAAGCAAACTATTACTATTCATCTAATCAACAAGTGCTTGAGTGTCTAAAAACCACATTGGAATCTTGCAGAGACAGCACAGGTGTTTTGCAGATATATCAGCC
This sequence comes from Pseudochirops cupreus, assembly GCA_028627135.1. Classification (NCBI taxonomy): domain Eukaryota; kingdom Metazoa; phylum Chordata; class Mammalia; order Diprotodontia; family Pseudocheiridae; genus Pseudochirops; species Pseudochirops cupreus. The sequence goes on from CM053582.1 coordinate 254,499,198, forward strand.
TCCCATCCCATCACTACCATGCCTGTCTTTACAATCTCCACTCCGGTCTTCCAATTTTCTTATCCCCATTATCCAGAATTACCATCATAGGAGTAAACACCATCTCCTTGCTAATTCCTGCCACACTCTTATTTAGATTCAGTTCCAGTCCTACCTGCCCTTAAGAGCATTTTGCTTCTACCTGCCCCTCTTCTCAATATCTTCACTGTGTCCTTTGAAATCATCTCTTTCTTTTTACATTCTAACAATTGACCAAGGATTTCTTCTACTTTCTTCCAATAACAGAATCCTGCTTTTCCCAAAAGAAAGCATCTCCCTAGCAGGATTCTCCAATGAAGACCTACTTTCCTTATCCTAGGAATAGGAGAATGAGTAGAATATTCTTTGTTCCTCATGAAACTTTCCTGACCATTGTTTACTTGTTATCTCTCAACAACCTCTCTTGCTTTGACATTCCTATTCCTGTTTCTATTTTATCACACTCTTCACAAGTTCATCATCTTTCTAACAAAAGTCCATGTAGTCAAAGCTATAGCTTTTGTAATGGCAATGTATGGTTGCGAGAGTTGGACTACAAGGAAAGCTGGCCACCACAGAATCTCCACTTTTGAATTGTGGTATTAGAGAAGTCTTTTGAGAATCTCTTGGACATCAAGGAGGTCAAGGCAGTCAATACCTAAAGAAATTAATTCAGACTATTCAGTGGAGGGTCAGATACTTGAATCTGGAGCATAAATACTTTGGCAACATAACAAGAAGATGTAACTCTCTGGAAAAGACTGATTCTGGAAAGGATTGAGGGCAAAGGGAAAAGGGGATGGCAGATGATGTGATGGATAGATAACATCATAGAACAATGAGTATGAATTTGGACAGACCTCAAGAGATAGTAGAGGACGGAAGGGTCTGGCATGCTATGGTCTGAGGGCCATGAAGAGTCAAACAGGACTGAATGACTGAACAACATCAACAAAAAACAACCTCATTATAGTCATTAACTCCTCCAGTCTTCTGTACAGACTTCTAAGACACGTTTCCACCTTCTTCAAGAATTTCAGCAAAAAGGTCATTGCCTTCCACTCCATCTGATCACCTGCCTTCTTTTTTTTTCAATTTCCATACATATATTGATGATCTAACACTCTGATTTCAGACTCTGACTATTCTCTTTTCAACTACAACCTCTGATACTTGGTTTTTTTTTTCATCCATATGCAACCACACCAAATCACCACAGCCTAGACATCACCATCACCAGACCTGTTTTCCTTTCCAAAATCCTAAGATTTGAAGATCATCTCTCCAACCACAATTTCTTGTCCTACCATTCCCTTCCTCAATCCTAATGAACCTTATCTTCACCTTATTATTATGTCAAACCTCACATAATAATACCTACCTCACAAAGTTTTTGTGATGATCAAATGAGATAATGTATGGTAAATTTTTTGTGAACCTTGAAAGACTATATAAATTAACTATTGTTTCTGTTGTTGTTATGACTATTTTTCCCCAACCCATCACATCTCTTCCTATCTTCACTTGCCTCCATGGTCAATATAGTCCCCATAGTTAGCAACTCAATGAATTACTAACCACCAAAATCAAGCTGAATTTTACAGCTGGAAAGGAGTTCGAGATTATCTAGTAAATTCCTTCAATTTGCATTTTCACATTTCTTTTATTCTCGATAGTTATTTCCCTATAAATGGTGGTAATCCCCACCATTTGTTTTCTCTACTCCAGGATGCTCATTGTTTTTTTTAAATGAAACATAACCAATTTTTTTTTCAAATTCACAATACTTCAGGTTCTCTCTAGAACTAAATATTTTGTATAATACATTTTAAGTGGGAATTTTTCAAGGTGTTCCTCTTCCAAAGTATTTTGGTAGAAACCAGAGTCTTGAGTAGCCCACTTAGCAGCCTCTGACCTACTATTCTGCCCACTATTGCTGGTAAAATAAAAAAAATCACAAAATCAAGCAGATTGGGTTCAGCATAAATTACATAATTACAGAATCTTGAAGTTTGAAGAGAACTATTAATCTAATTCAAGCTGTATCTGAGTAAGAATTCTTTCTATTCCATACTCCACGTTACCATGCTGTCTTTGTTTGAATGCCTGAGTGAAGGAGAGTACATTACCTCTTGTACTTTGTACAAGCACTTTATACTTTTAGGTACAATTTATATATATATATATATATATATTGAGATGAAATCTGCTTTTCTATAGTTCAACCCTTTGCTTCTACTTCTGACCTCTGGGTACCAAAAGAGCAAGTGTAATCTCTCTTCCATTCTATAGCCTATCATATACTTGATAATGGTTATCACCCAAGACCTACACACACACACACACACACACACACACACACTCACACACACGAACATCTTCCATTCTTCAGGATAAACATCACCATCTCTTTCAACTGATTCACATGTGACATTAGCCTGACTCTTTGCTATTCTTTTTACACTAAACTTTATTGTTGTTTAACAACTTTCTTTTGAAACTACTATCAAATCCTTATTGTGTTCTCTACAATTACTGTTAACAAAAGTTTTCACCCTATTTAAAGTCCAGCCCCAACCATACCCCCAGCACTTTCAGCAGATGATTTATCTGACTACTTTGATGAGTGAAGCTACCTGATATGAACTTCAGCACTTTGCCTCTCCCAGACCTCAAAGCATTTCTGTATCTTTATCCATTCTATCTTATTTCTATCCCCTCTCAGCAATATAAAAAGTGAATTTCTCTCCTTTCCTACTATGCCCTTTATCTTATTTCCTCTTACATCACCTCCTATGTTACCATGCCCCACCATGAATTATATTCTTTCATCTTCAATTTCCTATTTTCTATTGCTTCTGTCCCCTCTGCCTTTACACATGTCCAGATTTTTATATTTTAAAACATTCACACACACACACACACACACACACACACACACACACACACACACACACATGCGCCTTTCCTTGACCCTACTGCCTATTTTCTGTAAAGCTTCTTAAAAGCATATGCTATATTTGTTGCTTCTACTTCATTACCACCCACTCACTCCCCAAGCCTTTGTAATATGGTTTCTGTCCATGCCACTTTACTAAAATTGCTTGGTATAGTGAAAAAGTCCCTAGATTTAAGGTCAGAGAATCTGGGTTCAATTCCCAGCTCACCTTCCTACTTCCTGTGTTATCTTAGGAAAGTTAATTAACTTTCTGGATATCAATCTCACACATGTAAAATTAGAGTTGAATTATATAACCTTGAATAGTCCTTCCCACTCTATATCCTATCATTCTACATCTTCCCACCCCCAATTTCCAAACATGATGATCTTTTCTCAGCACTGTTCCCTCAGAACTCTATAACATCTGACACTATTGAGTACCGTTCCTCTCTGGTTTGCACTTTTTCATTGTATTCTCTTGGCTTTCTAATTATGTTCATGACCATGTATTTTCTCTATTCACTGATTCATTTGTCTCTTCTCAACCCTCTATATGTATACACTTGGAAAGATCTTTCCCCAATCTTCTCTCTCTACACTATCTGTCTTATTGTTCTCATCTATCCTGTCACATTGTACTCATATTCCTTCAGTAGTTTTTTTTATCATATCAGTTTTAATTTCTACCTTGTTTTCAAGGTCCTCAGTGCCTTTTCTACATTATTTCTCACCATTCTCCAAATGGAAATTTCCAACTAACATTTGAAATAATAGCAAATTCAACATAGTATATGAATAAGTACCAGACTATATGACATAGATTTAGATAAGTTTTGTGTGGGCTCAGAGGTTGGGGCTCACAAGAAAGGGAGATTAATGCAGGTTGGAGGAGACAGGTAAAGTTTCACAGATAGAAGTGACCTGGAGGAAGATGAGAAGGGTTTGAATCAGTGAAGAGAAAAAGTAAGATGATTCCATCATAGATTAGGGAAATGATTTGTCATGAGGCAGATAGTCTAGAGATGGACTTGAGTCTAATAGAGGAAGTATGTTGAGAATTAGTTGAAAATGATGTGACAGAAAATTATTGAAGTACATTCTTCTGGTGCTGGTGCTACTATATGGCTGCAAATCACAAAACCCTGAAATCTCTAAAGGATTGAAATCACAGGTTATCCAAAATAAAGTAACAAGATGCATGGTGGGCCTATGTAGAATTTTTTTTGGCAAGACACTCAGGATTAAGTGACTTGCTCAGAGTCACTCATCTAGTTAAGTGTCAAATGTCTGAGGCTAAATTTAAACTCAGGTCATCCTGACTCCAGGGTCAATGCTCTCTATCTACTATGGCACCTAACTGACCCCATATAAAATTCATTGCCTATATTGACTTGTACATAAGAGTTTTTTTAAAAGATATAAACCAGGGGACATATTATTAGAAAATGAGGTTTGTAAGTCATGTATTGAGAGTAAGGAATAACAAAAGGACACTCCAATTATTATACTAATATTATGCTAAAAGTCCTAGAGGAAGATTGTGAATACATTGGATAGATCATCTATGGAATATTTATGGAAGGACATGAATAAGTGTGATTCAGGATGTGATTGTGATAAGTTGTGATCTCCACTGTTGGGGGAAAGCATCTTCAACAATGAGACCACTGAACCATTGAATTGGGCACATTGGCAGAAAGGAGTCTGTAAAGTATACGGAAGAGCAGAGATAAATTACTTGCCGCTAATAAAATGCACGAGCTTAGGCAAGGTGATTAAACCTCTGCAGGCCTCTGGGTAATAATCTGTAAAATAAAGGGTCAAACTAAACGATATCTAATGACCTTTCTAGCCCTAACACCTTATGACTCCACTAAGAGACTAGTAACATGGCTATTGTAATAATACTGACTTTGGGAAGAGAGGTCGTGGGCTTGAATGGAAGCAGTGAGGGTGTAGAGGAAGGGATGGATATAAGGTATGTATGAAAGGAGAAATTAGTGACATACATACATACATGAGAACTAGGTTGAGGTAGGGGAATTTCAATTTTCACATTATATGGAAAGATGTAATGGACCCTTTCCTTAGGAAAAGGGCTAAAGAAGTCTGTTCCTTTGGGAAAATCTTCCACTGTGTGAGTAAACACATGAGTCTCTATCCTATAGAATATATCAAGGTAAGTAAAAATTTGTCACGGGGAAGAGGGACTTTTTTTGAAAACTAACTAGTGATCTGATCTAGGTCTAATAACCAAGAATGTCTTTGTATTAAAAGATAAAATCCTAGAAATTGATTATTGTAGAGAAAGTACACCTATAGCTGGTCTTTAAATCATTCTAGACCTTATAATACTAATGTGATATACCACCATCCATCAGAAGTTGGCAAGAAAAGAAAGTTATGTGCATAAATTTCCAACCATTCAATGAAAAACAAATGCCTCGTAGTTTTCTTATTCTAATCAAAATTTGTTCTGTGTATGTGTGCCAGATGTACTTCAGACCTCTTTCATTCATACTTCTGTTCTGGTCCCCAGATGTCTATTGTATTCTGATTGTGTCAGCCTCTGCTACAAAACTGGATACAAAGGTAGCCAGATAATTAATCACACTCAGTGCTTATTGTGTGTCTATGCACAATATCTACTATAATGTGTGGGCTTGTTCTATCCAACTCTTATTTTGCTCACACAGAAATGCAAGGAAGCAAGCAAATACCTTCCTTTTATCAAAGTATTCCTTCCAAGACAGGCCATTATATAGATTGTAAAACCAAAACATATATCAAGAAAAGGGACTTCTGAGAATCAAATAACCTTTTATACTCCCCAGTTCCATGATAGCCACTTGTCCTGGACAATAATAACCCAATATTTCCTCTACCTTAGGGTGGAGAGTAGTTATCTCTCAATGGCAGCATTCAAATCCTATTCACAACCACACAAAATATAGTTTTTGGCCTTTCTCTTATGCTCAACACGTGGTGTTGGCCCTAATGGTTACTTCCTTTTGCCTTTGCTTTCAAACACATACTGGAAATTGTCACCTGATTTTAAAAGTTACTTTTTCCTTGGATCTTTAAGGTTGCATCATCTTTCGAAATCCCTGCCTCTCTTTTTGGCAGACATTTTACCTGGGTGGGTTTTTAGAAGAACAGAAGCCCTGTCATTTTGATTCTTCCCTCCCTGTTGCTGCACCAGAATTATTGCTGATGAGAGCAGGAATCTGCAATTGCTTTGGAAGCAGTCACATTTAACTCTTGTGCAGGCTTAGGAGAGAGAACCAGTAGCGGAAATATCTTGTTTTCTTGCTCTTCTTTTTACAAAATGATCCCCTTAGTAATACCAAATGTTCTCTTTAGGAACATCATTCTATGTAACTAATATGGCAACTTCTTAGCTCCAGTAAACATAATTAAACTCTGGAATAGGGTAACAAAGTATGAAATTTTTATTTTTGTAAATCCTCAAGACTCTTAACCATGCATTTCAAATGACTTCAGTGTTTGCCTACAAGGGGCTTGTCCAGATGACCTGCTGAGGATCTTTCAAGGATAAAAGTATGAGCTAATTGTAAACCTATTCTCATTACTTAAGGGTTTTTAATTTTATCATTATTTTTTAATTCATTGTATCTAATAATCAAAAAGGTCTGGGGGAGGAGTGTTAATAGATATTTTCTAACTGGGTATATGTTGGAACTGAGATGTTTGAACAAACTGCAAAATTAGAGTGAGTCATATTCAAAAGAGGAAGTCAAATTTATAGAATACATGTTGGTAAAACATTGATCCTTTCATCCACAATTAATGAAATTATCTTCTATATATAGTAAGGAAAGAGAAGAATAAAGTATACATACTTTCAGGATGAAAGAAATACCTTGTACATCCTTTCCTCTTTAACTCCAATCTGCCAGAACTCTTTTCCATATTATAAATAGTTCCTGAGCTCTCTCTTCGAAGAAGCTCTTCCTGACCACAGCCTACACAACTCCATCACTCCAATTATCACCTCCTTATGTATGGTGATGTATTTGGGTAATGGAATTACTTTTCCTATTGTCAATCCATCATCAACATCCTCTGTCTCATATTATGAGTCCCTAAAGACTGTTTTTGTTCTTCATTTTGAAGAAGACTGATGCCATCATGGAATGATATCTTGACTGGCATGTGAGGAGGATTTAAATGAGGCAGAGTTGCACAAAGTCTTCAGCCTCATTCTCTCTTCCTGAGTCATTAAAGTCCAGTGGCAAGACAAAAAAATCTAGATGACTGGCAATGGCTTTGGATGCAGTGGAATGACTCCAGCATCTTCAATGTTTAACCAAGCTCAAAGTATTCCACAGAGCCTGTTTCAGCCACCTTCATGGAAATTGGAACAAATTGTTCTCACCCACTCATTCTGCCAGGGGAAGTCTTCACATACTTGGGGTAGGCAATTCCCTAACTCACCAATGGGTTTGAGTCTTGTCATTTACCCTCAACCAGGTTTAGTCCATCTGCCAGGGTGTGACTGTTTTAAATTCTGCAGCTTCTGGGAGCCACAGGTGAGACTTGGGTGAGAGGTAGGCAACAAAAGTGGATAAGCAGCCCTAAAAAAAACCTTAGCAAGGCCTCACACCTGAGGTACCAGCCCTCCCTGAACACCACTCCCCCCATACAATCCTGCTTATGTCTTTTTGTTCAGTCTATTGTATTGAGAATTAAATGTTGTTGAATATTCATTTTGATGATGATGATGATGATGATGGAGGAGGAGGATGGAAATTTGTCTTTATCTTCTATAATATTTTCTTATCTCTTGGAAATTTCCTGTGTGTGGTAATTAAGTGTTTTTTTCTGTTTTGTTCTTTCTTCCCACCATTCTCCTTATAGCTATGAGATTTAGAAGAACTTAGGTAGACAAAAGTATGAGAGACAGAAGAAAAGTACAATCGTAAGGATTTTCCTTGGTTTTGTCTAATTGTCCCAATAATCTGCATGGGGATTGTGCTTTGCTTGCTTAATGCTTTGACTGAAAAGACTGGTGCATCTTTATTTTCGTTTTAAATGACATTGCATTCTAGATGCTGTGGGATATTCCAAAGTGGCAATTTCTTCAAAATGTCTCTGAAAATCCCTTCAAATTGATATTGTTCTACAGTGACTCTTTGAAGGCAGAATTGCTAAATTTTTCACTGTGTAATTTGTTCCTTTACTTAAAAAATAAATAAATAAATACATTTGCACATACTTATTTTACAGCAGTCTTTGACACAGTCTTTGACACAGAGGTATGATTGAATGAGATGAGTAATCTGAGATCTTGGAAGATGTTGACTGTGTCTTTATATGGCCAAATATCTGCAATCATGGAATTTTACAGTTGCAAGGCACTTTAGAGACGATATAGTAGAATTGTCTCATTTCTCAAATGAGGAAACTGAGGTCCAAAGAGGTTAAAAGTCTAGAGTCCTAGATTTGGATTCAGAGGACCTGGGTTTTAATCCAGCTCTACAACTTCCTTACCATCAAGCTACTTACCTTCTCTTGATCCCTCTTTCCTAATCTGTAAACCAAGGGTATGATAATCTCCTTGAGGGAAGAAACTTTCATTCTTTTCTTTGTATCCCCAGTACCTACCATAGTTCCTGGTACAGAGTAATGGGTTAATAAATGACTATTGATAGATAGATTGGAATAGAAAAGAATGTTATGGTGGATATCCCCTTCCCATGTGTCTTTGACCCTTTTTTCTCTCTTTATTCTTTTGCTCAGTGCTTTAATCAGCTTCCATGAAATCAGTTTCATCTCTATATTAATCATTCCCAGATCTACTTAACCTACTCTAATCTCTTTCCTCACCTCTCATATCTCCCAATGTTTTTGAACATCTCAAATTGGATGTCCTCTAGACATCTTAAATTCAACATGTCTCAAACTGAAATTTTCCCTCAAGTGCCCCCCTCCTTAACTTTCCTATTGCCATCAAAGACATCACCATCCTCCTAGTCACCCTGTCTTACAACCTACATGTCATTCTCAACTCCTCCCTTCCTCCATCCCTCTTCCTCTCTGTCTGTCTCTCTGCTCCCTCCCTCTCTCTCTCTGTCTCTCTCTTTATCTCTGTCACTCTCTCTCCCTCCCTCCCTCCCCCTCCCTTCCCTTCCCTTCTCTCTCTCTCTCTCTCTCTCTCTCTCTCTCTCTCTCTCTCTCTCTCTTTCTTTTTCTCTCTCTTCCTCTCTCTCTCTCTCTCCCTTCTCTCTTTCTCTTCTCTCTTTCTCTCATCCCTCATATCCTGTTGGTTGCCAAGGCATTGTCAATTTCACCTTTGCAATGTCTCTGGCATATATCCCTATATCTCCTCTGTTGTTGTCACCACCTTGGTGAATGTCCTTATTACCTTATGCCTGGCCCATTGCAGTGGCCTGCTGGTTGGTTTCCCTGTCTCAAATCTCTTCCTACTCTAATCCATCCTTTGCCAGCTATCAAACTGATCTTTCTAAAGCACAGGGATGATCATGTCACTCCTCTATTCTATGAACTCCAATGGCTCCCTATCACTTCTACAATCAAATGCAAAATCTTCAGTTTAGGATTCAGTATTCAAAGTCCTTCATAACTTAATCCTTTCTTACCTTTATGGTCTTCCTATACCTTACTCCTACCTACTCACCCCCTATCTACTCAGTGGTACACTAACACTGTCATCCTTGTTCCTCCTCTCACAAGGGTCTCCATGTCTGACTCAATGTATTTTGACTGACTGCCCTCTCTTCATTCCCACTTCCTGTTCTCCCTGGATTCCTTCAAGTCCCAGATAAAATGCCACTTTCTACAAGGTATCTTTTCAAATCCCTCTTAATGCTAGTGTCTTCCCTCTGTTGATTATCTCCCATGTAGCCTGCATCTGTCTTGTCTGTCCATAGCTGTCTGATTTTTGTCTCCTCCATTAAACTATGAGCTACCTGAATAAAGGGATTCTTTTTTGTTTGTTTGCATTTTGGCTCTTTTTCTTTCTCTGCATCCCTAGAATGTAGCATGCTACATACCTTCAATATAGTAGGTGCTTAATCAATGCTTGTTGACCAAATGACTGGTAGAGTTAAACAGGCTTTCAGAGATTATCTAGTCCTTTTACTTAGGAGGAAACCAAGACCCATAGAAGTGAAGTAATTTCCCTAAGATGAACAACAAAACCCAACTGAATATTTCTCCTGATTTGCTTCTCTGACTTCATTGTATATTCTCATTTTGACACTTTAGGGCTATTGTTTATTGTTGTTGTTGTTGCAGGCTGCTGCAAGATGGAAGGGGAAGACAACGTCTCTAACAACGGATCTTTTTCACTGCTCTTTATATACAATTCAATCGATAAAAACTTAATAAATGTTTGTTTCATGCTTATCGTATGTAAGGTGCTCAGCTAAGCTCTGTGGAAGACATAAAGAAGTTGCCAACCACAGAATTTTATGAGATAGAATTCTTAAAATAGCACCCCTTGACTGGGATAATGTTTACAGCCTGCATGGTTCTCATCATTCTATGTCTCCAACTGTGATAAAAAGTATAGTGGAAAAGGTCAGAGCCAAAGGTACAACTGTCAAAAACACAGGCTTTCATTCCAGCTCCCTGAAGGGCTTTGTGTGGGTGTTTCAATATTCATTAATTGTATAATAGTCATAAGAACATTAATACATATTTTTAAAGTATTTTACCTTTACTGAATGTCTTTCACACAAAGTTCCCCAAGGATACCACAAATGAGCAACAACCACTTTCAAGAGTCAAAATATTCCCATGAGACTGGTTAATGAGGATGGAAAGATCCCCAAATAAAGTTACTGCAAAATGAACTACAACTTTCCCAGCAGGTAAGTCTCAGCAAGAACTGGGAGCAAAAACAAATGACTGCCTCCCGATAAACCCGAATCAGAGATAATGGGCAAAATAAACACTACAGAATTTGGTAATAAGAGATATTTTACCAAAAAGCATAGCATGTTGTGTATGTATGCATCTATGTATACCTGTATGTGGACACATATATACATCCATACCCACCTGCTTACATACAAACATATGTTAGAACTGGAAGGGATATTAGCTATCATTTAATCTAACACTCTCATTTTCTAGATGAGGCAACTGAAATCTTAAGAGGGCTTTAACTGTCACCTAAAGTTCTAAGTAAAACCTAAAGGAACTCTAAAAGGCCCCAAAGGACCCTAAAACCATTTCCTTTACTCACCTGCCATGAAAACTATCTTTCACACTTTGCTTGAAATTCCAAAGAGGCAACCCTCATTGGTAGATGCCAAAACTGAGAAACAGTCTACGGAAGACCATGATGAAAATCCAGATACTCTCCTCTGGAGTGAAGGGAGAAATCTGAAGTTCTTATATTAGGCCATCTGCAAAATTAATCTTTTTCCCCTTGAAAGACATAGAAAGTCTAGCCCAGAGAATTTTAGTTGGAGAGAGAATACTGGACTAATAGAATTATTAGAGAAACAAGGCTGAAGGAGATCATGCAAGGTTATGTCATAGCATCCAGGATGGTCAGCTGCCCCTTTGATAGAAGAAAGCCACGTGTTAATTGACTGCCACTTTTAGCTTAGCAAATTTTGAAGAAGGTAGACTGAAGATATGCAAATAGGTAGTAGAATCACTTTACACCAATTAGAACAAATAAGACAGATCAGGAAAAGAGAAATGTGACCTTCCCATAATTGTCCATAGATCTCCAAAATCTCCATGAGAGGGATAAGCTATATTTGCACCAATTGCCCCAAAGTGGGGGATTTTAGAGGTTATATATAGAAAGTTGTTTGTGTGCTCATGTAGATAACCACAGCAAGATCCTACCTCAGACTAGGCTAGGTATGATGACTCAACCTAGAGAAGGCTCTATCAATGCAATGCATGTGTTTGGATTGATGAATTGATGCCAGTGTTGGGAAAAATGAATTTTATGAGGACTAAGACATCACAGCTTTGCCAAATGGAGTACATTGACTTTAGAGAAAAATCTATGGACTTATTCTGGATTATGATCTATGAAAAGCAGGAGATCAACAATAAGGTGGAAGGTAAAGAGAGTTGTGCAGCTAGGTAATGATAGAACACCTGGCCTGGTGTTTGGAAGACCTGAGTTCAAATCTGGCCTCAGACACTAACTGTTTCACCCTGGATAAGTCAATCAACCTTGTTTGTCTCAGTTTCCTCATCTATAAAATGAGCTGGAGCATAAAATGGAAAATCACTCCAATATCTCTGCCAAGAAACCCCCAAATGACGTCACAAAGAGTTGGACATAACTGAAATGACTCAACAACAACAACAGTTGGGTTTAACTACCTAAAATGTACACAGAAGACTGCAATTGGCTGGCTGTAAAACCCTACAGAAACCTGTAGCTTTTCTCTATTAGTCGCTACTATTTGCCTTCTATTGCTTGTCTTGCAGTGCTAAGTAGTAAGGTGTTTTTGTTTATTTTGAAGAAGATTGTCACACCATGTGCAGGAAGCAGAACTAAAGAAAGAGTCTGCAGAAAAGGCAGTTACACGTACACATACATACATATTTATACATGCATGTGTTCAAATATGTATGTATGTAATTTTTATCATTATATTTAGTTTTTCTTTGTAATCCTACATGTTTTATTTTATGCATCTAAAAACATTATTCTAAGAAGAGGTTCATAGGTTTCACCAGACTGTTAAGAGGGGCACACGACACAAAAAAGGACCATTTCCTAAAGAGAAGATAAGTCAAGGTTGGGAAGGTGAAAGTCTAGGACTAAATTGTAATTTAGATAAGGCCTGACTACATGCGAATGTTAGATTGCAATCAAGTTGATACCTATAGGGATGGTTTTTGAAGCATATTATCTGCATTACACCCTTTCTTGGGTATTTTCCCAACTCAACACTCACAGGTTTGTAGTTCATATCCCCAGAGGTATGATTATGCTCAGGTTTCAAGAGTGTACATTGTGGGATCA
>CM053582.1:254512650-254533839 GCA_028627135.1 Pseudochirops cupreus
ATAATCTTTTTGTTTTAACTTGATCTGTTTTTCCTCTAATTTTATACAACCATGGTATATACCTCAACTTTTCATTCTTACCCTTTATAATCAATCCATTCCCAAATCCCAAGTGCCCATTGGCTCCAGGTTAAGAACTCTTGATATAGTATTTTGAATTTTACAAATCCCTTTCTTTATAATAGTCTTACCAGGTGAATTCTTATTCCCATGTAAAGATTAGGAACTGAGGCTCAGAGAGATGAACTGACTTATCCATGATCACACAACTAGTTAATGCAGACACAGATTTTTGAACCCATGTCAGTTATCTCTCAATTCAGTTTTTTTCCCAATAACACTTGGATTCCATGTGTCATATAATAACATAGTATGTTTTGCCCCTGTTTTCACTCTTAATGAGGTCACCTTAAAATGAATAGGATATTATTTTACTGCAGGGGTGTGTAGCACTAACACAATATTCAAAGTACTGACAGCAACCACGAATATGCTGGCACAGTTCTGAATAACAAAATATAAGAGGCTCTCCATTCAGAAGACAGAAGCAAAACATTTATTCAGATACCAGAAAACCAAATCCCCAAACCATGAAGCCAAATCCATCACAGCAACAAGGAAGTTAATACACCATAACACAGCAGGGAGCCACACCATCCTTTAGCCTTCCCACAAACACTCACAAGCCTAACTGTCTCCTTGCCTGCATCTTATCTCCTCCCTCTGTCTAGCTGCTCTGACTTCCAACTTCCTGCAGGCTCTGCTCTACCCTTCAGCAAACTCCTCTCATTACAGGCTCCATGTGATTATATTTGGTTTATTGGGGGCAGGGAAGATCTTAAAATTCCCGTTACCATTTCAGGGCAATTAGACTAAAGTCTATTAAAGACCACCTAGTATTTAGAATTGTTCAAAAGAAAAGGAAAGTATATAGACTTCATTGTGTCCCACAAACTACAGCAAGGAAACACTGAAAGACCAGTATCTTTCTTCTGGTGTCTTCACAGTATTTCCTTGTACATTCGGATAAGTCTGATAGGAAAGAGTTGGACTAAGTCATCTCTAAGTTTCTTTTTTCACTGTGAAATTCTATGAATTTAAGCTTATGTGCTTAGCTAGCTAGCCTGCCATTTTGATCCTGTTATTCAAATATATCTTTCCCTATACCAAGTTCAGTTTCTTAGTTATCAAATACCCTCCATGATGGAGACATGAATTCCTGCTCTTTGCTAGGCTTTGACAAAAACCCTAAGAGAGTCTTTTTGTTCAGATTCCCTACTTAATACAACTGGGATCATATGTTGCATACAGAAGCTAGTTTTTCCATACTATGAAGGGATTTTTCTGACCATAAGACTATAAATATATTTCTCTGGTCATAAGGCATTTCCAGGGAGATAAGTTGTCCTTGACACCTGGAAGCCTTATTGGAAGTAAAAAATGCCCCTGTGTCAAGCAACACGTGGCTAGTCTATACATATCCTCACTCAATAGTAGAATAGGAACACAGTGTAAATAATAGAATCTGATCTATCATTCAACTGTCTTGAGTTTTATTGTGGTGGATGAAATCTCTGTGAACTTTTAAAAGAGAATTTGGAGACACACTCAATTGTCCAGATGGATCATAAAAAAGACCAGACTCATGTGGAAAGGAAATATAGAAGTATTCACTAACACCACCAACAACAGCCAGACAAAAAATAACTGAAGGAGTTGAGGGAAGCAGAAGTTACAGTGGTTGTTCAATGAGGATAAACTCAGAGATGTATGTTTCCTTCTATGCATTGTAGCTCTTAGGTTGAGACCAGAAACCTATACTGAATCAGGGTAACAAAATAAAGGGGCACTGCAGTGGCACTAAGGACTCATCTGAGTCCAAAAAAACCTCACTGATAGTCCCAAAGTTTCAACTAGGATCTTAAAACTGGAAGCGACCTTCCCTTCCTTCACCTTCCCTTTTCTCCTGTCCATTTCTATTCTCTTCCTTTTCATTTCCTCCCTTTCCTCTCTCTTCCTTTCCTTTCCTGCTTTTCCTGATATTCTTTCTAATCCAAATCCAGTGAAACCTCTTTTGAAGCAAAGAAAAATATTTTAAAAAACTGCTCAGATTATTTCCCCAGACAGTATAGACAATGTTGTTCATTGGTAGTGTCCTCTTTTCCTCCCTAGAGGAGTGAAATGTATTTTTATGTTGTCCTAAAACATTGGACTTGGAATATAATGCTGAAGTTGTATTCCACAAAATGTAAACTCTAATCAGTTCTATCTCAAATATACTACTTTAATGTTTTGTTGTTTATTTCTTTGTAAACAATGTATTCCCTTTATACTTTGCATGTATAACTTGAAAAACAACCAAGCACTCCAAAATGATTGTCTGCCCTGGAGCCAAAGCCATACATAGTTTCTTCTGGGAGGCAAAGAATTTTGGTGTTTCAAGGACATATAATGGACAAAGAAGAACTATTTATGCTATATATCTAAATTCATGTGTAGAAATATGCACCTGGAACCCAGTTTCAACTGAGGGTTTCTCTTCAGGGTTTTGCCTTGTACCCCCAGCTTTATTGATTCAGCAAAGTTTGTAATCAAAAGTAATCAATTCCACCATAAAACAGATTGAGTTTAAAGTAGGCTGTAAAACTCCAAAGCTAATTATTGTAGGCCAAATGTCCCGCAATCACAGGGAAACATTGCTTAAAAATTTGAAATCATAACCAAATAGAATAGCCTTCTGTGAATACAGGCAATTTCAAAGAGCTTAAGTTTCTTTAAAACAAAGGTGACTATACACACCTTTTAAAATATGGGATATTTATAATTTAGCCTATATTTGTCATTTAATTAAGTTCTCTTTCTCACCAAAAGGTATTATGGTATGTGGAAGTTTACAAAGCTAGCTTTGAAGTGAGGAAGACCCAAGTTCAAGTTTTGCCTTTGATAAGTATTAACAGTGATGTTGTGTCTGAAACTCAAGCAACTCTTAAAGGCAGTATGTTAGGAGGAGCTGTTGATGTGCATCACTGAAGGGAGTTTTGTACTGGGAGTTTCCTACTCTTAAATCTTAGGTCTTTATCTATATATAATATTTAACTATTGAAGTTGAGAGTTTGGAATTCCTTTTTGGACAATGAGATGTTAATGTATGTAACCTGTTTGATTTGAAGAGAGAGAGAATTTTCAATTCAACGATGCTTCCCTTCCCCTTCTCTCCATATATATATATATATATATATATATATATATATATATATATATATATATATATATATATATATATATATATATATACATACATATACTCCATACATATATATATATATATATGATCTACATATAGATATTTAAGGAACACCTAAATCATCAGATTTAATTGAGTAATTATCCAGGCCTACCTGGATTTAAGACCACATATATTAAACCTTTAGTATCTTAGTAAAACAGTCATGAGGATTTGAGGGGTTTTCCTGTCATATTCAAATGTAAAGCATTTGGATTATTTGGTAGTGTTGGTACTATAATTAGTAACTCTGAGAAAGATTTTATTCATATTAATGAAGAACATTAAGTAAAGCACTTAAAGGAAGCAATGAAAATAGGAAAATCCATATAAACTTTCTTATAGCAATATCATAAATAGAGGAGAAATGTTTTTAACAAATGTTTTCAGATTTAGTTCTGAATTTTGGGCATCAATTGAAGATGTGGATAAATTGCTAAACATATACTTTCCACGTATGATAAAAGCAGATCTCCATTTTTGATTACACTCCCCGTTTTTTGAGACAGCTGTCTCAAAAACTGAGAATGTGAGAATGTATATATATATATATATATGTATATATATCATATATGATATATATATGTATATATATCATATATTATATATATATATGCATAAGAAACACAGAAATAACCAGAGAATCCTAGTTATAAGAACACGATAAAAACCTTTCTATATAACAATACAAAATTTCCAAAAAGCTTCGCCTGACATCTTAAGGAAATTGAATACTCTGAAAATTCAAATATATTTCCTTATCCTTCAGAACCGGCAAATCATAGCATCCTTATATGAAACATTTCCTCAGATACCCAGTATGAAGGGGATCATGTTTGTGATAGAATAAAAGTACAAAGAAATAAACAGCTTAGATGGGATTGTAAAGTATTTGATACCCAAAAAAGGCATGCATTGTTACCACCTGCCATGCTAAGGGCTTTATTTTTCCTCTAGGAAGGATCAAGATTCCAGCTACAGTGGGGAGGGATGTAGGATCAGCAAGAGAGAGTTAGTAATGGTTTTGACTGATCCTATGCATATTTGACAATTTGGAATTTAGAGCTTTATTTATGGATAATTTCCAGGAACTGACTGGATCATAGCATCATACCATCAACTTAACACCAAAAGGGAGTTTAGAAATCCTTTAGTTTATAAAGATTAGGAAATTGAGGCACAGGGAGGTTGATTGCCTTGCCCTAGGTCCTAAGGTAGCAGATTCAGGATTTGAAGCTAAGTCCTCTGATTCCAAATTTATCAATTTTTTTTACAACACATTCAGTGATGAATGTCAGACTGACTTTTCCTTGGATATTTTTATTGTTATCTTCTTGATTTTTTTGTTTGATGATGTGGTGATAGGGGGACACTTAATGAATGAATCAAAGTTAAGTTTATCTTCTAGATTGTGTGACATATTCAGGAGGTGCATAGCATGTCTATTGTGGGTGTGAAATCTCATGGAAGACAGGTTAGACTGAAGGATGGCAGGGATGTTCTGGGGTGTGAATAGTAATAATAATAAGTAGCATTTATATAGTGCTTTAAGGTTTGTAGAACATCATTGTATTTTATTGTAGTAACTCAACATAGGTTTTGAGTATTTATCTCTTTCATGTAAGAGTCAAAATGATTTTTAGATCTGTTATTATTTTTTTTTAGTATAGTAACTTATGGGAAGTCACACAATCAATGATAGTGAAACACTGAGAGACATAATGACACCTAACTCTGTGCAGGACTCAGTGTTCCTATTGGGCATATGATTCTTAACAAAGACTTTGGACATATGTGTTAGAAACCTTCTACTTCTAAATCACTCTCTGGTTTGCCAAAAGGCTCAATGAGGTATGCTTTTTTTGGGCAATTCTAGCCCCTGTTCAGCCACGTCAACTGTGCATAAGGTAGGGATTAGTTTGAATATATGTAATATATGACATATGTATAATATGTAATATACTTGTAATAAATATATGAGCTATAAGTAATATAAATATCTACATATGTACATATATGTGTGTTATATAGATATATGTGTGTATATCCACATATATCAGCGGTTCTCAACCTGTGGGTTGCAATCCCTTTGGGGGTCACCTAAGACCATTGGAAAACACATATTTCCGATGGTCTTAGAAACTGAGACACCACTCCTCTATCTGTCTCCAGGTGGGTCCACCCATATGCAGATATGCCCACATGTGAGTATTAAAGGGTAGCGGCATTAGGAAGGTTGAGAACCACTGATATATATGTACAGGTATTTATATATAATACATGATTAAATGAGATAATATTTGTAAGGTGCTGGTTCCTGGCACATAGTAGATGCTATGTAAATACTAGTTATTAAATATTATTATATGGATTCATATATATGTATATATATATGTATAAAATGTGCTTGTATATATGTATCTATATCTAATCTATATCTATGTCTACATTACCTATATATCTGTTTAGGGGAGAGAAAATAATCTGTAGAGAAAATAATTTGACCCATTATACCTGACAAGATCACTAAGGGAGAGTGTTTCAGGGAGAGAAAAGAACTCAAGACAGAATATTGGGGCTACACTAACACACACACATGCTTGGGGGTTAAGAGATGGAATATAACCAGTAAAAGTGACTAGGAAAGAGCAGCCAAGTAAATAGGGGTAGAGTCATAAGAGAACAGTGTCATAGAAGGGAGGAGAGAGTACCCCAGGAGGAGTTGATCAACAGTGTTAAAAGATGCAGAAAAGATAAGGATAAGGATTAAAGAAAGAAAGAGAATAAGATTGTGCAATTACTAATGCAGGTCAGTACCATCTGCACAATTTATAGTCTTAGAGAGTTTCCTAGAACACTGAGAGGGTAAGTGACTTGCTCAAGGTAACATAGATAGTAAGTGTTAGAAGTGGGACTTAAACCCAGGTCCTTCTGGCTCCCCAGCCAGCTCTTATTCCAGTGTGACACACTGTTCCTGAAATCTCGTGCCTGATACTTAATACCTGTATGATATTTGGTAAGTCACTTAATGTGCCTGGGGCTCAGTCTTTTTACCTGCAAAATGAGAAGTTTGAACTAGATGGTTTCTGTGATTCCATTTAACTTTAGATCTATGACTCTATGATCCCACAGTGCAAGGGCAGTAGAGCGATTCATCATTGGAAGTGGGTAGCAGCTAGGTGGTGAAGTGGATAGAGAGGTGGTCCTGGGCTCAGGGAGACCTGAGTTCAGACCTGGCCTTAGATCCTCCCTAGCTGTGTGATCCTACTTAAGTCACTTAACCCTGTTTGCTTCAGTTTCCTTGTCTATAAAATGAGTTGGAGAAGGAAATGGCACAGTATTCTATACCATGTAAAGATGGCCACAATATTTTAAACAGCTCCAGGATCTTTGCCACAAAAACCCCAAATGGCGTCACACAGAGTCAGAAACGAGTGAACAACAAAAGCAGATGGCTATAGTTGTTTTTCCTTCGTTTTCAGAAGAGGACTGATGACATCATAGGGTGAGGTCTTGACTTGCACGTGAAATGGGTTTTAGTGAGGCCTAGTTGCACAAAGTCATCAGCCTCACTCTCTCTTCCAGAGGCATTGGAGTTCAGTGGAAGGACACAAGTCAAGATGACTGGTGATGACCTGAGATGTAGTGGAAGAGCTTGGAGTCTTCAGTGTCTGACCAAGCTCTAAGTAAGCTCCCCACAGCACCTGCTTCAGCCACCTTCATGGCCACTGGAACATGTAGTAGATGACAAATCAGAATCAAAAGAATTAAGGCAGCAAGTGACGTAGTAATTTACTATGTATAGGTGGGACAGAATATCAAATGTGGAGTAATCTGTACACCAAGATCCTGATTAGAAGGCTGGTGTAAAGGTCTGTCTACTCATGGAACTTGGGGGATGGAGATCCCTTAGGGAATTGAAGAAGGACAGTAGGGAGTGGACAGTAATAGTGACCTGAACAGTTCTGTTTAGAAAGGTCTCAGCAGTTGCCTTTTCTGTGTCTCCACATGAAGCCACCCTAGTTGATCTGCAAGGATCAAAAAATAAATAGGAAGAATAAATTAATAATGTTAGGAGAAGATGGGAGTTCCTTTTCATCAGTGCTTATGTGTTATACAGCTGATAGCTCTGCAGATTGAAAGGATAAACTTAGAGGAATTTTAAATTTTCCTCTCAATATAATTCTGGTCTATTCATTCTTTCTTTCAACTTTTATTTTCTTTATCAGACTTCAGAGCTGTCCAGTGTTGATGACCTTAGGGGATAGGAAGAGATTGAAGGTAAGTACACTAAAATATACTCTTTGAAAAGGCAGGGTCCCAGAGAAGAATAATTCAAATTTGCATCACTTTGAGTGTTAGAGACAGGCACCAATACCGAAAAGGAGATGTTGGGGGAGGCCAGATCAGAGTAGGTTCTCTTTCTGAGCTCATACTTAAGGAAGAACTGAGTTCTTCTGACCTGCCTAATACTTGTAAAATGGGATTGATTTTTTCTCATGGAGTTTTGTGGAATTCATTGTATTTGTAGTGTCCCCTAGAGATAAAATATCAAGTATGGTTCATTCATCATATTCATCATATGAATATTGACCACAACCATCACAGTTCATTCTTAGCCATGTTCCAGAGGATTCAAGGAAAGTGTAGTGAAAGAAATGCTGTTACCTAGAAATTTGAAAAAGAAAGAAATTAAGAAAGAAAAGAAGGAAAAAGAAAGTAAAGAAGGAAGAAAAAAGGAAGAAAGAAGAAAGGAAGGAAGAAAGAAAAGCCTTTACTAAGCATTCAGTATGTGAAAAACACTATTAGCATTAGGGATACAAATAGAAAAGTAAGACAGTCTCTATTCTCAGGGAGCTTCCATTTGGTTTTTTTTTTTAAGTAAAAAAAGCTTATTTTATTCATAAATTCTGGTAGCCTCCACAGCATTTCTTAAACATTAGCATCTGATGAGGAAAAAAAATATATTATGCTATTCAATGCACATTCATAACTTTCATTGAGTTAAGAGCCAATCCCAGGGTGATTAAGATATTTTTGGAAATAATATCATTGACACAGGAAAAAACACATTAGTTTATATCCTTTATCTGAAATGCCATCATTTCAGAGTTTTAAAATGTTACTAGCCCACAGTATATTCTATACTGCGTAAAGATGGCCACAATCATTTAAACAACTCACTGATCATCTGTAGGTAGGAAAAAAATTGTGTTACCTTCCTTCTACGTTTGCCACCATTGCCTACCTTAATGGCTATAGCTGTCTGCCTGTAAGTTTCTAAGAGTTCTACTCTTGGGTGGTTATGTAAATATTCATTCCTGTTTCTTTCACACTTTTCGCTTCTTGCCAGTAGGTCAACAGCTCTGAACATACTTTAAACAAAATGCCATCATAGTCATAAGTGTAATGAGAACAGCAAAAGAAGCAAGAGATTTGTATCTTCCATCAAGGTGTTTACAGGATAGTTTGGGATATGGGACATAATTTACAGAAAACGGCTTGAAAGCAGACCATAAAGCCAAAGTGATTTGGATTTTTACATCCTTAAAATTCAAGTTTTCATTCTTTCCCTCCCCTCTGCCAACCTTTTTGTAGAATAAGCATAAGTTTTTTGGAGGAAGAGAGTTTTTTGTCTTTTTACCTATTGTTAATGACTACAAACACACATTTACATCTATATGACTTTATAAATGTTTGTGCATGCACATATATCATGTGTTTTTACATATACACAATCCATATAAATACATACATGTGTATGATAGATATATAGACATATCTACATACATGTTTTTGAATACACCTTATATGTGTTTGTGTATGTATATCTATGCATATATACATACATGCATTCATGCATGTATGTATATAAGGCTGGATTATTCAAAACTCTGATGTCATTGCTGGAATGACTACCTGGTGAGGAAACTCCATCTCTCAATGTAGATCAGCAATTTCTTGTCAATTTATTATTTTTTTCCATTTTAGATTATTTTCATTTTTCTCAATTACATGTAAAAACAATTTTAAACACTTATACTTTATAATTATTGAATTTCAAATTTCCTTCCTCACTTCCCTCCACCCTCCTTGAGAAGGCAAGCACATTGATATAGATTATTTATGTGCATTCATGTAAAACATATTTCTATATTAGCCAGACTGCAGAAAAAAAAGTAGACCAAAAAAGCCCAAACAAAACCTAAATCAAAACAAGAAAAACAAAGAAAATTTTTAAAAAGTATGCTTCAATCTTCATGGAAAGCCCATCAGTTCTTCAGATAGCATTTTTCATCATAAATCTTTTGGATCATTTTATTGTTGAAGATAGGTAAACCACTCACAGTTGTTGTTACTGTTTGTAAAGCCACACATGAGCAGCTTTCCAGGGGACTGCTGCTGTGAACAGCTTTCAAGGTTCTGATTACATAGTATAGTGAACTCTCTATTCAATAACAAATCAGAGCAAAACATTCATAGAAAATCAAGGTACAGCATTCACAATGTTACTACTTAATCACAGAAAATCAAAATACAGCATTCACCATGTCGCAACTGAAGAATTTATCATTAAAATGGCCACTTGGTTTTCACCAAAGTAACTACATAGTTTTAAACAAAGTAAATTCATTTAGTCAATCAATTTAGTAAAATCCTTAATTCAGTCACAAAGTACAAAAGTCAAAGTTCTCCACCCCTAGGTGACAGTTAATCATAATCTTCTCAATCACTACACAGTATCCAAGTAAAGTGTTCTTTCAGTTTGACTTGAGACTGGCTATCAGCTTCCATGGTTCCTCTTTCATAGTCCTAGCTCCAACTGTCACCTGGGTTCAAAGGCAGGCACCTCCCAGTGCCTTGTCCAGCTCCTTTTCCAGTTCTTCATCCA
This sequence comes from Pseudochirops cupreus, assembly GCA_028627135.1. Classification (NCBI taxonomy): domain Eukaryota; kingdom Metazoa; phylum Chordata; class Mammalia; order Diprotodontia; family Pseudocheiridae; genus Pseudochirops; species Pseudochirops cupreus. The sequence continues at coordinate 254,522,826 of CM053582.1, forward strand.
GTTCCTGTTCCTGATTGAAGCTCACAGTGTCCAGTCCACCTCTAGTCCTTCACAGTTCCTGTTTCTGGGAAGACAAAGCTTAACAGAACCACAATAATTTCTATACACATTGCTGGCACCATCATCAATTCACTGTCTGCCTGTGAAATCAACTCAGACTCAACAACAAGGTCTGAGAACTCAACACAAATCATCAACATAGAAATGAACACAGACCCACAAACAAAGTCCAAGAGGTCAGCACAAATCATCAACAAAGAAATCAACACAGACCCACAAACAAGGTCTAAGAGGTCAGCACAAATCATCAGTAAAGTCCCAGGACCTCCAAAACTCTCCTCCAGAACTTTTGTAAACATACAAGCAGAAAATCCTCTTTCAAGGCTTCCAGTAAGGTCCCAGGGCTTCTGTACAAAGTATCACAAACAAACATCAACACAGACAGAACAGACAAACAGAGTGCTGGGATACCAGAAGTTTTCTCCTTCTTGACTCTCCCACCACAAGAGTCCTCTTCTCAGTTCTGTTCAATTCTCAGTTCAGTCTTCAGTTGAGCAGCAGCTGCCCTTGCCTCTGCAATGCTTATCCCAAGAAGTTCTGACTGTCCATCTTGTGCTCTTCCTTAAATACTATTTAGCTCCTCACTGTTCAGCCCTTTCCTGTTATGTCAGCAACAGAGGATCATACCTTCCATTTCTTTAACAGAGGCTTATTTGAAACTAGGTGCTAAGTATATCTTAGCTTGCCAATATAAAGGGATCTTCAAATTTCATTACTATTACACTGTTACAATGATCTTCTGACTCTGCTCACTTCAATTGCATCAGTTCATGTATACCTTCACAGATTTTTATGAAAGCAAATCTCTTTATTTTGTGTAGTACAATAGTATTCTGTCACAATCATGTCACAACTTGTTCAGCTATTCTTCAATTGATGGGCATCCCTTTAATTTCTAATTCTTCGCCACCACAAAAAAAGATTATAAATATTTTTGTATGTAAAATACCTTTTTACCTTTTCTTTGATCTCTTTGGGGTACAGATGTAGTAGTAGTATTGCTGGGTCAGAGGATATAAACAGTTTTTATAGCCCTTTGGCTATAAAAGCTCAGTTCCATATTGCTCTCCAAAATGGTCAGATCATTTCACAACTCCAGCAAGAATGCATTCAGGTCTCAATTTTTCCACATCTACTCCAGGAATTTCCATTTTAATGGGGAAGGCAGAACATATGCAAGGTTTCAGCCCATATCATATGGAAAAGTTCCATGATCCATCCTTAGGATGCATCAGCAAAGCAGATAGATGGTAATGCATCTTTTAAATATATTTCCCAATATAATAAAATCATATCAGTTCCTGATGTTAAGTGATTTGGCATTTGCTAAGGACTTTAGTTGAAAGAGATTTCTTTTCTGCTTCTTTAAGAGTTGTGACTGGGTTGTACCAGCTGGAGCAATTTCTAGGCTGCATCTCCACAGGAATTGCTTTCCCAGATGATGGTTGTGGGCACTGTACTAAAAACACTATTATTCCAAAGCCTTTTGGGTTCAGGGTCCTAGCTTGTTTCTATTAGGGCCTAAGGGAAGATGGTCAAGGTACTAATGCTGGTTTGACTTACCCTTGTTGTGCTTTGATACTCCATCGAGGCTGGGTTGTCTGACCTATGGGTGGCTGTTGATTGGCAATTAGTGGGGGTGTGGGAATGGCTTCTTCTCTATAGGAATTACTTCACCAGATGATGGCTTTGACGGCTAGGCTAGAAGCAGGACCAGTGGTTTAGGGTTTGTAGAGGTTATAAGAAAAAATGGTGGGGAATAAATGGGATGAGAGATTGCCTGATATAATGAATAGAGAACTGACCCACTAGTCAGGAAGGCCTGGGTTCAATCTCCATCTCTAGCATGTACTGATTGGCCTCTCAGTGCCTTAGGGCAGTAATAGCAAACTCAAATAGAAGCAGGGGATCACTAATCCATTGTCTACATATTGACTTAGTTTTAAAAATGGAATGTTATCTACGTTATATTGTATTATTTTTAAATATTTCCCAATTACATTTTAATTTGGTTTAGGCTGTACTCAGGAGTATTGAAGGCCACATATGGATGGTATTGGAGACCACTGTTCTAGGCATCTCTCAGGGAGTGTCAGCTGCAGATCAGGTGTAGATTTTCATTGGTAGAAAGAATTTCTTCCCTAGGAGCTCTTTATACTAATGAAGTCAAATATCTGTTCAAAATGAATGGTAAGGACAGAAGACACATAAAATGCATCTTCCTGTAAAAATAATTATAAGTGAAGATTATTTTGGGAACAAAACTTGGTCATGATTAGATAGGTTTCATTCTTATAAAAAGATGATTGATTTGGGGCCTTTTACTTGGGTTCAGGAAACCTTACCAGATAGATGTCTAAACTACTTGCCAGTAGTTGCCTGTCTGCCGTATTTCTTTCCATAGTTAGGTGGGATAAGAGATCATAGCAGCACCATCTTTCCTATGCCATATCCCCATAGCATTGTCCTTTAAATAAATGCTGGTTGAATTGAACTGTATTTAGATTTGGTGGCTGCATTCATGGATATTTATCAGCCATTCTAGGTGCCTTTCACTACATACCCAGATACTCCTAGGTAATAGTGCTTGATTTATCAAACCTATATTAGGCCTGATAGAAAAAATATCAAGAGTATAAAACTCCTTTTAGTATTAACCAATACCTCCACATGGCTTTACATCATCCTAGACACTCAAAAGATTTTCTTTTCTCCCACAGAGTCCTGTAAGGTACTTACTCATATAACTTAGAGCCCATCTAATTAAGCGCTTTTTTTTTTTAACTTTTGCCTTCCAAGTCCGTAGTTATAGACTTTTTTTTTTCTTGTGTCTTATCAATGTTTATCTTCCAGAGTTTCCCAACTGGGTGACTTTTTCTCCAGTTTTATACTCCTTTTTTATTGACAGAATATTTCCTAAGTTTGAAAGCTATAAGAACTATGATCAGTAAAATAACCATCCTGACTACCAGTGAAATATACTTTATACCTCCTAATAGAGATGAAGGTTTTGGGGTACAGAATAACACATGCATATATTCATATATTTGCATATGTATATATACACATATATTATGTACATATATACAATGTAGCACTTATATAAACAATATATATTTAAATATATATATTTGTATATAATGAGATAATTTGTTTTGCTTAACTGTATACATGTTACAAAGAATTTGTTTTTCTTTTCTCTTTGTGGTAGGATGTGGAAGGGAGAGAAAATAGACTCCTGATAGTTAAAAAAAAAAAAAAGCAGACCAAAATAGGGATGTTGGGAAGGTGCTAAATACATGGAATGTTGCATGCATTTTCAGATGAGGTCACTGTATTGTTAGCTTTTCTCAATTGTTCCTTTATTACAAGAGAGCTCTTCTAGGCAAGGGTATAATTTGAAAATGAAATTGTAAGTCAAAACCAAAATGAGGCAATACACTTTTTATAAAAGGAAAAGCACTAACTGTCAGGAATTTTAGTCTCCTCTCTGTCTTGGTGTCTATGTCCCTATAAGGGACATAAGACTCACATTCATAGTTCCTCAGTCTTCATCTAGTAACTGACTCTACTTGATGATGTGAATGTGATATATTCTACATTCTGTTTCCCCTTGGAAGTACAAGTGAGTACAAGATGCTAACAATCAACAACAACAACAAAAAAAACCCCAAACAATGTTGACTTGTACCTTCCCTGGAACTTTTGGATTTAGGGCAACCTTTGTAATATCTTAATCTGCTTGGATGTAGTGGAATACATGGGCTGGGCAAAAGGGTTGAGATGTTCCATCAAGTACTGTTTTATTGCTTTAATGTTTCTATACAAAGAGTAAAACCATATACAGTATCTAAGTGTGGTCTATCTTTTCCTGCGGAGACTGGATTCCATTATGCCAAGTTCATATGGACTCAGGGAGTCATACAAGGCCAGTAAGTGAGGCTAACCTGGCTAATATAATTGGATAAATTCATACTAACTATACTACCTAGATTGTTGACACAGAGTGGCTATGTAAAAAGGGGCAAAACTATGGAATAGGGGGTTATTTACTCTATTCAAACCAGAGACCTTGATACTTTCTTACTGTGATTCCACAAAGTGGAGCACATGACTGTGGGGATAAACATGGGACTGGCCCATCTCCTGATCCTTTCTGTTGAATAGGATCAAGTTAATGGCTAATATTACCACCAGGAATTTAAATATTAGAATTCAGAGAATCAGAATTTCAGTCAGAAATGACTTCAGAGTCTATTTAACCCAACTTTGGGTCTTATGAAGAGGGTTCTTCAAGTACAAGTTACCTTTGCTTACAGACCTCCCATGATGGAGAGTTAATGGAGTCAATCTGTTTCTTCTCACTGGGTCTACCTCCCTATCTTGGAGCCACTTACTGACCCAGGTCCACAATGATCACCTTGAGGGCTTCAATTTGCTCTGTGTTCCAACCTTGGCAGATTCACCCCTCCTTAGCAAACTCATTGTATTACTAATAAATAGCCTAGACACCTGATTGGCTTAATATTAGCCCATTGCTGCTCAGTACTCCCAATCTTAAGAGGTTTAGAAACCTTAGCCTCCCTGGTGGGAGAGAATGAACGCCTGCACCATCATATCCAGATTGAGTCAATCACTTTTTGAGGCAGCCATTTGACTTTTGGAAGCTCTGAGTCCTAAAAAGGTATTGCTTATCTGTATACAAAATATACCTCCCTACAAGTGTTCACTTATTTCTCCTATTTCTGCTCCCTAGAGCAATGCAGACCAGATGTAAGTTTTCTTCTATTTGACAGCCATTCACATTCTTAAAGACTGCTATCATATGTTTAGGATCAACACTTAAAAATCCCCAAACTTAGTTTGTTATCTTCTAGAGGGAAATTCTGGGTGGTTTAAAGAGGTATAGAGGGCTTAGTGATGGTAAGGGACAGGAAAGTTAGAGGCCCAGAATGTGGGTTCCTAAGCTGATTGGCATCATAATGAATAGTACAACCATTTTAAATATTTATCCATGTCTGTATTCAGAAAAGGAAGAGAGTGATTATGAATGATCCTCTGGGAAGAATCAGAAAAACCGTGAAGTTGAGTTTTAGGTTTGGAATAGTAATTAGAAAAGCAGTCTTAACCTGAAACAGTCGGTGGCCAATGAAATAAATGAAATTATATAAATACAAATAATTTGCATTTGTGTCTCCAGAGCTTAGCATGGCACATCACACATAGCAGGCTCTTAATGAGTATGGAATAAATAAATGAATGAACCAGAGAGTCAGAGTCAGCAGACATTTATTAAGTGTCTACCAAATGTCACCAAGTACTGGGGATGCAAAGAAAGGCATTATACTGTCTTTGCCCTCAGGAAGCTCACAAAGAGGGGGGCAGTTATCTCACATCAGAGGCATGATGAAATCACAGAGCAGGGGTGGGAAATGTTGAGGGAGAGGGAGACAGAAAGGGAGAGGTACATTCTCCTTTCCCTCCTCCTTTTTTTTCCCAGTCCCAGGTCCCTAGCAACTCATGATGGTGATAACAGAGGAGGGGAAAAGTTGTTTCTCGCTGTGTCATGTAATTAACCAAATGTTTTATTTTTCCCCATAAAAAAGTAGTGTCACATTAGCAGGACATAGCCTAAATATACCAGGTAGTATGAGCATCATGCTTTTTCAAACACCCAAGCTTATAGACTAAATTGATAATTAATTTCATTTGACAAAAGCTTATTTTGTCCAGGATCCAGCTTTTGAAGAACTGCAGAAGCTAGCAAAGTGATTCGGTCTATTTAAAATATGCTTGCAGTCATGTTGCCCCATTATAACAGTAGCAAGCATGAAAAATGAAACATTGATGCCATGTTGGAGACTAGCAACACTAGCAACCTGGAAGTCACAAAAGTCAGGAACTTAGAAAGAATGCTCCTTCAGAAATAAAACAGAGGTTGTTCTTTAATAATTTATGAAATCATAAAAGTGGAATGAGGTGATGTGTGGGGGTGGCAATGACAGAAGGTGGCAACTTTTAAGACTGACTAGATGGGCCCCAAGGTAGTGATACTTGGACCCTACTTGGAACCTCTGATCTAAGTTTACATTTGATTCACAGAAATAATGCTTGTACATCTCAAAATAAAAATTATTCTCTGCAATAATGCTTCAAATTCAAGATTAAATTGCCACTGACATGTTTCAGAATATGAAACCCTGAAGAAACATTTTAAAATCATCTTCCTTCTGTGATCAGTTCTCCTCCTGTCTTGGATTTGCTTTGTGTAGCCTGGAAAAATCATTTCTAATTTTGAGGAGAGAGGCAAAATCAGAGGTTAATACATTCATAAACTTTCAGTAGTAGGCCCTATATTAGTAGTGCACTGCCCCTGTTCTCCCTGAAGCTAGCAGCATGATGCATAATGCATAATACACTCAATCCCTTACATAAATACACATAAAACTTCAGCAGTTAAGGCAATGGAGCTATTAAAGAAAACAATGTGGGTGTAAAACAGTTTTGCAGAGATTAAAAATTTTAAGCCAGGAGCTTTTTCTCAAAGAACAGATTGGATTTCTGATTAGAGATTGGAGGAAAGGATAATTGAAATCCCCATTTCAATACCAACATCCTAATGTGTGTGAATCTGTCAAACTCATATTCAGTTCAGCTTGAAAAAGAAACAAATCATCATCCCATATTGTCTTTAAGTGAAAAGCTACTATTTTCCTTTGTTTTGCAGCCACCTTCTAAAAAGAAGAGTTAGGCCAGTTTACCAATCTACAGTTTTAAATATACAATTCCCTTTTTGCACCAGTGTGCTTTGGTGTTCAAGGTTGCATGACTCAAGTGATGAAATTAAGACAGTGAGAAGCCAAGGGCAGGTTTTGTCTAATAATTTGCTAATTTCCTGAGCCACTGGAGCACCCAGTTCATTAACCTCACTGGTTCTCCTATAGATATCATTATTGAATGTTTAAAAAAAAAGACAGAGAAAAAAAGACTTTTGATTAATCAGTTGACTCCATCTGTTATCAGAAAACTTCAGGTGGCTATTTGAGCTTCAGAACAGTCCATTTAGACTATTTGACTTTTTGTACTCTGTCTATGACAAGTGAAACCAAACACTATTTAACTTCTACTCCTTGGTGTGCTTGCATTGATTCACACTTTTCTCTCCCTAATATAAACACTAAAGCAAATAGAGTTTTGTGTAACTGAAATTTCACAGTTGAATGGTATTTTAGTTCAGTAACTCATCCTTTGAGTTGTTTGAATCATCGCAGTCTACTTCCCCGAAAGGTGACTTGAAAACAAGTTTAGGAGACCCCATTTTAAGTTCTTAAGATAAGAACAGCATATGAAAAGCCAGGGAGACCTTGGCATTCTGACATTTACCTTGCAGCATGACGTAATAGAAAAACCACTAAATTCAGACAGAAGATTTAGGATTGAGTCTTGACATTTTCTGCTGGTGTGATAATAGGCAAATTACTCTTCCTTTATTTTTGAGTTTCTTCATCTGTAAAATGGGTATAATAATATTTGTACTACCTACTCCACAGTGGTGTTGTGAAGCAAAAATAAAGCACTATGTGAACACAAGATATCATCATCTAGTAATATATTGAATATCGGTTATTTTAGAATGTTAGGAATAGTACCATGATGACAATTTCTGTCCACCAACTATCTCTAATTTCACAGGGGAGGTCACTTGGGACTGATTCTAAGCAGGAAGGCAGGTTTGGATGCCAACACCCCAACTTCTCTACTCATATCTGTACATGATAAGCACTTAATATTTTTTCATTCATTCATTCATTCTTTCACATATTCTTCTTACCCACTCATGGTAGTACCTCCTAAGTATAGCATAGTGAAAAAAGTGCTAGATTTAGAGTCAGAAGACCTGGCTTTAACTTCTTATACAGATGCTTACTCAGCTGAATGACCTTCAAATCACATTACCTTGCTAGCCTTGAGTTTTCTTATCTAAAAAACCTAAAAGACTTTTAGTATCTCTTCCAATGCTAAATCTGAGACCTGATGTTCACTAACATTTCTTCTAGCTTTAAATCCCATGAAAACTATGAGGTTTGAGCTTAGGTCATTGTCTCAGAATTGCCTTTATGTACACTTTACACAGAATTTCCTCAGTCTATTCTCAGTGCTTCCACTTCCTTTCTTCTCACTCAATTTTTTTGCAGTGTGGCTTATGATTCATTTAAAACTGTTCTCTCCAAAATTATTGTTGATGTTGTTCCTTTGTTTTCAAAGAGGACCAGTGACATCACAGGGGGATATCTTGACTTGCACATGAATTGGATTTAAGTAAGGCAGAGCTGCACAAAATCATAAGCCTTACTCTCTTTTCCAGAGTCATTAAAGTCTAGAGGTAAGAAAAAAGTTAAGATTATTGGCAATTGCCTGGGATGCAGTGGATGACTTTAGCACCTTTGATGTCTATCCAAGCTCTAAGTGATCCATAGCACTTGTTTTAGCCACCTTCATGGCCACTGGAACAAATTGTTCTTATCTATCCATTCTGCCAGTAGGAATCTTCACATGCTTTGGATAGACACTCAGTGATGGTTTTATGGTCTGTCAGTTATCTTCAACCTTAAAAATTACTGAATGTCTCAAATGCTAGATTGGATGGCTGGCTTTTTCTTAGTCCATATCAGTGCTGATCATCCTTTCCTCCTATATACTCCATCCTCTCTGAATTTTCATGTCAGTCCTCGATTATCCTCCTGCCTTTCTGGTCCCTCCTCAGTCTTCTTTGATCAATCATTATCATCCATGCTCTACTCCCTCACTGTAAGTGTATGCCAAAGCTCTGTTCTGGGTCCTTTCCTAGTCTTTCCTTACACTATTTCTCTTGATGATTTCATCAATTTCCATGAGTTCACTCATAATCTCTGTGTGGATGACTCTTGGATCAATATATCAATATATCCAATCCTAATCTCTCACTTGAGCTCCATCTACCCACTGCATATTTCAAACTGGATTGTCAAATAGATATCTCAAACTCAGTATGTTCAAAGTAGATCTCATTTTTCCCCTTCAATCCACCCATCTTCTAGCCATACCTGTTCTTGTGAAGGTCACCAACATCCTTTCAAGGCACCCAGTTTTGCAATCTCCAGACTGTCAACTCCCCATTATGTTTCACTGCACAATCAGGTGTCAAGTCTTGCCAATTTCATCTACATAATATATTTTGCGTCCAACTCCTCTGTGTTAACATTGAAATTCATCTTATTCCAAGCTCTCACTAATTCTCACCTATGCTTTTGTAATAATCTCTTGACTGATTTTGTTGCCTTAAGCCTCTTCCCTCTCTACTCCATCCTCACATAGCTGCCAAAGGGATATCTCAAAAGTATAGGTCTCACATTGTAACTCCCATGTAGCTCCCACGTAGTTCAGTCAACACCAACAACTCCTCTGTTACTTTTAGGATCAAATCCAGAATCCTCTGTTTGGCATTCCAGAGCTTTACAATCTGGCTCATTCCTATCTTTCTAGCCTTATTAAATATTATACATAAAACATTATGTATATACATATACATATACACATACACACATATACACATACATATACATATGTACATACACACATATATATACACACATACACACACACACACACAATATTGCCTCCCTTCATGTTTTTCACACACAACACTCTATTTCCTGATTCCATGTCAGGCATTCCCCATACCTGAAATACACTCTTCTCTGCCTCTCAGAAATCCTAATTTCTTTCACTTCTAAGCTGAAAGACACCTTTTCCATAAGGCCTTTCCTGATATCCTCAACTCCATCATCTCCCAAACCCTGACAAAAAAGTAATAATCTCCTGTTCATTCTGTGTATAGTTGTGTGCTATTTCTTTTGATAGAATACAAAGTCCTTGGGAGGATTTCATTTTAGTTTTTGTATCTATATTCAGCATTTAACACAGTTTTGATACATAGTAGTCACTTTTTAAATGCTTGTTGGTTAACACAAATACTGTTAAATAATTGTTTCTTAATTTTATGCTTCTAGAAATTAAAATTGGGATATTTTTAGAGCCAGAAGTCCTTCTCAATTTACACTTTGGTCAGAGCCACTGCACTTAATTTCAGTAAAAAAGAGAACATCATGACTTCATATTAAATTATACTACAAGTAGTCCTACCAATAGACTAAAAGTCCAGGCATAAACAACTTTTCTTTGATTATTTCCTGAAGTGGCCCAGAAAAGTCATAGCTTCATCACTACATGGAAGTATAAAGTGGGAGCAGACCTGAAAACTCATTGCAAAATATCTCATCTCCTAGTGACCAGAAAGACACAGAGATATTAGTGGCCATTGGGGAGAATTTTCGATGGAGGTAACTGTAGATGGATCACATTACAAGACATTGAGTAAGACTTATGATGATCATAACCCAGCATGATTGAGCCAATATGGCAGCATAGCAGGAGCAACATATCGCAGCTCTCACATAGCCACCTCAAAATACCCATAAAATAGGACTCTAAACCAATCCTAGAACTCCAAAATGCACACAAAGATACTTCCCACTAAAGTCAGCTCAGCTACGAGGAATCATATCAGCACTGTGAACCGAAACCAGCCTGGCCTGAAGCCTCGTCTGTGCCCTGGGAGCGGCTGGATGGGAGGAGCAGAGGAGCCTCTCTGGTGAGCAGATTAGCGGCAGCTGCGAGTAGCATTCAGAACTAGATCAGTGGGCCCTGAGAAATTAGGAGAGTAAAGCAGTCTGGCCAAAAGGCCTCCAGAGTGGAAAAGCGAAAGGCAGAGGTTTTGCACCCGCCTCTGCGTTGCAGCTTCCTGCCTGCGGCCTGCAGACAGCAGGGGAACTAAGCAATTGTTCTGAGGCCAGTGCTCTCACACTGAGCAGCCTGGATCTGGATGTCTGTCTTGGGCCTCGGTCTTGGAGTCTTC
>CM053582.1:254534339-254567237 GCA_028627135.1 Pseudochirops cupreus
AGTCCAATAATTTTTTAATTATCTCCTTGGATCTATTTTCCAGGTCACTGGTTTTTCCAATGAGATATTTCACATTGACTTCTATTTTTTCATTTGTTTGGATCTGTTTTATGGTATCTTGATTTCTCATAAAGTCATTAGCTTCCAATTGCTCCACTCTAATTTTGAAGTAATTATTCTCTTCAGTGAATTGTTGAAATTTCTTTTCCATCTGGGCAATTCAGCTCTTTAAGGCATTCTTCTCCTCATTGGCTTTTTGGGCCTTTTTTGCCATTGAGTTAGTCTATTTTGTAAGGTATTACTTTCTTCAGAATTTTTTTCGGTCTCCTTTGGCAGCCTGTTGACTTACTCATTTCTCTTCCCAGTTTTTCATCCACTTCTCTTATTTGATTTTGAACATCCTTCTTGAGCTCCTCCATGGCCTGTGACAAGTTCATATTTTTCTTGGAAGCTTTTGATGCAGGAGTTCTGACTTCATTGTCCTCCTCCGGTTCCATGCTTTGCTCCTCTTTGTCTCCAAGAAAGGATTGCATGGTCTGATTGTGCTTCTTTATCTTGTCAATTACTTAACTTTTGAGCTCTTTGCCACAGTAGAACTCTTACAGAATGAAGAGAACTTTATCCCATATTGCTGGTGTTTTCACAGCTGCCACAGCGGCTGGTTGGGCACACTCTCTACAGGCCCCATAAGGTCTGGCTCACTGGCCACACACCCCAGGACCACCATCCAAGACCATGATCCAGATCCAGGTGGGTCAAAGCAATAGCGATTATCCTCTGAAAAGTTGCTTGGTCGCCCTATGATCTGCAGGCCAGAAGCTCTGAAAGCAGCCACACAGCACTGCCACACCTGCCACTTTTCACCCCCTGGGGGCAGGGGCCTAACCATGCCATTCTTTCACCCTTATAACAGAGTACCCCACTGACCTTTTATTTTCTTTTTGGCGTTTATGTGTTGGGAAGTCTGGAAGCCACCACAGCTGCTGGTAAATCCCTCTCCTAAAGTCTGCTCTGGCCACCACTGGTCAGGGCTACACTGGGGCCAGAACCATTGTTCACTGGGGACTGCTCCCAGCTCCCAGTGTGCTGCAATAGACCTTTCCTGTCGGCCTGCCAGGCTGCCTTCAGCAGATTTGTTTCTCTCTGTCTCTTTGTGGGTTCTGTAGCTTTAAAATATGTTTAGAGTCATGTTTTTTACAAGTATTGGAGATGGTTGAAGTCAGAGCCATGCCAAGTTTGTGCTTCTACTCCACCATCTTGGCTCCACCCCGCTACTACATTGTTAACTATTACATCTAATGGATGTGAGCTAGAGCCACCATCTTAAATCTTAGGGAAAGTAACATCCACAAAGCATGGAATCATAGCATACCACATCCACAAGCTGGCAGCACACCTGTACTTTCAGAGCAGCTTTTGATGAAAACCAGAAAAATGAAAGACCTTTGAAAGATGAATCTACAAAACAAAAATCATGAGATGACAAACCTTGATAAGAGGTAAAAATAGAAGCTATTAAAAAAGACAAAAAAATACATATTTCTAACTGTGGTTATACTTTTCCCTCAATATCAAATCTTCTTTTTTGGGAGGAGGGATGTAGGGTAAGAATGCCAGATGTTAGGGAAAAGAAAAAGCTGCTGGTCTGGACTTGTGGTTTCATCTGAATATTAGTACAGAAGAAAAAAAAATGAGAAAACATTTACAAATTTATACTTTCCTTTTTACCTTGGTTATCTCTTTATATATTATGATGTTTTGTTTTCCCTAGATCTTAACCAGGGGCTGACTCCTCCTGGTCACCTTTCACAATTACTTGAGGATCTTAAGTTTGTTAGTGATCCCTTCCTGCTGATGTTTCCATCACTGGTCACCTTTCACTCTCCCGGCTGATTGAATCAACATTTAGCACAGTGCCTGGCACTTAGTAGGTACTTAATAAGTCTTCATTGACTGGTTGACTGACCATGCTGTTTACTTTATGTGGTCCCCTAGTGCTTCTGTATCAGGTTCAGAGGTTATCTTTTTCAATTCATTTTAAAAACACTTATTAATCATCTAATAAGTGAAACGCTCTGTACGAAGATTGTAGATACAGCATTAGAAAAAGAAGGTCTATGATGTAGTAGTAATAAGAGTGTACTCGAAGTTAAAAGAACAGGGTTCAAGTCCTAACTAGGACTGGGGAGGCAGGAAAGGGCACTGAAAAGAGCATTGGATTTGTATTTAGGGCACCTGGATTCAAATCATAGCTTGGCCACTTAATACTTGTGTGACACTGGGCAAACCAATTAAATACTTTGGGTCTGTTTCCTCATCTGTAAAATAAAGATCTTAGACTAGATTACCTCTGATGTATATTCAGCCTCTAAATGTATGGTCCTATCTTTAATCAGTGTAAGTAGCATAGTCTCTGCCTCTCAGTTTCCTAATCTGTAAAATGGATCCCTGTTTTCTGTGATAGGAGGCAACCAGATGGCTCAGGGGATAGAGTGTTAGTCCTGTAGTCAGGAAGACTTGAGTTCAAATCCAGCCTCAGACTATTACTAGATATGTGGCCCTGAGTATGCCCTTTATCTTCTGTTTGCCTTAATCTTCTAGAAAAAGAAATAGTAAACCACTCCAGTATCTTTGCCATGAAAATCCTGTGGATAATATGGTCCATGGAGTCATAAAGAGTTGGACACAAGTAAACAATGACAATTTTCTATAACACTTCCATTGTAACCTCACATGACAGTTGAATGGAAAGTACCTTATAAACTCTAAATTGCTATACAAGCTGACATAGTTGAATCATTATTATGTCTTAAGAAGAGCAATAGCCTAGCATTCAGAAGCCCTGAGTTCCTCTTCTGACTCTTATCAATGTCCTTCCTAAGAAGTGGTGCTCAGAACTGACCAAAACTTCACAGTTGTAATCCAACCAGGGTAGGATCCTGGACTACTATTTCTCTCTTTCTGAATATTAATGATGAAAAGTGAACATCACTCTTCTTGCTATAGACTGGAAATAGGAAATCAAATTAGGTGGTATATTATAATAATCTAGGTGAGAAGAAATGAGAAGCTGAACTAGGGTAGTTTTAATAAAAGTAGAAAAAAGGGAACAGAGGCATGGGATATTGCTAAGAATGAAGTAAAAGTACTTGACCTCTGTTGGATACTGTGACTGAGAAGGGGAAAAAATTAAATATGTGTTATGGGAGTCTGTCACATGTGGAGATTCCATCAGGTTGTTCATTACACATGAAGGACATATGAAGAGACACAGAAGAGAAAGCCTACTTGAGCAAGATAGTGAATGAAGGAAATGAAAAGGGGTATTAAAACACTAGTATAGTAGAGATTAGTTCTCATAAGGATGAAAACTACCTCTTTCTATAAGACTAGAAAGAAAAAGTGGAGGACAGTGAGTTGGAGAGCAGAAATTAAGGGATATTTGCACTAAATGATGAGGCTATATACTAATGGGAGGTAGGGTGGTAAGACGACAGGGAACAAAGAGAGAAAAAAAGAAGACCTGAAACAGTAATTATGTGGAATGTGATACGGATAAGGACTGGACGTGCAGATTTCATTGGTGGAGGGGATATCCACTTGAGAAAATTCCCTCTGCCAATTCAAGTCAGTCTTATCTTTACAATTTATAGTCCAAGAGAATTAACTAAAGCTTGGAGAAGTTAAGTGATGTGTGTAGGGTCACACAGCCTATATGAGTAAGAAGAGGGTCTTGGACTCAAGTGCTTCTGAGGTGGAGGCTGGCCCTTACCCACTATGAAACAGTACTTCTCCTGGGGAATACAGTAATAAATAGGATTATAAAACTATGGTTTCTGAGCTGGAAGAACTCGAAAAGTCTGACCTCTTCAATTTGCATGTGAAGAAATTGAGACCCAGAGGAGTTAAATAACTTCCCTATGGTAACACAGAATATGTGGATGAGTAAGGATTGAACTCATGTTTTCTGATCCCAGATCATCTGTGGTTCTTATCCCATGGTGCTGACTCCAGCATCCCACCCCCAGCAGAACTGTCCTTCACATTGCATCACTTTTATCTTTGAGTACTCTCAAGATTCTTCACACTCAGCTACTCCAGCTGAAATATCCCTTCAGCTAGCTTTCCATGGTGACATGAAGGTAAATTAGGCAATGCAGTTAACAGGCAGTCCATGAAGCCCACAGGCTTGGATTTATGCAAAAATCCTAGTAAATAAAAAGAAACAAAACACGTGCAAGGCCACAGCTGTGTTGCCTTCAATTGAGTGGTCTTTGGGAGGTCTGACCCTAAAAAACACAGCCTCCAGTAGATTTTCTCTGTGAAGCAAAATTTTATCAGGAATATCATGTCCCTCCCTCCATATTCTTCTACAGACCCTGTTACCCGTGAGTCCCTTTTATGTTTTGCCTATGAATAGAGACTGTTTTCCTGCCTGATGCTCTGAATGTGACAGACAGCCCATGAATTTTGGCACTAATGTTTGTACAGTGTTCTCACTTCTTCATTGGATTCCTGGAAAAGGCATCATGCTTGAACCCTGCAAGCCCCATTTGGGCAGAGTTTGCTGACTTTCTCACCTGACAAGCACCCACTAACCTTGGCACTTCCTTACTCTACTCACCCCAATTCCCATAAGGACTGCTAACAGGCAAAGCAGCCTTCAAGTAAAGAAGAATTATAAATGCAATCCTTGCCACTGATATTGAACTCCTCCAAGTTAATGAGGTTCACTGAGATCAAAGACAATGGCACAAGACACTGACAAGTACAGCAGGTAGTATGAAACTCTTGTATGCCGTTATTGTGGATGATAGCTGTAAGAACTTAGGACTTGACTGATGTCCATGATTTTTTCCCCTTTAGTATCTTATTGTGCTTGAGTGCCCATTATGCTCTACAATATCCCTTATATGGTATCTCACATAAATTCCTTCTTTAATTCTATATCTGGAATATATTCATTTATTTTATTTTTGCCTCCAGAAATATTCATTTACTTTCTTTTATCAAAAAATAGGAACTCTATAACTCTATGCGTTTCTCTTTTTGCCTATTATTATACCCATCCTACACAGAAATATTTAAATCCAAATTCAATAATCAATCTCAACTGCCATAATGAATTCCCTCCAGGCTCCTGCCAAGTCTTATTTGAGGACCATTTATTTGTGATGGCTCAGCTTTCACTAAATCAGCACTAAGACGACCTAGGTTCATCTTCTTCCTCTGGTACCTGGGTAGAGAATGTGAGGTTTAGTGGCTGCTTTAGTGGAACCATCCCCAGACTGAGGGATACTCAACCAGCAGTGAGCCCTCCCTCATCACTGGAGAGATTAATTGACAGTGTAGACGATGTAAGATCCCAGGACTCAGCAAAGGTAAAGGCTTCCTGAGATAAAGGAAAGAGGGGGTAAATTGCTGTAGAGTAAGAAGACCCCTGAGAATGCCTCTGAGAATCCTCTTCATCTTTCTCTCCCCTGCACTCTGGTGCCAGAGTTAGATCAGGAGGATGGTCCAGTCCAGGAGCAGTCAGCAAGAAGGGGGTTTCAAGATTTCCCACCTGTCTTAGTAACATGGCACAATGGAAAAAAATATAGAATTTATAGTGAAAGGACCTGGGTTCAATTCTCTGTCCCAAATCAATCCAATAAATATTTATTTGGTGCCTACTATGTGGCAGGCATGGTACTAAGTGCTGGGGATACAATTATTCAAAACAAAGACAGTTGCTGTCCCCAAGGAGCTTACAATCTAAAGAGGGAGATAGCAAACAAAAAGCAAGAAAGGAGAGGGGGACAGGCCACCATGGGTACCTACTGCAGGGGCATCTTGTTCCCTGGAGTCAAAACCAGGGAGGACACTAGATGCAAAGTGGAGTGAGCTGAGCAAGTCCAATTGGGAGGAGCTGGGCACTCAGTCTTCCAAACTGGAGGGAGAAGAGGCTGAGAGAGGTGGGGTCAATCAAGGCTTGAGTTAGCAGCCAAGCAGTGAGTTCAGACATGATAAGCTTATCCTGGAAGGGGCATCTATTTTTTGTGGAGCTGAAATCAGGCAGGGCAACAGATGCAATGTGGACTAGGTTCAATTCCCACTTCCTCCACTTACTGCCCATGTGATCTCAGTCAAATCACTTTACCTTTCTCTCATCATCTTCACCTCCTGGTTTCTTCCTTCAAGATCCCACACAAAAGAGGATCCTGCTTATTTGGGTTCTTAGTCAAAGTCTGACATTTACAGAAAGCCTCTTTCATTGACATTGTTGGCAAGAGAATTCCTTATCCCTTCTGGGAGTTATCAGCTTCTAAGACCATCCTAAGAAGTTATCCACACTGAGGAATAACTGTCTAGAGCATATTTCCTCTTCACGCAGATGTGGTATTGTCCAATAAGTAATATAGAGTGGGGATCAATTGGTTCCAAACTACATTACTGTCCTCTGGAACTTTTAAACCCTACTGAATACATGACCTTTGGTGAGAGTACAGTAGAAAAAGTACTGAAATTAGATCCAAGGGCCTAGGTTTAAGTGCTTGCTCTGATGTTTGCTACCTGTGTAACCACAGAGGATTGGAAATGGGGATTGAACCAAATTTTACCTCTCTAAGCCTTCATCTATAAAAGAGATGTTAATACTTAGAACACAGACTTCACATGGATGTTATGAGGAAAATGCTCTGTAAACTTTAAAGTACTATGGAAATGTGGATTATTGTATTAAATTAATGATGTCAATATTCCTAATCTCTGGCTTAGATAATGGAGGGTAGACTGATCTATAGCTGCTTTGGATTGGGCAGGCCAATGCTGCCTCTGTTTCTGCGTCCTTCCCAAAGAAGGGAGGCAGGAGGAAGACAAAGATCACCAGTCTTAGAGTCAGGAGTCCTTAGTGTAAGTCCCAGCTTTGTCACTTGTTAGCTGTTTGATCTTTGAGGAATCATTTAGCTTCTTTGAATTTCAGGGTTTTGTATCTCTAAAAAGGAGACAGAGGAAATGTAATGCAGTAGAAAGTGAGGTGGAATTTAAAGTCATAGATCTTGGGTTCAAGTCATGTCACACAGCAGCAGGGCCATGAGCAAATGATTTAATCTGGGTCCCAAATTCCTTATTTGTAATAAATTGATGGGGGTATGTGAAATTATATGAATTCCCTTCTAGATATAGCAACATATAACTCTTTAATTTTAAGGAAAGTAGTCAGAACAAAGTAGTCAGAACCTCAGTAAACATGCTCTTAGATCAAAGTATTTCAAAATCCTTTCACTGACCAGAGGGCCACAAAGCAGCTTTCATATAGTGCCATTTAAAGATGCTAAGACATCTGTTTCATTAGTTTTTTTGGCATCATTATCTCTTAGAAGACATGTGATTTCTCTCCTAAACTAATCTATCACAGTATACTGCAAATGATTAGTGGCACTCACAACACATTTGTGTTTACCCATCCTATGGAGACAAGACAGTTTCTTCAGCAGAGAAGTGTCACAACTTCTCTCTTTATGGCGACATGAACAGCTCAGAATGCCTTCTGGCAGTGATTGGACACCCTAGACAATAGAATTCCTCTAGTGAGTATGCAAATATCTTAGCACAAAAGTATCTTTATGAAAAGCCCAACCTTACAAAAATATTACTCAAAGGCCTACACAAATAAGCAAAAATTATCTTATAATATTGCCTTATACCTATTTCATTCTATTAGTATCCCAACATGTAAAACTTTCCTACTCTTTTTCCCCCTTTAACTCCTGGGAGAAATGAGCAACCAGAAATAGTCATCAGAGACACAGAATAGCAGTTTATACTATTTTTTTTTTCACTGCCCACATATAGGCAATATGGTATAGTGGGTAGAGAGTCAGTCTAGGAGTCACAAGGATCTGGGTTCAAGGCTTACTTCTGACACATAATGGACATGTTACCCTGGGCAAGTCCTTTAACTTCCCAATTCCGTTGGTAGCACACTAAGATTCTAAGTCACAGAATGGGTATCACTTGACACTGATAGAAGATGTTTCATCATCAGGAATTCCCTATGCCAATCCAATCACAAGTGTGGTGCAATATATGTTTGTGCATGCACACAGATACATAATTTCTCTGTCTCCATTTTCTCTGTAAATGTCTATCTCTTGCATATACATATGTGTGTGTGTATACACACGTGTGTATGTATATATATATACATATATGTGTATGTATATACATATATATATATGCCATATAGATACAGATATGGCAGATTTTACTAAACTAAAATAGGGTTCGACTGTATGCATCTTTACAGACTATATGTCTGTTGTCTGAGAATCAATTTAGCTATGTTTGAAGAAGTCCATTCCAAAATGAAAAAAAGGGGGCTTCACGTTACATTTGGAGTCAAAGAGCCTGAGTTCAATTACTGGTTCTGCCACACACTACATACATGTTTTTGGCCAAGCCACTTAACCTCATGTCTTCTTAATTTCATGACCTAGAAAAACACTCAGTCTGCAAGTTTACCGCATGGGATCCATGCAATGTGGTGGAGGACTTCCTTACTTTCTCCTGACACTGAGAGAACAGCAGTAGAACAATATACCTACCTATCTGCCACCCTTAGTTTTTTTCAAGACTCAGCTCAAGAGTTATCTTCTATTTTCCATATGGCATCTGCCATAATCCCTCCAGCTGCTAAAACCATCCCTCCAATAATCTGTGATGTTAATTTAGTGTATATTATGAATATGCTTATTTATATGTGCATTTCTTCCCATTAAAATGTAAGCTCCTTTAGGGCAAGGATCATTTCACTTTTGTCTTTATATGTGACTAGAACGTCTTCTGAAAGTCATCTTTTACTCTTGTTCTTGAAAATTCTCCATCTGGAATTCCATATTTGAAACTGCTTATACCTACTGTGCATCTCTCCCATGTCCTTTGTATGATGTTTCTTTGCAGTTTGTCAATGAATGTTATATCCCATTTCTTGCAACACTCTTGGGATATTTGGTATTTAAAAGATGGGCTTTTCTTAGTAAATAAGTCTGAAGTCATTAAAAGTAACTTCTTGCAGGCAATCTATCCTGATCTCATCCTCCTATTCAACTCTGGATCCAACTCGTTATCAATCTTCATTGTCGATGGGGTCTGCAGACTGTCTTTCCAAATACATGTTATAATATGAACAATTCTTCATCTACTTGGCTTTTCATATATAGATAGTCAGGGCCAATTCTTTCGAATGGTTATAGATCTCTTCTAGATTTAACTCATAATATAAATGAAATAGAGCAATGTTAATGCCTCATCTTATTTCAGTAATTCTGTTGTCAGTCAGCTAGCATCTGTGAAACACTTACTATATGTGCCAAACTCTGTGCTAAATGCTGGGTATGCTATGAAAGGAAAAAGAAAAAAAAAACAGTTCCTGCTCTTGAGTACTACACAGTCTGCAAGGGGAGACAACATGCTAATTATTATGTACAAATAAGAGCGATATAGAATAAATAGGAGATCATCTCATAGAGTAGTCTTTGTGATTAAAAGGACTGGGGAAGGCTTCTTTCAGATGGTCAAATTTTAGCTGATATTTGAAAGAAATCAGGAAAATGGAGATGAAGAGGAAAAGTATTCCAGACCTGGAAGACAGACAGTGAAAATGCCCAGAGTTGGAAGATAAAGTGTCTTGTTTGAGGAACTAGCAAGGAAGCCATGTTACTGGATCACAGAGTTCATGGAGGGGAATAAAGTGCAGCAGATTGGAAAGGTAAGAAGATGCAGTTTTTTAAAAAGTTTTTAAAAACTTTAAAAGCCAAGATTTTATATTTGGTTCTGGAAGTTATAGGGAGCCACTAGGTTTTACTGAATATGAATATCAGCAGGCTTGTACTTTAAGACGATCAATTAGACAGCTGAGCGGAGGATGGATTGGAATGTAGAAACTTGAGTCAGAGAGCACAACCAACAGACTATTGCAATAGTCTAGGTAAGTAGTGATGAGGACCTGCATTAATGTGGTAGCAGTGTCAGAGGAGAATAGAGAATAGAAAAGAGAGATGTTACAAAGGTAGAATCAATAAAGCTTGACAAAATATTGAATATGGGGGGAGTGGTAAGAGAGTGAAGAGTCAAGAATAACATAGGTTTCAAGCCTGGGAGAATGGGATCATGCTGAGTTGTGTGAATGGATTTCAAAACTCAATATGAATCAGAAATGTGATATGGCAGCCAAAAACACTGATGTGATTTTAGGTTAAACAAAGAAAGGCAACCTATTGAAGACTACAGAAGTGATATCCCTGTTCTATTCAATGCAGGCTAGGCCATCGTAATGTTAATGATATATAAGATCTTCCCCGCCCATTAATAGGCCTCAAGTGGAGCCCATTAAGGGAAGCTTGCTTAGAGATGGCTTGCTTGTAGGAAGGCCTTCACACTTTTTGTTAATTTCTTATTAGGTACTGAGTCTAAAAAGGGTATATATACTCTGAGATTAGCATTTTGCTTTGGGGCTTATTTATTGGAAGAATGTTCTTGTGATTTGACCAGATGAAACTCTAGGTAGCTGTTAAAGAGCCCCCCAGATTTGAAAGATGTTGGTAACTACGTATGTATTGCATTGGTCAGACAGTTGGATAGTCAGAGTCTGTTGATCTGTGCTAATTTCTCAGATTGTTAGAAGCCCTGTCTGTCGGTCTTTATTTCTCTGCTTGTATTTTCTGTTTTCTTCATTTGTATTTTCTTTGAAGTTCAGGGTACTGACTTTTCCCCTGAACTAATGAATGTAATTAAAAAAAAGACTGTTGACCCCTTAAACAGCTTTCTTTCCTACTAAAGCAGATCTAAGAACCTGTGCTAGCAGTCATACTGGGTATGTCAGTATGATTGCCACTACAGCCACATATGAGTTTGTTTAATTCTGGAAGCCATATTATAAGAAGGGACTTGTAAAGCTGTAGAATATTCCAGAAGAAGATGACCACAATAGTGGAGAGTTTCTAGATTATATTATATAAGGACTTGTCAAAGAAACTAGGTATGGGAGGAAGGTAGTTTTAGGGTAGAAAATAATAGTTCCTTCTTCGTGAACTTCCTTCAAGTATTTAGGAATGATATAAGAAAGATTAGATTTTCCTTCCTTAGCCTTAAAAGGCAGAATATGCAAAAAAGGCAGATTTTGCCTTGATAGGGGGAAATATTTTCTACCAGTTAGAGCTATTGAAAAGTAGAATGGTTTGACATGAGTGTTAGAGTGTTCCACTATCTGGAGTTATTCAAGCAAAAGCTAATCATAATCACCATATATTGGTTATATTGTAGAGAAGATTATTTTTCAGGTCTTCATTGAACTACATAGACTATGAGAACCCTTCCAAGAGATCTTTTTTCATTTGGAATAGATCACAGTCTAACATTTTTCCCTCATACTCCTCTCCATGAAGCAAAAACATTGTTCTGAGGTTTTCAAAGGAATCTTTTGCTGGTTATGTAGCACCTAAGTAATCAACATACACAACTCATAGTGTAGGTTCCACAGAGAAGGCTACCCAATGTTCAGGGTATTCTGTATGTCCATAACATTAAAAAAAAAAAAAACCTGGCTCAAGAGCCCCCACTGAACTACTTCTCTTTCTTTAATGGTCAGTCAGGGGACATGCATAGTTCAAAGAAAGGGTATGTTATCAAAGACTTGATGAATCAACACAGTAAGAAGAGTAGCAATAAAACATTTCTCCCATAAAACTGGGATACATTCTCCCACAAAGATAGCATCACTGGGAAGAGGGAATACAAGTAAAGAATAATGAAAAATACATGTGGTAAGAGCACACATTTGGAGAAACAGCTGAGACAAGCTACAAGCCCCTTGATGTCTTTTGGTGTCTTAATGATCCAGCAAGGCCTTCACTCCACGAGTGTCTGTAGCCTGTTATCTGAGCCAGAACGTCTCTACTTGACAGTCTCTACCAAACCTAGTTTCCTGCTGGTTGTGTATTTCTAGGGCTTCTCTTTGCTTTCAGCTTCAGGCTTCAGCTGAAGTCCTTAGTTAAAATGATATCTCTTGTTCATGAGAAGAGTGGGCTTCGCCATAGTCTTTCAGATCAAAGCCATGAGGATTTTTATAGCTTTTTAATGAAAGCGTGAGAGTGTGTCTCAACCATCAGACCAGCATCAGTCCTCCACAAGGAAAAACAAAACAAAACCAAAGAAAAACCCTTTCCAGCTTTTTCCTAAAGGAATGATGTTTTGTTCCCTTTAGCAACTTGGCTAAAAGGCCTCTCACCTTTAACATGAGAGTTTTTGCCCCAGTGCCAAACACTTTATAACAAAGAGTATTAAACCTATCTCATGTTTGTCTTTTGAATTGAACTTCCTGGTTCAAGGACTTGGGTTTCTCTATTGGACACCTCACTTAGCTTATGGTGAGCATCGCCTATTCCTCCCTGATTAAGTCTCTGAAGGCTAGACTAGAGTTAGTCACTATCAATGTAGGGAGTGCTCACCCAATAGCTGCCAATGGTTCTAAAGTTCTAGAGTCCTTCATTTTCTCAATTCCAAAAGCCCTTCCACTCTCCAGCCTCCAGTGAGCGTAGAAAAAAGCATAGACACAAAGCTCAATCTAGAGTAAATTCGTTGTCTCTTCTGCTTGGCTATCCATATTCCTGGCATATGTGTATATACATATGTACACATACATATACATGTATTGTATGTATGTATGTATGTATGTACATATACATATACATCGTATTTTTGTTGTTGAATTGTTTCAGTAGTGTCTGATTCTCTGTACCCACTTGGGATTTTCTTCATAAAGGTACTAGAGTGATTTGCATTTCCTTCTTCAGCTCATTTTACAGAAGAGAGACTGAGGTGAATTGGGCTACTTGCTCAAGATCAGACAAGCTAGTAGGTTTCTGATGTCAGATTTGAGCTCAGGTCCTCCTGATTCCAGGCCCCGCTCTCCATCTACTGAGCCAACTAGCTGTCTTCATGTATTGTGTGTGTGTGTGTGTGTGTGTGTGTGTGTGTGTGTGTGTGTATGACTCAGGCATGTATGTTGCAGTGAAGTTTAAAAGAACTTTGAGATCACCATTATACTAGGAAGAAGAGACATACATGGAATAAAATGGATCTTTCCCTTCCTTCCTCTCACTCTCTTTTTTTCACTTGGTCACTTAAGGGTAAGACAAAAATGCACAGAGATACTTATGATGGGTATAGGAGTCATTGAAGGCAATCAACTTCACCTATATTTCATAGTAAAAGCAAACTCAGAGAGTTAAATCTGTGGAAAGAAACCTCAAAGTTCATCTAGCTCAATGCTCTGATTTTACTGAAAAGGAAAGTAAGGCCCAGAGAGGTTCAAGTGACTTGTCCAAGGTCACAAACCTGATAAATAAAAAAATTCTGATTCAAACCCAGGGTCCTCTGACTCCACATTCAGTGTTCTTCTACTATACCATGCTGTGTCCCATACACTGTGGTTCTTGGGCATAACCATAGAAGTTGGGGTCATGGTGGAAGTTGCAGAGCAGGGGTCTTAAGCTGGGGTCCATTAACTTTTTAAAACATTGCTAAGTGCATTTCAATAGAATTGGCTTCCTTTGTAATGCTACATATCTTATTTAAAAGCATTCTAAGGAGTACATGGTACAAAACTGCTTAAGAACTATTGCTCTAAAGTGGCGTGGAATAAGGCATACACTGAGAAGAGAGGAGATGAGACAGAGGCTTTACAAACATACACATTAGAGTCAGAAAATCTAAGCCTGTGTGTTGACTCTGCTATTTACTAGCTGTACAACTTTGAGAATGTCACTCTAGGACTCAGTTTCCTCATCTGTAATTTAATGAGATTGGATGAGATGCTCTCTAAGCATCTAACATTCTTTAATTCTATGATTTCATGATGAGATAAAAGTTGGGATTTACGAGTCATTAGTATTGTTGGTGAAGTTGAAAAAAAGAATAACAAGGGCTTACGAAAGGGGTCACTGCTCTCTCACTTTCCTTCCTAGCAAAGTCACAATAGTCACTAGCAGTCTTGTTATAGCAAACCTTGCCCAGAATTAGCCCCGGGGCAAAAAGAGAGTGGCAGTTGGTAGATGCTTAATAAATACTTGCTGATTGATTGGGATGGGGTGAAGGAGAGGATAAGAGGGAGTTTTTCTGGCTGCCAGCCATCTCCCAGGGATTGCTTACAGAAAGGCAATGTATATAAGTTGGGCATATGATGAAGGGTGCTAGAAATCCATAAATTTATATTTCATTCATTTCTAGCTCTCTTGAACACCCTCGCATTCCTTTCACTTCACCTTCCCCAGTGACAGCACTGGAGAAAAAGTAATGGAAAGAAGGCACAATGACCACAGAAGAGGTAGTGGTGTTATTGCCACCTGCTTTCTGTCCTCATAAGGTATCCAAAGCTGCTCCAAGGAGAGCACTCTATGTCATGTGTAGCCATTACTGGGATGATTTTCTGCAGGGTGTTGCTATTTTTCTGTTGACAAGACACATTGAACTGATCATTCAACATTACATCATATTCAATTTACAGTCTCATAACACTTTATTTGTTTTATATAAGGAGTTGAGTGCCGTAGGGCTCTGATGAGGTAGGAAATGCATCATCTCAGTCACTCACCTCCATTCCTAACAGTTTTGCTGCCAGCTTTGCAAACTGAAATTAATTTTGTTTAGGCTTTCCTCTGAAATAAGTATATGGAAAGTCAATTACAGTTTTCAGTGGGATTTTGTTAGACAGGTTATAAGACGGGCTAATTCAGGGAAGAACTGACAATTAGGTGGACTTGCTTTTGGTGCCCACCCACCTCAGCTTTCTATTACTATTTTGTTCCTTCCTTCCTAAGACTTCCTAACGTCAATTCTTCCTCCTTCATTGTTGGACCTCTCCTGGGACTACTCTCTCAAGATGGTCCTTTGCCTTCCTTCTCCCCAACTATACTCAACAAATAGAAATTATAATAGACTGATCAGGTGCAGGGTCAGGGAGAGGGAATATCTGGAGCTATATCTGAAATGCTAGTAAAGTCTTTTAATGTCAACCCTCTAATGACAACACACTGGAGTTGCACCCTCTACTCCCATATATAATATTAATTCTTCTACTAGATAACCCCAAAAGTCACTGAACTCTGTTTAGAGTCAATCTGTCTTGGCAATCCCATAATTATCAACTGATACTTAATTGCCTTCTAACTATCTGGGAAGGGGTCTATAATAATTCTCTCATTACTCTTTTACTGAGTTCCAGGGGGACAAGCTCTCAGGAAAGTAAGCCCCACTCATAACTAGATTGAAGACATGATTTTCCATGATAAGATTAGGCTCATTTGTTTCAAAACAGACCTGTCCTTTGAAAGGGAAAGAGACATTACTCCTTTCACTAAAGCCAAAGTGAACTACTTATCCCCAAATTCTGCATTCCACCTCCTTACCTCAATACCTTTGCCTAAACCTGGGATATATTTACTCCTCTTCCTCTCTTAGAAGCCCTAGCTTTATTCAAGTCCCAGATCATATGACAACTCCTGAAGCACCCTCTTTCCTGATTCCTTCTTGTATTTCAATGGTCTCTCCCTTCTCAAAGTGTCATGCATCTACTTATCTGGTATATATGTTGTATCCCCTCACTAGGATGGAAGTTCTTAAGGTTATACACAATTTTTCATTTTGTCTTTCTGTCTTGCATAAAGCCTTGAAGGTAATGAGTGCTTATTAAATGCTAATTGGATTGAATGGGAATGTTAGACACATCCAGTGGGCCTGGGGTCTAGCAGAGAGCTTGAGAGACAGAAGTTATGATAGTGTCTTCAATCCTCAGAGGATGCTAAGGGCCAGGCATAACTCTAGTAAAAAGCAAACAAACAGAAGTAGTGAGACGAATTTGAAGACACAGACTTTCTGAGCTCTCAATCAATGACTACAACAGTGTAAAAAATTGAGTAAAAATAATACAGAACCTTAATACTCACTAAGCACTTTACATGTTAACTCATTTGATTCTCAAAACAACCCTATGAGATAGGTATTATTATCATCCCCATTTTACAGACGAGGAAACTGACGCACAGAGAGGTTAAGTGTGACTTGTCCAGGGTCACTCAGCAGGCAGGGTCTAAAGTGCCATTCAAACTTAGGTCTTCTTGACTCCAAGTCTTGGGTTCTATCAATACATCACTTAGTTGCCTCATTAAAGATCATTCAAAGGAAGTCAAATTGAGTAACTGAAAAACCAATAATGGTGCTAGAGAACAAATCATAAAACACATCTCCCTCCGCACAGGGGAGTGGGTGACTATTATGGAAGAATTATGTGTATATTGTGAGCTATAATCCCTATGTCAGATGTTTTTGCATTTAATTGCTTCACTATGTTCAATTTGGGAAAGGGGTAGTTCCAGAAATGATAGTGATACAAAAACAAAAGACTCAGTAAAATTTATATTCAAAGTATATATGTATGTATGTGGCTATATGTATGTATGTATATATATATATATGTATATATATTTTAAATATGTAAAACCTATTTTTTATATATTCACTTGCTCTAGCTGAGCTAGAAATGCCTAAGAAAGCCCATGTGCTTGTTAATCCTTATTAAATGCCTGTCTAAAATAAAACTGTCTCTTTATTTGATGAGCTCCAATCTGCCATTGGTAAAAAAAAAAAATTCATAACTACAGAGAGGCTTTTGATGGTCTTATAGGAGAAATTAAGACAATGCTTATAATAGCACATTCATTTATAAGGCATATCAAAAACTTTCAGCAAAGTTCCCTCTGACCAGTCAACTTTATATCTCTGAATCTGTTGTTAGATCTTGGAATAGTCATTATTAATTAAAGATGGCAATGATGTCAAGCATTTCTTCAGTTTGTCCATCCTGTGGTCAGGCATACAGGCCATGAAGAAATTCATTTTATGTATAAGAAAGAATGACAAGAAGGAAGATGCAGCCAGTTGGGCAGAAATATAAGGATATTTATTACTAATGGTTTTCCAAGTTAATTGATGATCTAGAAAGAAGCTTATTGGTGGTGCTTTATTTTGGAAAAGACAGAGAAGAACTTAATGGGCATTCATTCACAGAAAGGAGAACTGGAAAGGTCCAGAGGCTGAAACAGAGAAAACTCTCCAAATAAATATAAAGGATGAAAGTTGTTGTGAGCATTTTGGTCGGAAACAAAAAGGGGCATATTCTGGAGATTAGTCATATCAGCAGGCACCTAAGCTGAAGACACAGCCAAGACACTGTGACACTAAAGAGAGATCAGAGAGATTGTTAATGTCAGAGTACAGTGATAAAAACAAAGGCGGCAGTGATAGGAATGTGTATCATGTCCTAGACATTTGACTTCTTGGTTGATTAATCAATGAATAAATATTTATTGCACACCTACTATGTGCCAGGTCATCAGCTTTTGGGGGGGGGAGGGAGGAGAAGAAGGAGAGGCAGAGAGGAAAAGAATCAGAGAACAGATAGGAGCCATCACTACTCCCAGCTGGCATCTGAGACTTCTAGCCAAATGGATCTTTTCCAGGACCGCCCACATGCAGGACACTAGACAAATAAAATTCCCAGTACAGAAAACTAACAGGGCATAGTAATGGTGCATTCCAAGGGTGGAGGTACATCCCCAGAATTATATTCTTCATAGTCCCTGGAATAGGTGTATTTTGAATAGCATTGGTAGATTTCCTAAGAGAAGAAAAACCTAGGTACATAAAGCAACATGTCTGCTGAATGTCAAAGAAGTAAATGGCTGAACTAATTACTTGAAAATAACTGCCTGGGATATGACCAAGAGTTGTTTCATTAGCATTCAGCACCACTGACTTTGCATAAAAAAAGAAAATAAAACATGCCACTGAGAACTGAACATTTCTGTAAGTGAATAAAGGAAAACCATTTTCTAGGTAAAACTGTATAATCTGCTGTACATTTTGTGTGTGATTATCAAATGTTGATATGCTTAAAAATATCTCCTGTTCAGCATGATAATTGCTTTCCTCAATTCAATGGTGGAAATATTGAAGACAGTGAAGAAAGACAACAATGAGGAAAGATTTCAAAGTGCTAATAAGTAATAATCAAACAGTCTGGGTTCAGAAAAAAAATGTTATGTTGACCATACACATCTACACATACAGCTGAATGTGCATAGAACTACATAGGTGTGAGGACACCTTTCCTTCTATTTGTGTGTATCATTCAATACAAGCACACAATTAATGGTTTTCAATTCATTTTTTTTCAGCCGTCTTAACAGCCAGTTTCTGAACAATCAGTTGGCTGCAAAGTCATATCATTATATGACCAAAACACTGACTGGAGAAGCAGTTGATTTCTGTGGCATTTTCATAACCCATCATAAGATCCTGCATTGCTATCCCATAGTCTTTTTAATCATGTTTGGTGGGGTATGCCAGTACACCTGGTGCTCAATATATCTCCAGGATTTTTTTTCCTTTTTTTAATATCTCTTAAATTCAATAAAGCTTTCCCTGGAACTTTATTGGCCAAGTGGCTAAGGCTCAAGCCACACATCTCTTGATACAGATTCCTGGTGGTCTCTGGACAGATGGGCATGGCTTCCTGGTCTTCTAAGGGCACAAAAAGGTCATATGGAGTTGAAGCCCTTCAGACTTGCTGAATATTCCAAGACCACAAGTCAACAATCCCACCCTGCTGACCAGATGTGTTTTAAGATGGAGGTGATGGGAATTGAACCTACCTAAGCAATGAG
This sequence comes from Pseudochirops cupreus, assembly GCA_028627135.1. Classification (NCBI taxonomy): domain Eukaryota; kingdom Metazoa; phylum Chordata; class Mammalia; order Diprotodontia; family Pseudocheiridae; genus Pseudochirops; species Pseudochirops cupreus. The sequence goes on from CM053582.1 coordinate 254,553,098, forward strand.
ATAACATATCCTTGTTGCATATCCTTTGTATGCTATGTTAAGTAAAAACTTTAATTGTTAAATGATCTATTAGCATCCCCTTTTCATTCCAACCCCAAGTCTAAATTAACAGAGTACTGGTTTGAATCAGCTGACACCTTCTACTATCAAAAAGTGATCTCTGGTAACTCTTATGTTGTCTTAACAGTGACCTAGCTCCATTGTCTTCCCTGTAGCTTCTTTGTGGAGATATCTGGTCTGCTTTGGTTTTAGCTTTTCTTTCATCTCTGCTTCCCAGCTCCACAATGTATCTTGGGATACTGCTTTCATCACTTTGTACTTTGTTTCCACATAGGTCTGGTTCTTGGCCCGGATGCTTGGCTGCCTCAATAGCCCTTCCTCTTCCATATCATTTCCTTTTCATGACCCGAGTCTTCTCACACTTTGTTCTCAGTCTCATTTGCTAACCACTAGTTCTTCTATGGAATCTAAGAAGAACCTAAGTTCTTCTTCTAAGTTACAATCTCACTCTGTAATATCTCGTGTCACTACTCCTTTTTGTTTCCCCAGATACTTCAAGAGGAAAAAGGGCTCCCAGTGGCAATTCTAACTATAGCAATTGAAAAATTATGCCATACCTCTAAGTACTTTATTATGCCCTGTCATCCAGTGTTCTCTAATTACTCTTCCTATGTTAGACTTATCTTCTCTATTCATCATTTTAACTCTGTAGTCTGTAAGGACTGAGTCTTTCATTTCTTATATATTCCCTCACAGTGTCTCATATAGTACTGAGCACCAAAGATGCTCAGGATACTTCAGGATGCTACCAGGATACTTCTTTGTAAAGCAAGCTTCTATTTCTGATGTTCTATTAGATGAACCGTAACCCCAACCCATTTATCTAGAAACTTAGGTTGGAATGTATCTTAATCTATTTTGATGGCTTAACTGACAGAGGCCCAACAGACGTATTTGGGGAAATTAGCTATGTATTATTTCATCAGAGGAAAAATAAATAATTCTTTAGTATGAATTACACTTTTTAACAATGTATTTAACAAGGTATGTCAAGATATTCCCCCTTACTCTATCTTGCTGTAGCTAAATTTATCAGCATTAATTTGTACAACTGTTCATGTAGGAATCATCTATAGGCACATGTATGAAGAGCAACCGATCAGTTTCCTGCTTTCAGAGTGATATTGCACACATACTGAAACTGTGACAGCCATGCCAATGAAAAATGAAAACCTTCCAGCCTAACGTGAGGGGCTGCTGAGCCTATCACTAGAACACAGGAGAATAGCAGCTTCCCAGAAACATGGCTATAGGCATTATAAGAAGCAATAGACGGTTTCTGATTGTTAACATCTGCTGTTGGTTATTTATTCTATAGTGCTAGATGTCCAGTTTTCAGAATTCATCTAGATGTACAAACACTGAGCTTAGACTTCTGTATTATGGCAACAAAGCACAACTAAACTGGACAGATACCCACCTGTCAGCAGCTTTGCATCTCTCCCTTCATGTGAGTCTTGTATTCATTCACCTGGATTGCCCTGGGTCAGAGTTCTGTCATCTGTGTCCAAAGGGAATAGAGTACCATTATGGAGCCCCTGTTTTCTGTCTGTGCTGTCAAGAGGATGGAGTCATCACTTGGTAGTACAGCACCCCTATCTCCAATAATGTTCTTTCCTTGATACAAATAAAATAATTACAGTAAATAATGTAATACTAAATAAAACAATTCTATTTATACAGGAAGCTGTTGGGTCACTTATTTGGGGACTAGTTCCCCCACTTTCTGCAACCTCCAAAAACCTGGTTCAATTTGATCTTCATGAGTATTAAATTACCTGGCTTATCAACCATTTCTTTGATAAGTGGTCTACAAATAATAGATCTGATTAATCACAAATCTTCAACCTTTTAATTCAATTTGGTTTTTTGTTCTCCAAAGTAAATGAATAAATGATCATTTATTTAATGCGCACTATGTGCCAGACATTGTTCTAAATGTTGATGATACAAATACAAAAGGAGATAATCCTTGACCTCAAGAACCTTAAATTCATGGAAGTGGTTTCCAAGGACCATGTTGCAGGAATGATTAGTGGCTCTAGAGTGCAATTGATTGACACTCTCCCTTTCCAGAAGCAATGGCAGTCTTAATTTAATTACTGTTACCAAAGTAAGAGGTGAAAATTTGGCTGAGGGAAAGGAGGAGTGGCATTATGACAGGAAGATGACCAGCTAGATGTAGTGAGCTTTCACTAATCAGGACAGTCCCAGGAGGGGCAGAAATGAGAGAATCTCTTGTGAGGAAAAACAAAACAAAACAAGAAAGCCCTTATTGACTGGATCCTATGGTGCATGAAAGGGAAGAACATTTTAAGTCTGTAAATGTTGCCTGGATACATGTTCTATATGGCTTTAAAATGCCAAAGAGGGTAGTTTGTATACGATCTTAGGAGCCACTGCAGTTTACTGAACAGGGAGTGATATAGTAAGTAAGATTGGTACTTAAGAAATATCAGCTTCATAACTATGTGGAGGATAGATTAAAGAGGGGAGAGAGTTAAGGAAGAGAGATCTATTAGAGGATATTGTAATAGTTCAACCAAGAGTTGATAGAAGCCTGAACTAACATAATGACCATCTGAGTAGGGAGGAGGGAATTGATATGAAAGATGCTATGGAGTTAGAGTCTATAAGATTTGACAACTCAGATATTTGGAGTGATGTAAGGTAAGGAGTCAAAGATGATTACAAGATTGGGAATTTTGGTGACTAGAAGAATGATGTTGCCCTCAAAAGAAATGTTCCAATTAATTAATCATGCTAACTTCTGGGGAAGACTCAAAAATAAGTAACAAAAAGTTTAACAAGATTAAACAAAGTTTAATCAAAAAGATTAAACTAAAGAGAGATAATCTTATATATGGGAAATATTTTATAGACTATGAATCTTAGTGCATAAAAGGACACTAAAATATGATATTAGATGAGAGAGAAAACACTTCTAGCTAGGGGAATCGGGAAACTTCAGGGGAAAGTGTCATTTAAGATGAACTTTTAAAAATTGGTAGATTGCTAGCAGGTGGAAAAAGAGGCATTCTAGGTAGAGAGAAGCATGAACAAGGATACAGAGGCAAGAAAGGATAGAACATTTTTAGGATAGGTGAAAAGTCTATTTTGGCTAGGAAATAGCATATGCAAGGGAAAGGCAGTTAATAAAAGTCCAGAAATGTGCCAGTTACTTTCTTTGTGAAGACTTCTCTGATAACCCAGGTTTACTTAAATATTCAGTGAGAAGGGGTCAGTTACCATAGACTATAGAAAGAGTCATGTGTACCTCCCCTCCTTCATGAAGACTGTCCAGTCCACCACAGTCCAGAGAAATCTCACAATTATCTAAGTGCAGTCTATTCCACTTACTTGTCAACCAATCATGTATATTATATTGTTGTATCAATTCAACTCAAATGGATCTGTAATTTCACTGATTAAGGAATTCTATGCCTAACCATTTTATTCAATTCTTGTTCTTTTTTGCCAAAGAGAGTTCACACAATATGCTGCAGAATATCCTTAATTTCTCTAGCCACTATGAGGTTAATAATGGGACTCTTGTTGTACCTATCTACTATCCTTAGCTATTGCCACATGTCTAATTCATCTCTTATCTCCTCTTCCTGTCATACAATTCCTTAATGACATTCTTTACACTGGACCTTTAGAATTCCTCCTTGGTCATGTGTTGTATCTGTTCACATCAATCACATTCCTCTTCATTGTCCTCTCTATGACATTTATCTTTAGTTCTTTGGATACAATTTTGTTCAACATGTGGCTGCCATGTAGCAACACAGATAAAATGTTAATATTGAAAGAATGGCCCTTTGCTGTCATAGGAAGTTTAGAGTCAGTAAAAGAACTTAACAATTTCCTAAAAGTAATCAAGGCCCCTCTCTACTTACTTTTAAACTCTGAGTTCACTCATTTATTTATATAATCTTTTCCAAATATACATACTATTAAACAAACTATATAGGCTGTCCACCTAAATGCATGTTGAAATTTGGGCAATAGAGATTTTTCATCCAGTTGGCCTTTTCTGTATGGAGGGTAGGCCAAGGTCTTTGGGGGGTAATTATAGATTTCTCACAGGAGGCTGTGCAAGTTCCTAGGGCTTGATGCAACTGCACATTATCGACAAAGAGGAGGATCCAGTGGACCTCAATATCATCAGAAAATCTGCCCTTGACCTGTACTCTGTACTAGATCTCTTTGTAGCAAGTACCTTTAGCAAGTATATATCTCCCTATTTTGTCATGAGTAACATTTGTTATTAGGGGGCCATTGAACAGGCTTATTCCTGTGGCTATATCTTGAAAGGAATCTTGAATGATCCTGAAGCACGATTGGAAGCCACCTAATTGAAAGAGGACTGACTATAGATCAGTGTTTTGTTCTACCAAATCAAATACTTTTTGGAATTAATAAATTATAGGGACGATGGGATCTTACGTTCTCTATGTCTTTTATTAAATTGTGAATATGTAAAGATATAGCCCTCTGTTGACTATTTCTTGTGAAATCCTGATTGTTCCCTACTAATACCATTATTGAGAATGCCTTCAAGTTACATACGTATAAGTCTCATAAAGATTTGCTTAAATCAAAGATTAGGTATATAGGTGTGTAGTTACTGACATTCTCTCAGTAATCTTTTGGGGTCTAAGATAAGACTCAAGATTTTTTCTCTCTTCTGTATCCTTTTCTTCCTTCAAATACTTGAGCATTGGGTTATTCTCATGTTGATATTTAATTTTTGATAATAACTCACATTATACGATACCTGGTGTGTGCAAGGTCTTTTTTTCAAAACAGCCCTAGAAAGTTATTGGGTTTTTTTTTTCAATGTATTTAAGTCATCTCTACCACTGTTGTAAGCCTTTTTTATATTTGGGACTGTGTTTTCCCTTTTGTTATATCCCTCACAGCATCTATCATGCTGGCTTTTACTTTGTAGACACTCAATAAATACCTGTTGACTAAGTATTTGTATTCTAATTATTGCTCATGGTAGAAATTATCCTGTAAAACAAAGTGACCTTGTTTTTGCTGAGTAAGTCAGTCAAAGAGCATTTTTTTTAAGCACTTACTATATGTCAGGGACTGTGGTAAGTAGAGGATACAAAGGAAAGCAAAAAGAACACAAAACCAAAAACAAAACAAAAATCTTGCCCCTGCCTTCAGGGGGCTCACATTCTCTTATGGAAGACAACATACAAACAACTTTGTACATACAAGATAAATGCAGGTTAAACTAAGGACAGTTTCAGAATGGATGCATGAGCACTGAGTGGTGCAGGGGAAAACCTTAGGCAGAAGATAGCATTTGAGCAGAAACCTGAGAGAAGTTAGAGAAGCCAGTAGACAGAGATGAGGGCAAGGAAGAAGGACATTCTGGACATGACAGCCCGTGAAAAGACATGGGGCCTGAAGATGAAGTGTGGTGTGTGAGGAACAGCAAGAAGGGTACTTTAGTTGCTGGTCACAGAGTATGTGTAAGAAAGTAAGGTGGAACAAGAATGGAAAGGCAGGAAAGGGCGAGATTATGAAAGACTTTAAAAGCCTAACAAACAATTTTGTATTTGCTCCTGGAGGTAAGAGGGAGGCAGCCATAGAATTTTGAGTAGGGACTGACATTAGTACTAAATGATACATCTAGGTTGACAATAATGAATATAATTTTCAATGACTTTTCATCAGAATGGCTCACAAAGTATCACTAGGAGTGCTTCTGACTCTTTTCATCTAAAGGACTTTCCTTAAAACTTTACTTGTAGGAGTCTGTCATTTTTTTTTTCTTGAGGCACTCACTGCCCCCTCCCCACCTTTCTTGACTTAAAGAATTTCTTCAGTTTTAACTAACAGAAATATAACTAGTTTAAAGTAACCATTTTGTATGGTTATTTCCCAGTGAAACTGGGGAATCACCAAGTACCTAATAGGCCTATTTCAAAGATGCAGATCATACTAAGGAGTAATGATTAGGGTCTTGTGATATATTCTGAGTATTAATGACCATCTGGGAGAGCTGACAGCTCCAGGAAATATTCTATGGAGTCTTCATGATTTCTATTACAGCTCAATTTAAAAAATTTTTAATCTGCAAGGAGAAGGAGGCATATTTTATGTCTTTTTTGTCCTCTGTTGTCTAGATGAAGAAGAGTGAGATAGGAACAGATAATCTTTGTATGGTATTAAAATTACACTGGTAACACAGAAGGAATTTGTTTCTAGTAAGCAATCAATTTTTCACACACACACACACACACACACACACACACACACACACACACACCCCCGTTTTGAAAGTAGTATTCTAATTACATGTGTCTGGCTTATGACATATACTGGTTGTGGGATCCTAGGCAAGTCATTTGACTTGTTGGTACTCTAGACAAGTCTAGAAATTGCACAGAAGCTGCTGCCCTACTTTCATAAAGTAGTTTACTTATCTAAGAGTATCCAATACCAACAAAATAACAGGTCCAATTCCCACCTCCATCTCTATTCAAATTATAATTCTTCTTATCTACCAAACTCATTGTATTTGTAAAATGCATTTCTCATTTCATGAACCTCTGTCTGATATATAAAGTTTACAAAAAATTCATATGAATATGTTGTAAGTATATTTGAAGAACAATTTGTAGGATGTAATAGATTTTTCTAGAATAAAAACTTAATGTGTGCGGTGACACTAATATACAAGTGACTGCTTCTTGATTATCATATCAAAACTGTTGTCCTTATGATATAGAAAAATAGTCTTGGACTGATAAGTGAACTTTCAAATGTGTGATTTTCAGCATCAAATGTGTTTGGTATGGTTTTTTTTTTTTTTTGCTTGGTTAATTTAAAAAATGTGGCAAGTAGAAGTTCATGTGTTTCAGTAAATGTTATTATTTATTATGCATCATACACAGAGATTGGACATTTCAAAGCATGAAATACAAAATAAGGGTCCTTGCTCCATAAAGCTGCGAATATAAATTAGACATAAATAAAAAGTGGGATAATGGGAAAAGGCAAATGTTTTGTCTCGCTGGTTGGAGTAGAAAGAAGGTCAGCAGGAAGACACAGAAGGACAAAGACAAGAAGTGTTTGAAAGAAAGGGCCAAGGAGAACGGTTAACACAAAGGGCTATAGGCAGTCAAGGGAAGGAGAATAAAAAAGAAGGCCTAAAAGCTTGGAGTAAAGGTAAAAATAATACTACGTTATTTTCACACACACACACACAAATGATAAATGGTGAGAAGAAAAAGAAACGACATCATAACTCCCTTGCCTGAAAGTTCCCTAATTTTGTAATAAAAATCATCATTATAATTTGTTTTTAAATTTTCTTCTGAGGTGTTCAGATGAGTGTTTTATGGGTACTACCTCATTAATCTTCACTAAATTCCTGTGCAGAATATAATTATTCTTATTTATTTTTTTTCCGGCTGCGCCCAGCGGGCGGTTTTATTGATTCTGTACACGTGCTCTCGCCCCCCCACCTCCCCTCACCCCCTCAGGCTTTGGCCGCGGCTGCCTGGGACGCCCCCAGCGCGGTGAGCTGCTGGATCTTCTGGCTCATCATCTCCATGATAGCCTGCTTCATGGCATGCTTCTCCTGCAGAGCCGGCTGAATTTTTTCCATCTGCTTAGTAAGGAAGTCAATTTTCCTCTTGAAGAAGTCTTTAGCATCATCTGCTGACTTCTCCACATAGTAGCCAGTTCCTACGTCAATGAGAACATGTTCCACATCATGTAGCTTCCCAGGTACATACATAGAACTGGTCAATGGAACGAGTAATTCTTTCCCCTCGTTGCTGTTGTTCAGCACGTTCAGACACTCCTTGGCCTCCACGTATTTGGTCTGTACAACCTTGAGCTGCGCGATGGATGAGGAGAGAAACTCCACCTCCTGGTCCAGCTGGTTCTTCAGCAGCTCCAGCTGCCACAGCGAGAGCTCCGTGATGTTCACCGACTGCGCCATGTTGGGAGGCTGAGCCAATTATTCCTATTTAACATATGAAGAAACATTTTTATGTTCTGTTTTGTTGTGCAATGACTAATCCATTGCTGGTACTTGGTGAAGAACTGAGAGTGATAAAGCTGAGATAGGTTCTGGCTTTACTGAGTCAGATGTGTATGGGATTGTAAAATGGGTGGAGAGGTAGTTAGGTGCCATAGTGGAGCACTGGGCCTGGAATCGGGAAGACCTGAGTTCAAATCCAGCCTCAGATACTAGCTGTGTGACTCTGAGTAAGGCACTTAACCTATGAATGACTCAGTTTCTTCAACTGTGAAATTTAGATAATGATGGTGTCACCTACTTCCCAAGATTAAATTAGACATGTGTGAAGTGCTTAACCCACTGCCTAACATATAGTTGACACAATAAATTCTGGTTATCTTCCTTCCTTCTCCTCTCATGACATCTTAAAAATTGAACGCCCTTAAATTATGACTCCTCCAACAATAACTTCCTTTTTTTTCTTTTTTAAAATTTATTTATTTATTTTCAGTTTACAACATTCAGTTCCACAAGCTTTTGAGTTTTAAATTTTCTCCCCTTCTCTCCCCACCCCCTTCCCCAAGATGGCATGTAATCTGATATAGGCTCTACATATATATTCATATTAAACAAAATAAACATATCAAACACATTAGTCATGTTGTGAAGAAGAATTATAACCAATGAAATGAAGCACAAGAAAGAAGAAACAAAACAAAACAAAGTTGGTCATTGCACCATGTGACTGTATTTGTAAACAACACATAACTTCTTTATGTGTATTTTTCCTAGTCCAGCTGTTCTCACCTTTGTTTTCTTCGTTAACTTTCTATTTATTATAATGAGATGTTAGGGTTCATACATGGTAGCTTTGCTGGCATCTATAGAGAAATTTCTGTAGAATTTTTCCCTTTTCCATCTGTTTATTGTTTTCTTTCCAGTCTCATACTTAAATGCCCTTGGGATGATTGTGCTTAACTGCTGACCACTGCATTTTAATGACTCAGAGTTCCAGCTACCAGACAGGTCCACGTGTCCCTGACTAAGAATTGATTCTCCTTTGGACAGTATTGTAAGATCAAGAAAGCTGTATAATGGCTGCCTCAAGCAGGATGAGAAAAGAACAATTTTACTTCTATAAAAAATTAGCCATAGTACTTTTGTACCTCATTTTACTTTCTCCCTTAAGTATCTATTTATTTTCTTTTTTTTTTTTTTAGTCCCACAATACTTTAGTTGAATTGGAGAAAGAGTGACCTCTTTCTGGAATATCAATCTAATAAAGAGTACAGAAAATCAGAAGATAGTCTAAACTCCATGTATGAATGTTATTACCCTCTTCCCATCTAAAATTGTTTCTTTATAGCACATATCATCTATGCTAGTCATATATTTTCTTTGACCATGCAGGACTGAAAATTATCTCTGAAATCTATTGCTTAGGCATACCACTGCTGAGTTTTAAAAAAATAGAAAGACTTCATTGTCTTAGTTTTGGAAATTCTGTTGTTTAGGTAGACCAAATCCACAGTAAAAATTACAGAAAAAAAAATATAAAGTGGAAAATTGATATGCCACAGAGTAGTGATTTTGTCTAGCTTTCTTTCTACATGACTTCAAGATGATGACCTACTATAGAAGTCATACCAAGGGAGCATATGTCACCTATAAAGTATAAATAATGTGCAATGGCAAGACTGTCACTAGCAATAATCTTGGAACATGGATGTCAGGAGCAGACTTGATGCTGGTGCCCTATTAGTTCAGGTTTGACTTTGGCATAAAATGAGGCACTTACATAAATTACTGAATAGTTAACAAAAAAAAGGTTTATCTAGCCCTAACCTATCAAGGATACAGAGCAAGCATACAGTAGCACTTAGCTCTACAGACACAACCCACTCATATTCATATGGAAAAGCATATGATCACCAGCACAGGATATGGTAACTCTCATGGTCTTTAGACATTCATCAAGTTGTAAGGGTCCCAGCTCCATGTGGGTGAGATTTTTTTATGATCTTAGGTGAGCAGTAAACTGTTTCAAGGAAGACGGGTCAATCAGGTCCTGGGGAAAGCTTTGCTGCCTTTTAGAAAACCCTAATACCTTTTAGTATTAGCAACTAGGTGACTTAGCAGATATGGTGTCAAACCTGAAGTCAGGAAGATTCATCTAGCTATGTGACCTTAGGCAAATCATTTAATCTGATTTGCCTCAGTTCCTCATCTGTAAAATGACTCAGAGGAGAAAATGGCAAATAACTCCTGTATCTTTGCCACGAAAACCCCAAATGGAGTCACGAAAAGTTGGACATGTCTGAAACAACTGAATAATACTTTTTAATGTGAAGGTGAGGAAAGGTTGGTTTGATAGATATTGTTCTTGTCACAAGACGTAAGCTGCCCACTACGATCATGCTTTCCACGACCCACTTCCACAGGGCTGGAAAATTCAGAGAAAGAAAATGTGGTGTATGATGAGTTGGAAATGGGGACATCAAAAGAAATAAGAGCAGAAAAATTGTTCTAATACAAAGAAGCAAAACTTTAAATTGATTCCCACTAGGAAACCACAGCAACCAACCTAATATTCAACAAATGCTTCTGACTTGAGCAAAGATTTGAGCTTCAGAGCAAGAGTTGCAAACAATGTCAGACTCCATGAATGATTACTGAGACTAGATCAGATGACTCTTTTTCAGCATCAGCTGAAGGGAGGACTTTGTGTCATACATTGGTTTCTCAGGTAGACTGAGGCATGCTATCTTCAAATCAATAAATGTTGCAGTTCATTTGAGATGGCTGTGTTAGGACAATTATAAAATGAGCCACTTGAGAGCATAAATAATGTTATACACATTTTTCTATGTAGATATAGAGATGAAATCTGTGATTTCATAAGTAAAAGAAATTCCTAGATGAGAAAACTCCTTCAGTCAATGCAAGTCAGTGCCCTCTCTACCATGTATAGTTGCCTAAAGCTTTGTGATGTTAAGTGCCTAGGATCCCACAGTCAATATATGTCAGAGGAAAGATCTGAACCTAGGTCTTCTTGGCTTAGGCAAGCTATCTGTTATGACATCTTGCCTATTATATTCTATTTAACACATTGTAAGTGTTCAATAAATACAGCTGCACTGAGACTTGGAGTACAATAAAACCAAGAAGAGTAGGAGACACAAATACAAGGAGTCCTGAGGGATTCCGACTACAGTTTTAGATAGTAAATATATAAGAAGGCAGGAAGGAAACAAGCATTTATTCAGTATCTATAGTATCTCATTTAGTCTTCACAACAACCCTAGGAGGTAGGTACTATTCTTATTCCCATTTTACAGCTGAAGAAACTGAGACACACAGAGGTTAAGTCACTTGCCCCGGATCACAGAGTTCCTAAGTGTCTGAGGCTGGATATGAATTCATATCTTCCAGAATCCAGGTCCAAAGCTCTGGCCATTGCACCACCTAGCCATCTCTCAGAAGAACAGAGAAGTGAATAAAGATAAGGAAGAACAAGTAAATAAGGTTGGTCCAGGTAGGAGGGCAGAGTCCAGAAGAAAAATGAAGTCAAGGTATGCCTTCTATTATTCTATATAATCTTTGGGGGAGTCAAATGGAGAAAGATGTAACAGACAGAAATAACAGAAAAAGCAAGTGCCTCAATATGTCACTGATTTACAATTTGTCTTCCTAAAGACTGCTAAAATGGACCTCCTCAGGTGAAACTGAGCTGAGATGGCTTGAGCAGAGATGAATTTTCTTATACATCCTAATCTATGGAACTTGCACAATTTCTGTTTCCCATTCTGCTTGAACAAATGGGTTTACTTACTATATGCTGCTTTTAATGGTCTTTTTTTTCTTTTTTTTGAATTCTTAAATTTTTGTTTTTAGTTTTCAACATTCATTTCCACAAGATTTTGAGTTACAATTTTTTTCTCCCTATCTTTCCCCTACCCCTACCCCAAATAGCAAGCCTATGGAATACCTCTTCTCTCCAATCTGTTCTTTCTTGTATCCTCCCCCTTCACACCCCTAACTTTCTAATAGGGCAAGATGGATTTCTATATCCCAGTAGCCGTATATCTTATTTCCCAGTTGTGTGTAAAAAAGCAAATTTTTAAACATTTGTTTTTAAAACTTTGGGTTCCAGATTTTTTTCCCTTGATCCCTCCTCACCCACCCCCACTGGGAAGATAAGCAATTCAATATAGATTGTACACGTATTGTTATCCAAATAATTTACACAGTAGTTAAATTGTGAAAGACTAACTATATTTCCCTCCATCCTATTCTGCCCCCCATATATTCTATTTTCTCCTTTGACCCTATCCCTTTTCAAAAATGTTTGCTTCTAACTATCCTCTCCCTCAATCTGCCCTCCCTTCTATCATCCCTGTTCTTATCCCCTACCCCCCTATTTTCCTTTAGGGTAAGATACCCAATTGAGTATGTATGTTATTCTCTCCTTAAGTAAATTCAATGAAAATCAGGTTGTCCTATTCCCTTTCACCTTCCTGCACTTCCCCTTCATTGTAACAGTTTTCTCTTGCCTCTTTTTTATTAGAAAATTTACCCTAATGTATCACTCCCTTTCTTCTTCTCCCAATAAATTCCTCTCTCACCTTTTAATTTTATGTCTTTAGATATCATCCATTCATATTCAATTCATCCTTTGCCTTCTGTCTATGTACACATGAACACACATATGCACACACTCACATATATTTATATACACATACATCCTCCTATACATACATATATATGTATATACACATATACATATTCCCTTCAGCTATCCTCATAGTGAGAAAAGTCTTATGAGTTACAATTATCATTTTTCCATGTAGGAATATAAATAGTTCAACTTTAATAAGTTCTTTATGATTTCTTTTTCCCATTTACCATCTCATGCTTCTCTTGTTTCTTCTATTTGAGAGTCAAATTTTCTCTTCAGCTCAGGTTTTTTCATCAAGAATGTTTGAAAGTCCTCTATTTCATTGAATGACCATATTTTTTCCTGTAGCATTATACTCAGTTTTGCTGGGTAGGTGATTCTTGGTTTTAGTACTAGCTCCTTTGATCTCTGGAATATCATATCCCAAGCCCTTCGATCTCTTAAGTAGAAGCTGCTAAATCTCATGTTATCCTGATCATGTTTCCACAATACTCAAATTGTTTCTTCCTGACTGCTGGAAGTATTTTCTCCTCGACCTGGGAACTCTGGGATTTGGCTATAATATTCCTAGGAGTTTTCTTTGGGGGATCTTTTTCAAGAAGTGATCGGTGAATTCTTTCAATTTCTATTTTGCCCTCTGGTTCTAGAATATCAGGGCAATTTTGCTTGATAATTTCTTGAAAGATGGTGCCTAGGCTCTTTTTTTGATCATGGCTTTCAGGTAGTCCAATAATTTTTAAAATATCTCTCCTGGATCTATTTTCCAGGTGAGTGGTTTTTCCAATGAGGTATTTCACATTGCCTTCTATTTTTTCATTTGTTTGGATCTGTTTTATAGTATCTTGATTTCTCATAATGTCATTAGCTTCCAATTGCTCCAATCTAATTTTGAAAGAGTTATTCTCTTCAGTGTGTTTTTGAAATTCTTTTTTTCCATCTGGCAAATTTGGCTTTTTAAAGCATTCTTCTCCTCATTGGCTTTTTGGGCCTCTTTTGCCATTTGATTTAATCTATTTTTTAAGGTGTTAATTTCTTCAGTGTATTTTTCAGTCTCCTTTAACAGGCTGTTGACTTGCTTTTCATGATTTTCTTGCATCATTGTAATGCCATGCACCAGCAGATTCCCAAAGGAATGCTACTGTGAACAGCTTTTAGAGTTCAGATTACAAAATAGAGTGAACACTCTGTTTATTCCATTACAAATCAAGACAAACATTCAAAACGTTATAATATTCACAACATTACATCTTATCACAGAAAATAGCCACACAGTTTTCACTACAGTGGCCACAATATTCAGAACAAGGCTTATCACAGAAAATAGCCACACAGTTTTCACTACAGTGGCCACAATATTCAGAACAAGGAGCAATAGAATACTCAAACTTCCACTCATGGGGCAA
>CM053582.1:254567737-254637543 GCA_028627135.1 Pseudochirops cupreus
GAAGGATGCTTTCTAGGTTCTTTTTTTGATCATGGCTTTCAGGTAGTCCAATAATTTTTAAATTGTCTCTCCTGGATCTATTTTCCAGGTCAGTGGTTTTTTCAAGGAGATATTTCACATTGCCTTCTATTTTTTTCATTTGTTTGGATCTGTTTAATAGTATCTTGATTTCTCATAAAGTCATTTGCTTCCATTTGCTCCACTCTAATGCTGAAGGAATTATTCTCTTCAGAAAGCTTTTGAAATTCTTTTTCCATCTGCCAAATTCAACTTTTTAAGACATTCTTCTCCTCATTGGCTTTTTGGGCCTCTTTTGCCATTTGAGTTAATCTATTTTTTAAGATGTTAATTTCTTCAGTCAGATTGTAGACTCTCTTCTCACAATTTTCTTGCATCATTCTCATTTTTCTTCCCAATTTTTCCTCTACTTCTTTTGGTTTTCAAAATCATTCTTAAGTTGCTCTATGGCTTGTAGGAAGTCTTTATATTTCTTGGAAACTTTTGGTATGGGAGTTCTGACTGTGTTGTCTTCCTCCCATTCCATGCTTTGATCTTTTTTGTCCCCAAAGAAGGAATCTAAAGTTCAGTTGCTGTTATTACTTTGCTTCCTTTGCCTGCTCATGTTGCCAGTCAATTACTTGATTTTTTTAGCTCTGTGGAACTCTGTTTCCAGAGGGGAAAGCTCTATCCCAAATCACTGGGGGCTGCCAGAGCTATTAGGAGGCTACTGAAGCCCCCACCAGCTTTGGCTCACTGAAAACACACCCTAGGACCACCACTCAAGACCACGATCCAGATCCAGGCTGCTCAATGCAAGAGCACTTAGCTTCTGAATGATTGCTTGGCCCCCCTGCAGTCTGTAGGCCGGGAGCTCTGAAGCAGCCATGTGGAGGCAGCTGCAGGGCCACTACTTCTGCCGCTTCCTTGCCCTGGAGGCAGTTTGGCTGACCACTTTTCTCCCCCAAATTTAGATGAGTTTCACTGACCTTTCACTTTGTCCTTGTTTCTCATGGCTTGACAATTCTGGAAACTGTCACAGCTGCCACTGATCCACTCTCCTGTAGGCTCCAGCTGCAGCTCGTCCTGGCCACCCCGGGGCCAAGCTGTGGTTTCAGGCTGGGCCAGTTTTGGCTTCAGTGGGGATATCTTTTTCTGTATTTTTGTGAGTTTTGGAGCCTAAAATTTGTTTAGAGTCATATATTATGGGTTTTTGAGATGGCTATGTGGGAGCTGCAGAACCTTGTTACTTCTACACTGCCATCTTGGCTCTGCCCCCCCATCTTTCATTTTGAAAAAGAACCAATGACATCACAAGGGTTATGCCTTGACTTGCTTGTAAAATGGATTTAAGCTGCTAGGTGGTGCAGTGGATAGAGTGATAGGCCTAGAGTCAGAAAGACTTAAGTTCAAATCTGACCTCAGACACTTACCAGCTGTGTGACCCTGGGCAAGTCATTTAACCCTGTTTGCTTAAGTTTCTTCATCTGTAAAAAGAGCTAGAGAATGAAATGGCAAACCACTCCAGTAAAATGGATTTAAGTAATGCAGTTTCACAAATTCGTCAGCATCTCTTCCAGAGTCATCGAAGTCTAGAGGCAAGAAAAAAATCAAGATGACTGATGATGGCCCAGGATGCAGTGGATGACTTTGGCATCTTAAATGTCTGACCAACTTCTAAGTACTCCACAGCACCTGCTTAAGCCACCTTCATGGTCACTGGAACTATTTCTCATCTGTTCATTCTGCCATGGTAAGTCTTCACAAGCTTGGGCCAGACATCCCAGAACTGTTGGGTCTGAGGCCTATTGGCTACCCTCAATCTAGTTTAACCCATCTGCCAAGATGATTTACTGGAGTGTGGCTGCTGGCCATGCTACAGCTTCTTAAGAGGAAGAGGTCATCAAGAGACACAGATATCAGGAAGCCTAATTCAGAGACAAAGTAACAGAATGCATAAAAGCATGGAAGTAAGAAAGAAGACCAGCTCAGTGGACAATGAATGGTCCATTTTGGTTTAAGTGTTAAGTATACAAATAGAAGTATAAAAAAGTATGTTAGTGCCTGATCCTCAAGGGCCTTAGACGCCAGGCTCTAAAGGGTTTGTGTTCCATTTGGTAGGAAA
This sequence comes from Pseudochirops cupreus, assembly GCA_028627135.1. NCBI lineage: Eukaryota > Metazoa > Chordata > Mammalia > Diprotodontia > Pseudocheiridae > Pseudochirops > Pseudochirops cupreus. The sequence goes on from CM053582.1 coordinate 254,569,860, forward strand.
GTGGGGAGCTACCTAATGTTTTTGAATAACATGATCAGCTCTGAATATATTTTTTAAAACTTCTTTGTCAAAGGGGAAAGAAATTAGAGAGGGGAGAAACTAGAGGCAGAGAAATCAATTACAGGACTATTTATTACACAAATCCAGACCAGAGTTAAAAGAGGATCTAAACAAGGTTGGGCATGATAAGAGCAGAAAAGAGGGTGTTTATGAAAGATACTGTAGGAGTAGAATAGACAAGACCAGGCAACTGTTTATACATAAGGATGGAGTTAAGAGAACAGTCAAGAGTGATGCTGATATTTCAAGAGTGTGTGATTGCAAGAATGGTAGAGACAGTAACAGAAATGGTTAAGTTAAGAAAAGAAATGGTTTTTGGAGGGAAGATGATAAATTCCATTTTGAAAATGTTAAGTTTGAAGGGCCAGAAGGACAAACAACTGATTATGTCTAGCAGACAACTATAGATGTAGGTGTAAGGTTTAGGGAAAAGATTAAGACTAGAGATACAGCTTTTGTGTCCATCAGTAAATAGTCATTTATGTGTCTACAACATTAAGCTCTGGTTATGAGGTCCCTATACCCAAATACTATAAAGCATCAAGAATATGGCTTTGCATTACATGTATTTCTTCCTCTAACATTCCAAAAAACATATCTTTGGTTTTTGATCATAACCTACCAATTCTTTTAAAATGCCTTAAAAGAATGAGAACTTGTGCTTTTCTCTCACAAAAAGTAGAAATCTGTGTTCAAAAAGGTGAGAGTTTCTGAAAAGATTAAAAAGCAATGTCTATACAGGGCAAACTGGATATGCCCTGCCTTATCAGCTAGAACACCTGAGATGACCATTTGAAAGCAGACTAAAATCATCCTCTCAAGTTGGATCCAAAGGGTTTATTGTTTGGTGGAAGAATTTGTCCTATGCAGTGAGAAATTAACCAGAGAGGATTGATTCTGGTAAATATTTAACAACTGACTCTCCAAAAAAAAAAAAACTGTACAGAGGACTCTTTTTTAAGTCTAGTTTTCATTATTATCATTTTTTTCATCACTTTCTTAAGTTTAAGAAATGAACAAAACAATTAATCAAACTCCCATTTGCTGATTTCCAAGGTGTAAATACTCATATTGTAAAAATCTAACAATCAGCTTTCAGGAGCCAGTATGAGCTGTCTCCAGCAGAGCCTTGGTTCAGTTCTCTACTACAGAGAAAACTATTGACATTTCATTTCATTCCTGTCCTTTGCACAGGTGTCCCTCCTATTTCTTCATTATCCTCCTTCCTCATTCACACTCTAGAATTCCTAGCTTCCTTCAAAAGCATAACTGGTGTGCCATGAGTCCTTTCCTGACCCTCCCTTCCTCTTGCAATTTGGTATATACTTTATATTTACTCATATATACTTTATGTTTACTCATCTCTTTGCATGGTACATCCTCCAGAAGGATCAATTCTACTTACAGCTTGGGAATGTTTCCTTTTTGTGTTTTTCCATCTTTAACACCTAGTGGTAGTTCCACTGGCATCCAACAGATAGCTGGAGTTTAATGTATTTTGTTGAAGTGAACTGAATGCCCAGGCCTTGTCAGAGAGATATAAACTATTCATTTTGGTGATTATCTTCAAGTTCTTTCAAAGCAAAGTAAGTTGTAAATGTCCTCTGCTAATAATGTGTATTTTTTATCATAGCTATATCATAATACATAATTTAGCATTACTCACTAACAATCCAATCCAATGAACATGTATTGAGTGCCATATATAATTTACTGCATGAGTCAGTGGAGATACAAAGATGAAATGAAAAATAATTTCTGGCCTCAAGGAACTTACATTTTTTTTTTTTGGTTCAGGATAGGAGAATGCAATATGTAAACACATGAGAATATATGTGATAATTGGAAGAGAGTTGAGAGCACTAATGGCTCAGGGAATTAGCAAAGGCTTCCAACAGCAGATCACAGTTAAACTGAGCCTTGTAGAAACCTAAGGCTTTATATGCCCTTGTGTGGTTTTAAACCACTAACAGGCTTTTAAAACCAAAACGTTTAAATTATCCCTAACAACTAAGGAACCACAAATACAACAAATTTAAAGACAAAGAAGCTCAGTTTTCCAGCAGTTCTCATCCTGTGGGTTATGTTCAATTTAAATACATCCCGTATATCAGATATCTATATTATGATTCATAACAGTAGCAAAATTACAGTTATGAAGTAGCAACGAAAATAATTTTATGGTTGGGGGTCACCACAACATGAGGAACCGTATTAAAGGGTCGCAGCATTAGGAAGATCAAGAACCACTGGTTTAGACCGTTGTATTTTTGTTTAAAAAATCAGCTTGAGATGAACCTTGAAGGTTCCATCTTTTGAATTTTGAATTTTGGCTGCTGGGACCCTGCCTATGCCCTGGGATGCTTTTACCTCAAGGTAAAAAGTCTTTTCCATATTGTTTGACCTATAGTCCAGCACAGGGTCTTCTCTTTGACTAATATAGACTTGACCACAATCTGAGGGAAACTGAGGCATATCACAAGTATAATTCATAGAACTCAATTAACTTTAGGAGGAAAAGCCCTAAATAATCCATTCCAGACACACTGCAAGTTATTCCTCTTTAGTCTGAGAGCTAAGCCACTAGGCTCCCAGAATCTCAGAATGTTAGAGCTCAAAGGAATCACAGATACTGTGAGCCTCACTCCTCACTCCTCCATTCCCACTACTCACTTCTCTAGCTTCCTTTAAGTCCCAATTAAGATTTCATGTTCTACAGGAAACCTTCCTCAACCTCTTAATTCTAAGAGATCAGAGTTGGGAGAGCTAGTTCAGGTTTTGAAAGAATTTACTTAGACCTTCTCTTTAGCCAGTGGGAGCTTTATTGTTGCAAAAGTATACGGGCCTGAGACTTAGCAAGGAGCTAAACAAAGGCACTGACAGAGGGAATGTACCAGACTTATATAGCCATAACACTACACAGCCTATAGGATGCTGACGTAATTTTTAGAGTTTCTAATGAGGGTTGGAGATTTAGCGACTGGATGAGAAAGGATGACACAGGATAAGGGAGACAGGGGAAATTTTATGACCCAGGTTGGAGGGGTGACAAGGAATTTTTGTGGTTCTGGATAAGGGGGAGGCTTCATAGTAGGGACTTTAGGATGCTCTCAGGCTTAGAAGGGCCTCATGAGGTACTGAAAAGGCAATCCTTCAGGGCACCTTTGTAACCACATCACCTTCCATCTGTTAATTATCTCCTATATATCCTGCCTATAACTTGCTTTGAATATATTTGTTTGCATGTTGTTTCTCTCATTAGACTGTAAACTCCTTGAGAGTATCAACTGTCTTTTGCCTCTTTTTATATCCCCAGCACAGTGCCTGAAATTTAGTAAGTGCCTAATAAGTGTTTATTGATTGATTGTAGATGAGGAAAGGCTCAAAGAGAGAAACTAAGTGATCTGCCAAGGCCACTCAGTAACTGGAAGGGTTTGAACCGAGGTTTTGTTGTTGTTGTTGTTGTTGCTGTGGTTGTTTTCACTCTAATTCCATTCATTGATCTTTCTCATATTCCAGGTCTCACTAAACCCTGTTCTTTAGATAACCTATTCTCCTTCCTTTCCCTGCCCACCAAGTGGATCCAAACCAAGCCACTATATTTACCTTCTCTTCTTGTGTCTGAATTAGGAAGATCAATTCATATTGGAATATCCCATAAACGTGCCCCAACTTAGATTCACAACCACCTTTGGATCATCTTCCTAAAGAAGTTCCTTGGTGCCCCAGCATTTCCTAAAACATCTTTTCTTTCTGTCTTCCTTGGCCCACTATTTTAGCCCATTTTATTCTCCTGTGACCTGCCCCTTCCCCTTCCCTTTCAACTCTATAACTCCTACCCTCCCTTCTCTTCCCTTTTTTTTCAAAAAATACCTTTTGGGACTTTGGGACAAGTTCACTCCTGGGTGTCACCCTGAGGTGCCTAGGAGGAGAAACAAATACTAGAAGAATTAAAACTGTATATGGAGAAATACCTCCCAACATCACTGGACATGACAAATATACAAGAATCTTCAGAAGAAGACTGAGATTATTTTAGAGAAAACTCTTCATGAGACAAAGGCAATTTCATGTCACTAGATTAGCTGCCAAGTAACCTCCAGGCACATAATAATACCATATAAAATATCAGAGGGTCCAAAAACAACATCAGAAAACTCTGGTACCAGCTCTAGGAAGCAACTGAATTGACTTATCAAAGCAAGCAGGGTTCTGAGGATTGGCAGAATTACCATAAGGCCCTATTTGAGATGTGGGTGATGCGGAGCAGGATCCGGTCCCAAAATGCAGATGGTGATACACAGCTCCTGGAAGCCCTGACTCTGGACATGTCCTGTGGCATTGCCCTGAAATTGCAGTCGGCCTTCATTGACCTCATGCCTCAAATCCAAGTAACCTACAAGACAAGCTCCAACAGGCTTGTTATGACACACAGGAACTTCATGATACCTTTTCGCTAAGTAATGGGTTTGAAGATCTAGACAAGTATCATCTGACCCAGAGCCAGTTTAAGCTGACCTAAGCCCAGGGAAGTATAGAAAAATTGCTCTGTTTCTTAGAAGATAGCATTCCTTCTGGTTGGATTGTAAGACCACTTTGCCCCTCTGAATATCCCCTACCAGAAGTAGTAACACTCCCTAAAGAAAAAAACATCTTGAATTGTGATATGGAATTGGGCTGATATTTCCAAATTCCCAGTAAGTAGTCTTGTGCTAGTTTATAGTTAATAACTATACTTTCAGTACTTTTCAAATTATGATAAGAAAGTTGCACTGAAAATTAAAAAAAAAATTAGTGCCCTCTCTGAGATACTTTCCCTTTAAAATATAGCCATTCAGAGACTGACAGCACAGGATTATAAGTAGAAGGGTTCCTTTAAATATTTTAAAATACATATTTACATTTTAACACAGATATCCTAATTCTCCACCTGGAAGAAAGGTTTAAAGTTCTAGCGGGAGAGTGGGGCCACTCAGCAGAGTCTTTAAAATATGAGAAGACACTTCTTCCTTCTGTTTTACAGAGCCAGAGGTTCATAGGTTAGGAATATTATATATATTAGTAGAATTTTTAATGTATTGATCAACTTTGCTGATGTTTTTTATTTTTCATCTTTTTATTTCTTTTGTATTTTTTTAAAAATTGTTTTCTTGATTTTTTTTTTCCTAAGGGATGCTTCTCTGGGGGAAGGGGAAAAGATATAGGGAAGAACTTAGGTGCTATAGATATCAAAGATATAAAAATTATTTTTAAAAGATAAAAAGAATGGAGGAGACAGAAACACAGAGACAGAGAAAAGAAGAAAGGAAGAGGAAGAGGAACAGAAACAAGAGGAGAAAGAGGAAGAGGAGGAGGAGGAGCAGGAGCAGGAGGAACAAGAGAAGGAACAGGGGAAGGAACAGGAGGAGAAGAGTCAGAGGCAGCTTGGTAGTATAGTGGCTAGGCCTGGAGTCAGGAATATCTGAGTTCAAGTTCAGCCTCAGACACTTACTAGCTGTGTGACCTTGAGCAAGTCATTTTACCTTTGTTTGCTTTAGTTTACTCAATTCTAAAAGGAGCATAATGATGGCACCTACTTCCCAAGATTATAGAGAGGATCAAATGAGATAATATTTGGAAATGTTTGTTCCCTTCCTTCCCCACATTCTTTCCCTTTCTGATAATCTAGATATTCAAGGTTGATAATGATTAACCAGTTATTGAAGATTTAGGTTATTTTCGTACCTGGTAACTATAGCTATAATCCTCTTTCCAAGAAACTAATCCCACCCCACACCTTTTCTCAGGATTTGGGGGATTCCCAGAAGATAGAAGAGTTTGTCAGTATAACCCTCTACTCCCCATCCTGTTCTTGCCCCACCCCAGTCCCTTTAAACCTTCCTCTTTGATTTTTGGCTCTAAGGAAGTTCAAATTACTTCATTCTCACATAAAGTTAGAGGACCTTTCCTTTTCTATCTCCTCTAGGTAAACATTGATCTCTGTTGTTCAGTTGTTTCAGTCATGCCCAACTCTTCATGACCCCATTTGGGTTTTCTTGGCAAAAATACTGGAGTAGTTTGCCATTTCCTACTCCAAATCAATTTACAAATGATGAGGAAAATAGGTTTAAGTGACTTGCCCAAGGCCACACTGCTAGTAAGTATCCAAAGTCAGATTTGAACTCGAGAAGAGCAGTCTTCCTGACAAAGGTCCAGCATTCTAACCCCTGTACCACCTAGCTGCTCTTGCATACACTAATGTTATATTGCCTCCAAGAATTTATATATGTTTTCATTATATTCTACTACCCATGCATTGTATTTCTCATACTCAACAGTATATGACTAATCAGCAGCAAAACATTGGGCATTATTCATCATGTATTCTATTTCTACTGCATGTTTCCTGACATTTCTAAATTTTGAATCACAGGTGCTCTTACATAAAGCCTAGAGGAGTGTCACTGGGGAAGGTGATAGCAAGGGAATGAATATTCATCACTCCCCAATAAAAAATGTTTTTGGTGATAAGATTAGCATACATTTGGAGTTCTAAAAGTTCTATAACTCACCCTTGCTCCCCAGCTTCTCCTAGTTGGAATTTCAGAATATGATTGTCAACCTTCACAATCACAATAGGCATATCCATATTTAAAATCCAAGTACTTTTTGGCAACCAAAATGAACAGACTGTTGATTTAAAAAAAAATATCACCCCTAAGGAATCTGCATCATTCATATGGTATGTTGAAAAGTTTGGTTTTCAGAGTCATCTATTTTCTGTCCTCATTTGCTAAAGTTAATGGGTACAGTGGTGTGTATTTGCTTGTGCCAGGTTCACTTTCCAATACTCAACAGCCTTCTCCTGTTTTTGAATTAAAATAGCAGTAGTAGAAAACAGCTAGGCTGTGCAGACATAGAATAAAGTGACCTGGGGCATTGGCAATCATCTGATTTATCTGATGCTAGATAGCCAAGTCAGCACGACCCACAGTGGTCAACAAATAAATCAGGTCACTGTCAAAACCCCATTTCACCTAAAAATGTGTGGAAAGAGTGATGGATTTTGAATCAGGGGACCTAGGTTCCCATTCCAGCTCTGTTTCTTATTGTATGACCTTGAAAAAGTCAGTTAACTTTTGTCATCTTCAGTATTCTCATGTGAAAAATTAGAGTTGGACTAGACCTATGAAGACCAATCCAGAGCTAAATGGATGCTCTTTTGTATGAACTTGAAGGATCTATGATATTATCGGTACTCCCCTCTCCACAAGTTCATCTATGGCTTAGAAGAGAAGTCCTAGAGTTCCTTGAGACATGTAAATGTTAAGTGTCTTGTTTAGGATCCCACAGCTGGTAGCTATCTGAGGTGCGATTGAACCGAGCTTTTTCAGACTTTAAACATTCTAGTTATTATGACCATATTGGTATATAGATTGTCTGAAAGGTGTAGTTCTAGCCTTTGTTCTCATTATTCTATCTTCTGAACAAGAACTACACCAGCTGAATTTGACATACCTTCATGTGCATGTGCATGTTTCCCAGCACATTCCAAGAGGAATTCTCAGTATCTAAGGATTTCAAATCCTTTTGCAAATATTGACTCTTATGATAGCTAAAGGATCTGAGTTAAAATGAAATATAAAAATTAGCCCCAGAAGGCTGTGGCAATCAGTAAATCAACAAACATTTTATTAAGCATTTACTACGTGCCAAGCACTGTGCTAAGCACATTGGGCAAAAAGAAATGCATAAAAACATGGTCTCTTAAGGACCTTCCTTACATTTTAATGAGGGAGACAGCATTCCAAAAAGTAAAATGTAGAATATACACACACACACACACACACACACACACACACACACACACACGCACACACCGATGTGTGTGTATGTGTGTGTATATGTATTCAGAATAATTGGAAGATCATCTTAAAGGGAAGGCAATAGCAGAGTGGAGGCAAAAGAGGAAGAACCAACAAAGTCTTCCTACAGAAGGTAGGATTTGAGCTGAGCCTTGAAGGAAGCCAGGGAAGCCAAGATGTGGTAGTCAGGTCACAGATGAGTGGGCTGGTATTTTCTGTCCTGAGCCACTTCAATACTCCCATAGAGGTTAGAAGATCATTTAGAGTAATGCTTAAGTTTGAGACTCTTCCATCAAGTTCAAATTTATTGATCTCCTTTTGTCCTAGAACTATGACTAGAGATTAGGAAAACTACCTCCTCACAAGACTTTTCCTAGCATTTTTTCCAACTGTGAATTTTTCTTCTGTTAATTCATTTGACCATCTTGCTTAAATTGTAGAGCTACATGAAAGAAACAGGTGAGGCAAAATCAGAGGATCATTATAAAGTTCTTTTAGTTGCAGGACAGACCTTTGATTTTCAGGAGAAAAAAAAATCTGTTCAGTTACTTGTCTATTGAGGATAATATAAATGCCTGAGAAACAAAGGGATTTTTTTTTAATACTGGCAAGTATAACCACTCTCATGGCTTCCCCAATGTAGCAAAATCTCAACTTGCAAATATCCCTGCTGTTCTGGTCTCTGTAGCCTCACAGGTGTTAAGGCTGCCAACTTTATCGAATTGTGCCAGGCAATTTGTGATGTGGGCAAACATCCACTATGAATTAGGCTAAGAACAGCAAACTCATCATCTGTGACATAAGCCCAGTCCTTAGCAGAAGGGTTGGGCCAGATTGGGGTGTGAGGAAAAGGAAATGTATTTTCATTGCAACTACAGTCCTATTAATTTTCTCCTCTTCTTGACAGGGAATAAGGAACAAAAACTGAAGCAAACCCCAAAAGAGAGTAAAACAAACAAACAAGCAAACAAAAAAACCTTCTACTTACAGGCTGGCTATTAGGACATGTTTAAGCCTTAAACTCTTCACACCTACCCAAGCCCAAACAGTAAATCCTAACCTAACCATTTACAAAGAGAATGGACACTGGGGTGCCAATTGTTTGGTATCCTGCTTCATAACAGCTTATGAATTTTTTAACATATATTTTGTCAGTCTAATGGCAAAGGAGACCATATGTTATCTGAATGTTCTCTCCAGAGATTTCCAGTGGGATAAAGAGCTTAACATACTTTCTGCTGAACTGAAAAGAGAGAGGTAATAGAACTATACTAGGGGAAATGAAAAGAAGGTAAGACACGGAATGAAAATATGGAAGAATATTTTTTTGGTCACTTCTTTGTCTTAAAGAATTTTTACCTCCCCCCAGCTTGTGCACATGCCAGCCACCCACACTTACTCTCTGTAGGTCAGCTAAAAACAGCTGCTGGAAAGAAGCCTTTACGGGTTTGTTCATTTCAGATTCTACTGTCTCTCTCCATTTGTTAATTTTATCACATTACTGAGACATTGGCACACACTGTTACTTTCTCACAGCTTTCATTATCTAGCTGTGGTCCTAATAACATATGGTCTTATTTTTCTAATTATACTCACTACTCATGCTCAAACTGAAAGTTAATCTTTCACATGGTCATCCTATGCAAAGCAACCAGCAACCAGTGATCACTGTGTTCCAAAAAAAGATACAAAATGTGTGTTAACTAAAAATGCCTGTGCATGCCAATACCAATCATTCCATCTATAAGTATTTTTTTAAGTGCAGATGTGTGACTTTTTTTCAGTGTTGGGAACTCCCTCCCTTGATGAGATAGATTAGCAACTTATAGGCAAGTTATAGTTAGCTGAGACACTGAGAGGTTAAATGTCTTGCGTGGGTACGTAACAGAAGCAGAACCTGACCCCAGGTCTCCTTGACTCTAAGGTTGACTTTCCATCCATTAAGCAATAAAAACTATCTACCTGTTCCACTAAGGATTCATGATTATATGAGTGTAAATGCTCTCTACCAATATTGATTGGAACTCTTCTATGATTCAGCAGGTGATCTTTGAGAGTTACTATGACTGAATAACTCATAACCAGGCAAGCAAGCTAGCAATAAGAGTGTAAACTTAGTTGTGATATCATGTCACCATTCATATAACTTCAAGCCTGCCCAGCTTGTGAGGAATTGATGGAGTTTACATCTGCTGGCATACCCTTCCAGAATACAGGGTCACTTCTGTGCCATGAAGAAATATCAGAATAAAATTTTAGTATCAATAGAGACAGATGCACACTGAAAAATATTTTTTTTAAAATCTTCTCTTTTCAAAAATATGTGAGTACCATAAGACCCCCTCTGAGACTTTATTTGGCTTGTATAGGTACAAAAGGCCAAGAATGGACTTAGGCAGGTAGCAGAAAAAAAGGACATTTTGGGACAGCTGGGTGGTGCAGTGAATAGAGCACCAGCCCTGGAGTCAGGAGGACCTGAGTTCAAATCCGGCCTCAGACACTCAATACTTACTAGCCGTGTGACCTTGGCAAGTCACTTAACCCCAAATGCTCTACTTTTACCCTTCCAAAAAAAAGCCAAAAAAAAAAGAGACTAAGGAATCCTGAATCTCAGAGCTATTTGATAGTTAAATAACCATTACCTGATATGATAGGAAAAATTATCCTAAGCCCCATGCAGGTCAGACTAATTTCTCCTTAAGTGGTATTGAGCCCATGCTTAAGACTTGGTGAGCCCAGGGAACTAAAAGATCAGGCTGTCGATGTGACTTTTGGATCATCTGAGTATATGGCATCCAGCAGGTGCTCCAGACATTCTATGATGCTTGGCTGGTGGAAAATGAGACAACTCCAGCAAGGAAGCCTCTCTCAGCTGAATTCCAATGCTTATTCTTGTTGAATATCCTTCTCCTACAATGGGTAAGTACTCTTCATTTGCCACCTGCTTAAATCCTTGGATTTGACTCCATCATCATTATGCTCCCAGGAAAAGCTCATTATCAGGAAACCCAACTTCATCAACTTTGGTGTTCATGCCTCATCAGTACCCCCAGTAGCCTGTGTCTTTGTGATTGGAGAGCTGAAGGGCAAAGCAAAAAATCTTCTCCTAAAGCCTCCATTGAAAGAGGGCTTACATTCCAAATATTTCCTACCAGCTGCACTTCTTGGATTCAACTAGACCATCTCCATATTTCTGCACCAGATACTTTCTCCTGGGCCCCACCTCTCTCTTTTCAACTTTGATTTGTGTGTTATCTTTCCTCATTAAACTGTAAGCTCCTTGAGGACATGGACTGTATTTTTTGTCTTATTTGTATCACCAACTTAGCAGAGCATCTGGCACATGTTGTTGTTCAGTCATTTTTCAGTCGTGCCTGACTCTTCACGACCCCATTTGGGGTTTTCTTGGCAAAGATGCTAGAACGATTTGCCATTTCTTTCTCCAGTTTATTTTAGAGATGAGGAAACTGAGACAAACAGGGTTAAGTGACTTGCCCAGGGTCACTTAACTAGTTTGTGTCAGAAGCCATATTTGAACTGAGGAAGATGAGTCTTTCTGACTCCAGGCTCAGTACCTTATCCACTGCTTCACTTAGCTGCCTTGGCACACAGTAGGTGATTAATAAATTTTTATTGAAGTAAATCTTTTGCTAACTGTTTAATGGCTTACAAGTGATTCATTTTGCTTTAATATCAAATCTAAACTACCAGGGGAATGGCCTGAGTCAGGCCCAGTCCAGAATCTCTGACAGAGTCTAGCCTTTAGAAATGAAATTTGGACAGTAATACAGAATGTTCACCATAAGCTAGAGTGAAGTCTCTGACAGAGGTACCCCAAGCCTCTGAAGTCTCTGACAGAGGTACCCCAAGCCTCTGGATGAAGAAAAGTAGTCCAAAGAAAAAACTAACTCGGAAGGAACTGGTAAGCTGGGAAGACACTGTTCTTTTTCTAAAAAGGTTAACATTTGGGGTTAAGAATTTCCTTCTGGGAAAAAAGTCTTCAGAACCAAGATTCAGAGAAAATAAGACTAGAAAACCTGAGGCAAGTTTTAGTTTTTATTTTTTCTTGTCCTAGACGAGGACTAGAGTTGAAAAAAAACATGAAACTGAACATGAAAGAATATGGTCGCACCTACTTTTCCCTTGAAGAAGAGATTGTCAAAGATTTCAGCTGCGTCAGAGGTAGCTAGAAACAGCTAGGCATCTGGCAAAACAGGGGTTGATGGAAACTACAAGTCCAGTGGGTAAATGCTCAACCAATTTATCCCCTGTAGACTATGAGCCCCATGGGGAGAAGGTGTGGCATAATGATATTATTAGAAAATCCTGCAGCATTACAGGAGTTGCCCTTCTACATGTGCAATCTGATCATGTATTCCCGTGTGTACCCATATGTGTTAAATAAATGCATCATCTATCTCATTGTATTAAACAATTTTATTTTAAACTGTGTGCTCTGATGGACTCCTATGTGGGCTTGTGAACTATGGTTTTAGGGCAGCGGTTCTCAACCTGTGGGTTATGTTCAATTTGTAACAATGAAAATACATCCTGCATATCAGATAGATTCATAACAGTAGCAAAATTACAGTTATGAAGAAGCAACGAAAATAATTTTATGGTTGGGGATCACCACAACATGAGGAACTGTATTAAAGGGTCGTGGCATCAGGAAGGTTGAGAACCACTGTTTTAAGGGATATTGAACTATGAAATATATTGAAGCTGGGTTAACAGTTCTTTAGTGGTCCCAGCTATAGGTTGGGGTGGACAGGAGATGCCCAAGTGCCACACAAATCTCTTTAATCTAGTTCATAGAACCCTAAATTTAGCTTTCTAGGGGCTTTCAGAATGTCATAGAGTCTAACCATAAACTGGTGAAGGGACTTGCCCAGGATCACACAGGTTTTAGGTGGCAGTGTCTAGACTCTGGACCTAGCACTCTTCCCCACCTTGCTACCATACCATGTTTTACAGTCATCTTTGCGTATGCCAATTGCCTCCTGCTCTGTAAGCTCCACAAATGCAGTAACAGCGTCTCGTTCAGTTTATACCTATGCAAGTCCCTAGTTCAGTCATCTGCAGACCATAGTAGACCTCTAAAAAATATTTGCTGAATTAATATCCTTTCATACCTTTTCCCAAGATCTATTATTTTTTAACTTTCATAATTTTAACGAGTTTTTTTCCTATTTCTTTCTAAATTTTTTAAACAGATATCCAGTGGTGCTTATCTATTTTAGAAGCCTGTTTTGTTCATTAGCATATATTTTAATATTCAAATATCTAAGGTTTCATGGTACAGAATTCAAAGGACTGAGTAGACACTGGGTCGTTATGCTAAAATAGCTGGCTCTGCACTCTAACTCATGACTCTATTTACTCTAAATTGCATTTTTAAAAGGGCTCTCAGGAGGCTCTCATTAAATTGATGGTGCCTCCTAACTGCTTTCACCACTGTTCTCCTAGCTTTGACCCAGAGGAAACACTACAGGGGTTTGGGGTTTGTTTTGTTTCGGTGTTTCCCCATTTAAACAGGTGACATAGGATGGAGAGGTAAAAAATTAGGCACCTTCACATTCTGCAATCAACCATAAACAACAGTCCACTTAGAATGGGTAAAACTTCCACAGCCCTGACACAAACCAAGCAACCTGTGCCTTGATTTAAGTTAGTCAATACTGGCCAGGCATTGGAAGGAGCATGTGAAGAGATTATCCCCCTTTTTTTTAAAAAGACCACTTGGCAGCTGGGTATATTGGATCAAAAAGAAAAATAAAATTGTATGTCTAGTCTACTTAATCATTCCTTTTGCTTTGCTCATTCCAGCAGAGCTTAATCATAACTTAGGGAATATAATACAATACAACTTTATTTTGTATGACATTTTTCATAAAAAGCTGTATCTAAAGTACTTAATACATCTAGGAAGTTAAAATAAAAAATGAAAGTGAGGGAGAATGAATGTAAGTGATATGATTTGAGTAAGGATGGAGGGGGAAAGGAGTCTATTTGCCATTGAGACATGAAAGTAAATGGAACATTGATGAGGGAATGAGATGGAGGAAGACAGACCTAAGTACCAAAAGCTACAGAAAAGGTTTTCATATAACACTGCTGAGAGATGAGACAAAAGGGTTCTGGGGATTATGCGGGAGAATTCATCATGAAAATCCATGAACTCAACTAGAATATGTTCTAATTGTATTTTCCAAACAGGAAATCTGACTTAGAACTTAATGATATAACAATTCAGTTTCCAGTGACTTTGAAGAATGTAATTGGAAACCACTGAACTTGAAGTCAGAGAGATATTATTTCTAGTTTCATTTTTTAAAAAATAACTAGTTTTGTGACCTTGGACAAGTCTCATTATCTTTTTGGCCTTCAATTTCCTCATCTACAAGATGGATAGAGCAAGGTAAGCTTTTAATTCTGTGATTATATAACTTCTATAAACATACATATTCTTATGTAACTTCCCAAAAAGATAGCTATGATATGTATATTCTCCCTAAAAGGGTATGGATGATTATCACTTTTCAGAGGTCTAATTTGGACAAGATTCTAATGACACATACCACTCCCTAGTGTATGTCAAACCAAAAAACCTTGGTACTGCATCCTACTTTCTGGTCATTTTGAGAAATAAATATATGACAAGCTAGAGGCTGTGTAGAAGTGATTTGTTTAAAAGTTGGATCATCGAGGACTATTCAAGGGCAGACAGGTAAGCAGGAGGTATTACACACAGATATGATTTTCCTAACACCTGGCCAGGGAAGGGGAGGGCAATATGGGTAGAAAACAGAATTAATAGCATGAAAGAAGTAAGGATTAGCAACTTCTCTGGAATAGGGAAGGAGGGAGAAATTAGACTATGCTGCCTGTAGGGCACAATGTGCTAGAAATATAGTTATGCTAAATATAACCTTTTCCCAACCTTTATCCAAGGTAGTAGCTGAAAATTTTCTCTTTTCACACGTAATTTCATCGCATAATTACCTTGGAGAAAAATGATAACAAATACAATCTTGACAGGCAGCATAATCTCTTTTGAAGTGGCCTTTTTCTCTCTCTGACAATTTGAGTATACCAACCACAATCTCAGGCTAAATACAATGTTATATTCCCTCTACTTAGAAATGGACAATTACATATGCAGATTAATAGCCTATTGATTAATTACTTTTATTTCCCAATTATCAATTTGCACAGATATTTACAGAGTACAGGGATATAAGGTTATTATTGTAATTATGAATCTGACTTGGAAATAACACAGTAAGATCCTGCATAGCAGACTTTATCATAATGAGTCTTAAATTTTAAGTTAAAAAAAAAAAGTAACTGGACTTTGGTATTTTATCAGCTTAGCCAGGCTACTATCTTTTACAACTGGCATACCAAACCTAATAATTATCATTCCTTAAAAGCCTTCCTAGCAAATCAGTTTCAGAAAAGTGCTTTGAAAGTTACCTCACCTCCTCAGTAGGCCACTGGGTAATATTCTTTTAATTACAGGGATTGCAATGTTTGTGTTCCTGTTACATTCCATTTTAAGCACCACATATTGACTCTGGCAGTCATTACTACATCTTGCACTCTCCTAAAGAGCTTTACTTCAATGTTTAATTCTACCTCAGAGATAGGAGGGCCTATTTGTCGGTGGCAAGCACTTTAGCAGATCAGGCTTACTCATCAATTGTCCAACAGTGATGCTTGAACCTCCAGGGAAAAGTCTGAGTGGAAATAGCACTGGTTGTATCTTCTCTAACTTTCTGTATACTTCCATATCCCAGAGAGCATTAGCAGCCCCTGAAGGTTAAGAGGCATGAGTTGCCTGCCCAATCTGTGGGGCCCTGACCAAAAGCATTTCCTATGGAGGTGCCCTTTTATGAGTATACCCTGACCATACATGGTCCATACCTGTGTGCCCCCATGTGTGATACCTATGCTCTCCTGATCTTCTCATTATTGTGAGATATACACTGTTGTGTGTGTCTGTAGGAGTAGGCTGAAGGTTTGTGAGGGAAATATTTTCTTGCTACTTGCCATGCTAATTCATTAAATGCTTCTGCATTGAACTGCAGACCCTCTGCCTGACTAGTAAAAGTCAGGAGGCTTGTGTGCTATGCCTCAGGGTGGTGCAAGAACCACAAAATGCCTTGAACCTTGGGTAAGTTTTCTGGGCACTAGATTGCAGATGTATGAGGAGAGATGTCACAAGTATTGCGGGTTACAGAAGTCAGGTTAGCACTTAAAAAATATAGCCACTTGATAGAATTAATTAAAGGAGTCATCAATCAGTTAACACGATATTTATTGAGCACTTTAAGATGCCATAACCCTGCCCCTTGTCTACAAAACAATCACCTAGGAGGGGGACTTGAGTCTTGACACATTGGTATGAGGCTGGTAGCACAACCAAACAGTCGGTAGTGGTGTAGCGAAAGATAACAACTTAGAGTACATTCTTTCTCTTGGGAGGGTGTTGTGCAACAACTCCTGAGAGAAGGGAGCCCAGACTCTATTTAAGGTTGCCAATATGCAATATTGTATTAAGGATAGTGCTAACCATTCTTCACAATAACAATAATGGGCATTTATATAAGTCTTTAAGCTTTGCAAAGTACTTTCTATCCATTTTATCTTTTGAGTATCATAAGGACATTATGGAATAGGTTCTATACTGTAGACTTTAACGTCCCAATTTCAGAGATGAAGAAATTGAGAATTAGAAAGGTTAAGTGACTTGGTAATTAGAACCCTGCTAGTTAATGTCTGAGGCAGTTTCAAGCCCAGCTCTCTACTGACTCCAGGTGTGAGAATACAGGCTTTGTGCTTCTTCCTCAAACTAGACTGCCTCTCCTAAGAGACACATTGTAAAGTGTGTCTTCAGCACATACAGTCTTAAAGTAGATAATAACTAAAATGTGTGGTTACCAGAGAATACAACCAGGAACCTACTTTTGAAGGCCGCTATCAAAAAAGGTCACTTTTTGGTAAAAGTATAATTAATAATATCCATGAAAAAGATTCATTATATGTATGTGGGAAGTGTGGCCTAGGGAAGCAGGCATTGGTGATATAGGAATCGTACTTAGGGAATAGAATTCTATTCCCATTTTTGTAATTTAGTGTCACTACCACTATCAACTTAGCCTCTTCCTTCTTTCCAGAATGGTAATACAACTAGACCTTATTTTATGCAGTACACAAGTCCTTGAAAAATGGCAAAGCAAACATATAATCAGATTTTAAATATACAAAGGGATTGTGTTCATAAACATTGTCTTTAAAAGGAATCCTACAGAGAATTATTGTATAAGGAATCTTTTTTTTTGCAAAGCAAGTAACTACCCCCTGGTAGCAAATCTGAATTTTGTATGTACAGATAATCCCTTATACAAATGAACGGACAGCTCCACTGTTGTCCTTATCCCCTCCTCTACTAATTCTCCACAGTGACTGACAGAACCATTCTATACATATGCATGTAAACTGAAGGTTGGGGAGGAAGAGGGAGAAGGAGGATGCTGTGTCTTTTAAAGCCATTAAAGGATATAGAGAGAAGCTATGAATAAACAGGAATAATTTAGGGAAACGGATATTGAAGCTTGATTCTAGAGCCTACAAGGTAGTTGCCCTGTTCCAAAATATTTACTACCTCCTTCTGCCACATTCCATATATATTGTCTGATTTTTCAAATCTCACCTTGTGATAGTGCCTGAATTTTTCCAATCAGAGAGATTCATAGGAATTAGCAAGTATCCTCTTTAAAAATCAAATTCACTCTTACATAGGGCTCCGAATCCCAGAGAAACAGTTTGCTGTCACAGGAAGAACACTGGACCTAGAGCCAAGTGGCTTGTATTCAAGTCCAAACTCAAATTCTAATTTGCTTTATAACCACAACCAAGAGACAGCCCCTCTGAACTGTGATTTCTTTGTGGCAGAATGAAAAGAACATTGAATTTGGAGTCAGGAGACCTGGATCCTATTAATCAGGTGCCTTTTTCCTTCCTAACTGTGTGACCATGAGTAAGTAATTTAATACCTCTGGGTCTCAGTTTTCTAAGTTTTGAAATGAGGAAATGGAAGCAGATGACCTCTAAGGTTCCTTCTATCTCTAAATTCTGTAATGCTTCGAAAATGGGGGTGATACCAACACTACAAATCTCATGGGGTTTTTATAAGAAAAGTGCTTTGTTAACTTTTAAGAGTCATATAAATATGAACATCATATCAATACATTTAACATCCTATCATTTATCAATGATCAATACATTTAATAAATATTTGTTCAATTGAATAGTCATTCTCATATTTCTTTTAATTAATTCAATCAAACTTGTTTCTTCCTATATCTAGTTGAGAATCTCTGTCCTAAAGAAATTGAGTTTTTTATTGAAAGAAGGTGATAATTTTGTAGAATAGAAGCTTTGGTGGAGAGGGCTGATCTGAATTAGGTGCTGCAGTAGGGAAATGAAGCATTATCAGAGCATGGGTACCCAAGGAATAAGGAAATGACAATTGAGGTAAGAACTAAGCAAAGAAAAGCTTATAGAAGCATATCAAAAATGCTGTCAATCAAAAACCAATAAGCATTTATTAAAAGTTGGGCATTGTGCTAGGCACGAAACACAAAATCAGAAATGAAACAGTTCCTGGCCTCCAGGAGCTTACTTTCTTCACTTATTTCCAAATTAGCCTAGGATTTGCCATGTGACCAGAGAAGCAGGAGAGAAAACTCCTTTCCTCTTTCTTCACCGTTTCTTGCACCATATGACTCCATGAACCCAGAACTAGGGATAGTGTTCTTGCTATGAAAGTGGCTTTTAAAGTTCATCAAACACATTAAGGAGAAGTCTGACCAATATGGAAACTCCCTCTTCTGAGAAAAATCAACAATTTGCCTGTAATTTAGAGGCTTGTAGTATGGCCTGAGGAACTGAGAAGTTGCTGTCAAATAACCAGTATATGTCAGAAAAGGACTTGAAACCAGGTCTTCCTGACTCCGAGGCCTGACCCACATCTATCTAGAAGTAATTCATACTGCTTCTGAGTATGATAGCTGTTACATCACAGATTAAATAGGTTTTTGTGCAGTGGACTAGGAACTTACCAATTTCTATGGAAAAATGTACTTTGAGGTTTGTACTATTACTACATCATCAATATTTGCTGCCACAGGTAGACACACACATATACAAAAAGACACATACCCATATACACAACTCCACCCACTACATAGTTATCACTTGCTATTTTGAGCTAATACAGTTCTTCAAAATAAACAATAAAAAGTGGTCCTAAAATTGTCTAAAATTATAAACATGAAATAAAGGGTATCCTAAAACACCTATTACAATTCTATGAAAGCTAATTTTACTCAAATACTTAACATTTCCAAGCCCAGCTGAGTCTCACAGCCATCCCTTTGAGAGAAGTACTGCAGACATTATCTTCATTCACAGATAAAGAAACTGAGGCTAAGGAAGACTTTTACTAGATGACCTCTCAGGGCTCTTTCTTGCCCTTCCCATATGATTATATATTTTATCCATGGAAATTCTCAAGTTTCTGTCCTATATTTTCCTATTTGCTGGATGATGATTTATTCTGCTAGCAATAAGGTCACCCAGCATTAAAATACCCCCATCTGTCATGGGCCCTTGTACTTTTGAGCCTTCTCCTATTATTTATACTGAAACCACACCTATACCTGGCCTAAGGGAAAAGCAGTGGTCTGGAAGTCACCATGACTTATGACAGGGCCCTGTTACCCTGAGTAAGCATCCCCCATCTTTGAAACTCAGTTTTCTCATCCTTAAACTGAGATTGGACGACTCTGTCTCTATGACAGTCTATCTTCAGCATTCTGTGATAATAAGTTAATACTTATGTTATTAATACTTATTGAATGAATACTATGTACTTAGCCCATCATATGCTTCCTCTAAAGACTAGGTTAAAAAATTCTGTATGATGATCAATTCCTTTCTGAGATTATCATTCAGACTCCATCCATAGCAATTCCTGTTTAATGGCCTGAAGGCTTGGCTTGCCAAGAAAGAATACAAACTAGCTAGTTTGGGTGTTGCTGAGTAATGACTGAAGACCTAAAAGAGCATTTTTGAAAGTAGACATGTTAGGGGCTTTGTCATTTTATTTCAGACCCATAATAACTGAGTGTCAATGAATTAGAAGTCTAGAAGGCATACATTCTAACCAAGCAGTCGATATGTTACCTAATTAGTATGCAAGAGAATCTGTATGTGAAATTCTGGTTAAGTCAAATGAAACCCTTGAGAAACAGGCAAGAGGGGAGAGGCTTTCTATATATATTAGCCATGGTTCAGCATTGATGAAAAAACAAACAAAACTGCAGTGCTTATGTGACAAGTCTCCAGAAAGACAATCTCATCTATGGGAAAGTCTCCAGTGAAACAAGGGTTATTAATCAATGAAGTCAAAATGATGTTATGTCAACAATATTCCCCAGAGTTACTCTTTCCCTGAAGAATGCCCTTGGGGAAACAAATAGAGGCTTTAGCAGTGCTGATTTCTTGAAATGTTGTTCATTTTCCTTAATGTCATTGGAGTCACGGAAACCTCCAGACCACTAGTTGTTCCATAAGCCAAATATAGGGGTGGCTTTGATATAAATAGTAGGAGAAAACTCAAAAGCACAAGTGCGTATGTCAGGTTCAGGGTTTTTAATGCTGAATAGCCTGATTGCTAGCAGAATAAATCATCATCAAGCAAATAGGAAAATATAGGACAGAAACCCAAGAATTTCTACAGATAAAACAGGTAAGCATATGGGAAGGGCAGGAAAAAGCCCTTAGAGGTCATCTAGTAAAAATTTTCTTTTGCCCTCAGTTCCTTTTTCTGTGAATGAGGATAATATCTGAGGTACTTACCTGAAGGGGCTGTTATAAGACTCCCAACATGTGCTCTTTTTTTCAAACTTTAAAGTGCTGTATAAATGTCAGTTATCAATTTCTTTTACAGATGAGGAAACTGAGGCCCAGAAGGTTAAATGATATGCTTAAGTTCACATAGATAATTAGCGGCAGAGTTCTGAATTACACGTAGGATTCCTGATGCCTTGCTCAGCAAGTCTTCCCATTATACTGATCTGATTAATATTAGAGTTAAAAATATAGCCCAGAGTAAAAAAAAAATGCAATTAAGGAAAGCATGAACCCCTGTGAATTTATACAGACTCACTCAATTGTGTAGAAAGGAACTGCTTATGTTCTAGAGTTTCTAATGCACCTAATTAAATTCTTCTGTTAGATGCTAGTTAACATGCAATGCTTAAGAGACTAAAAAGCATACAACAAACAGAGGGAATTCTTCAAGATACAGAGAAGAAAGCTCAAAGGCCCAAATGACCTTTTGCTGTTCCTGAAATTCTTCTGTTATGATGTTCAAAAATGAAGATTTCCAAACAGATGGAGCTGTTAAATAGTTTTGAAAACAACATGATATACATGCAAAAAAGCTTTAGGGAGAAACTTAAATTTCAGATATGATGCTACAGGTCAGTCATAATCAATTGGAAATACAAAGAGAAAAAATAGTAAAAAGTTCAGTTCTATTTTCATTGCTGTTGTTTTAATAAAACAGGGAAAACAGGTTCAAATTAATTGTAATTCTTCATCCACAGATACCCCACTAACCCTAGTAGACAGAAGATGAGGTGAATGTCTCCGAAGAAGGGAATTAAGGTTGGCAGTTTGATACTCATGTTCACTGCCATCATTAAAAAAAATACTGTATGTAATGAATAAGTGAAGCCAATTAAATCCAATGAGAGCCTTAGGAAATGGTGCCAGCAGTCAATTACTGTTTGAGAAAATGGTGTTAATAAATCTGGATTTTCTTTCTAATATATAGGAGGAAATTCAACATCACTTTTACCCCCTAAACTGAACCCTTAAGCAAATTTTTACAGAAAGTTTTCTCCCCACCCCCTCCCTACTCTTTTCTCAGGAAGCTAAACTAGACAGTTTAGATTTTCACAGCAAAACTCTTCCCTCTTTATTACTTATCAAAGTTCTATCACTGGGAAATTAAAACACGTGCACATACACACACACACACACACACACACACACACACACACACACACACACACACACACACACACACACACAAACCTGTTAGACATCAGCTTTGGCCAATGGACCTGGTTCCACTCAATTCAGACCTGAGCTATGCAGCTTCCTAATACAATTATAAAATTTGATCTCACCATTTAAAATATTATTTTACTAATATCATTAACTAGAAGTACCTCACCCCTGAAAAAGTATATTTATTGCTATTTATTCATTTATAAAGTTTGCAGACAATACAAAGTTGGGATGAAGAGCTAACAAATTGAATGACCAAGTCAGGATCCAAAAGGATTTCTAGAGATTATGATGATGGGCTGACTCTGATAATGTCTTACACTCAGGGTTAAAGAATCAACTGTACAAGTATGACATGAGGTAGACATTACCAGACAACATGAGGAAAAAATCTGAACTTTCATGAGAAAAAAAAATCTGAACTTTTTTGTGAACTGGAAATCTTATAATGTAACATTTGTATAATAATATGTAATATTTAATATATGTACAATAGTATGATGATGTATAATAATTAAGAGAGGCAGTAACAGGCATAACAAGGAAGGTCATAGTCTAGTGAGAACAGAATTATCAACAATGGATGCAAGGAGGTAGCTTAGGCTTTAGCTCAATGTAAGGAAGATGTCTCCAATTAGAGCCTCCAGAAGTAAAAGGGGAACCTCTGAGGATAGTGGGCTCACCTTTATGTAAGGTCCTAAGGCTGAGAATGTTTGTCTACGAATTTGGAATGCTACAGAGTAGATTCCTAGTCAGGTAGGTACTGGTTGCACTAGATAACCTTTGTGGTCTCTCCCAATTTGAGGATCTTGTTATTCTCTGATAGATTTGCTCATACTTTTCTGATATATACCTCCACGATAGAAAATTAAATTAAATATATATTACTATGGGATCTCAAGTTTAGACTTGGAATGAACCATAGAGTCCATCTATTTTACTCCCTTCATTTTACAGATGTAGAAACTGAGGCCCAGGTAATGAAGCTACTTGCTTCAAAGTAACACAAATATTTTGCACCAAAAGCAGAATGAGAAACTCGGTCAATTTGATGACATAGGGTTTGGGATATTTATGACAGTGAGAGACAATCATATTACAGTCGATACTA
Organism: Pseudochirops cupreus; assembly: GCA_028627135.1. NCBI lineage: Eukaryota > Metazoa > Chordata > Mammalia > Diprotodontia > Pseudocheiridae > Pseudochirops > Pseudochirops cupreus. The sequence goes on from CM053582.1 coordinate 254,593,026, forward strand.
TGGAAAAGTGAAAAATGCAGTCTCCAATTGGTATGGCATGTGGGAAGGGGTAGAGTTGACTTTAGGATAACAACAACAATAAAAAAAAAACCTGACTTGCTGGAGTTTTTTTTTTGTTTCGTTTGTACAATAATGTAAATGTTGTTTTTTGCATTTCATGTATATGGGATAGCATTTTTATTTTGAATTATAAGCATGTATTTTTTCATTCCATTTCATTATAGGTAATGTAGGGAAGTGAAATGGAGAAGAAAAACATGCCTTGGATATATTTGCCTGATATGATTGAAATAAGGGAAGAAAATGTAGCCATAAAAATGACTTGGGGATACATTTTAAAAAAAATAGATTCACCTTAAACATTATGTTTAAGAAATCTTTGCATTTCTTTCAGATTTTCAAAGAAAAGTAGGAGTAACAGAGATTATAGCTATGGGTGAGGAATCTGTAGTCTCAAGGACACATGTGGCCTTCTACATCCCAGGTCCTTTTGACTAAGTCCAAGTTTTACAGATCATTTTATTAAGAGGATTTGTTCTGTGAAGTTTGAATTCAGTCAAACGGCCACACTTGAGGACCTAGAAGGCCACATGTGGTCGCAAGGCCCCAGGTTCACCACTCTTGGATTAGTATGTACTGATTTGTTGTTCAGTCATTTTAGCTGTGCCTTACTCTTTGTGACACTATTTAGGATTTTCTTGGTAAAGATTTTGGAGTAGTTTGCCATTTCTTTCTCTACATCATTTTACAGATGAAGAACTGAGGCAAACAGGGTTAAGTGACTTTCCCAGGGTCACACAGTTAGTAAGTATCTGAGGCCAGATGTGTACTCAGGAAAATGAATCTTCCTGACTCTAGGCCCAGCACTCTATTCATTGAGCCACCTAGCTGCCCAATATGTTTTCATCTTACCTTTAAATTTGCTTAACTGGTTTTCAGTCTTTCATCTTGCTACACATTCTATCCTTATTCATGTATTCATTAGGAAAAAAATTAAGTATCAATTGTATTTCCACACTAAAATCTTTGGGAATCTATTTATAATTGAAATGTATGTTTCAAAAAGTGATCCAGATAGAATCAATGAAGTGAAAAACCCCATATACATGTGTAAAATAAGAAAGTAGGAGTGCAGGGCTTTTAACATGATTCCTGACTTAACAATAAATGTGTCTCTCTGACTTAGAAGAAGTATCTTAACGATGTAAGTGTATTACATAAAACACTGCCTTTTGGGCGATGAAAAATTCAATAGATGATTAATCATACCAATTGTTTTAAGATGGATATTCATTTTTAATGCACAATTTGAATGAAAACTACCAAATCAAAGAACTAACACACAAAATCTTTGGCTTATGTGCATTTGGGGAAAGCTAAAGCTCTCAATGAACATAAAACATCCAGAAAGATCACTTTGAAACCAGATTGGCTTGTGGGACTCATGTTAATGTAATTCTACCTTCAATTCCCAATTCTCCATACTCTGCCCCTTGGGAATAGGGGAACAGGGTTAAGTAGAAAGGAGAATGAAGAAGAGGAATCTGTGAAGCAAGTTCTTAATATTATACCAGTACAATCCAATTAAATACAAAAAACCTCTATTAAGATGCTGTAGAAGAAACTGAGAATGTGGAGACAAAAAAAGAAAAAAATCTTACTATCAAAGAGCTTACATTCTTAGAAGAAGTGCACACCACTCCCAACGCATCCCATCCTTGAGGCAACTCAGAAGTCATCCTGACATTCTTGCTGGCAGAAAGCAGAGGCCTCAGGTGTGTGGACAGCTCCTTTGAACATATACACAGAGTTTTGACTTAGCCAGTTAAGAATTTTCATCAAACCATACAAATGATTCATCACATTTGACACAAAGCAATCAGAGGATATTTTCACATACTCTAAAGTGTGTGTATATTGTGGGGTGTGAGTGGAGGTTGAGAAGGGCTGTTTGTCCAGAAGCAGGACCACCCCAAGTATGTATGATCCTCAACTGATTGGAGTGACAACTGATAATATTCCAAGGGGGAAGAGGAGACCAAGGAGTTCTAAATTTGTATGCTACAGATTGCTAGGTTTTATTTTCTTGTTCCTTTTGCCATTCTCTTTCATGATATTGATAAGTGTAGTACATTCAAATGTAAGGCTATAATTATTATTTGTCAGCATTTATATAGTCATTTAAGATTTGAGAAGCGCTTTATATATGTTATTTCATTCCATCCTCTTGACAAGTCTGAGAGGTAGGTTCTATTACTATTCCAATTTTATAGATGAGGAGGAAACCAAGGCTAGGAGCAGTTAAGTGACTGGCCTATGGCCTCATAGTTAGTAAGAGTCTGAGGTAAAATATGAATTCAGGCCTTCCTACCTCCAAGTTCTGTACTCCACTGCTCTACATGGTTGCCTAATTAAGTTTTCTTTTTCTTCCATTAAATTCTTTTCTTTTTCCAAACCAGTACCAGTTCCTTACTTTTATTATTACTTTCTTTTTTTTTTCCTTACTCTTTAACATATTAGATAAGAATCTACCCTGCTCCTTCCCCCATAATTGGCTTTCTTGGTTTGGATGATTCATTTGTTGTGCCTTCTTCCTAAGAAATATTCATTTAATGCATCCATTCTCTAGTTCCTTTCCCTTTGTAGAACACCCTAAAATAGAATCTCTTCTTTACAGATCATTTTATTAAGAGGATTTATTCTGTGAAGTTTGAATTCAGTCAAACGGCCACACTTGAGGACCTAGAGGGTCACATGTGGCCTCAAGGCCACAGGTTCACCACTCCTGGATTAATATGTACTGATTTGTTGTTGTTTAGTCATTTCCTTAATGTACTGATTTGTTGTTGTTCAGTCATGTGCCTTAAAGCTCTTTGTGACTCTATTTGGGATTTTCTTGGCAAAGATATTGGAGCAGGCTTTGGCTGGATGTCCTTCTAGACTCATATAAAGGTCCTATAAAATGGGGCTTCTGAAAGACAAAAGTCTCATTCCTTCATCTAGCCAACTGAACTAAGAATGAGATACTCTACTTCTCTAAGGTTCCCCTTCCCCACTACTTTGTTTTAAAGGTCTTCTTCCAAGGAACCCATTCTTAGAAATATCACTACAAGAAGGAGGCAAAGTGATAAAGTGAAAAAGCTCTTTGCCTAGTCAGGGGATCTGGGCCAAATGGAAAGCTTCCACTCACCATCTGTCTATTTTAGGGCCAGAACATCATCATATAATAATAGATTTAGAGCTGAAAGATACCTTAGAAGCCATTTAGTCCAACCCATTCATTTTACATGTAAAGATATCAAGCTTAAGTGGTTGCCCAGGGTTTCACAGCTATTAAGTTTGAAGTGGGATTTGAATCTAGATCTTCTGTGTCCAAATCCACTGTTTTATCAGTTGCATAATGCTCTACCTCTAGATCTAGCTCCCTGTCTTTTCTCTTTCCTCAAAAGAGAATTTGAAAAATAGATTCTCCCTACCCTGGGGTGAGATGCAGTCCAAAGGAGCACTTCTTCCTGGAGAAGAGACTTCCCCAAAATACCCACCCCCCTATCAAATATGCAACAAGCTCACATCCAACCTCCACCCTCCCCTCACACACACACACACACACACACACACACACACACACGCCACACCCTAGCTTTTAAGGAATGTGCATAGAGCTTGCTCCCTTCACCAGCAGTACATAATTTCTGTCCCTCTCCTTGTGTAGAGCCCTGTCCCCTAATGTCCTTACAAGATAGGATATGACTCTAAATTGTCCTCCCACAATCCATTCTCAATTCAGTTGTTCATTGGAAATATTTTCTTCCCAACAACCTCTGAAATATTATTTCACATAACATTTATGGAAAAGTGAGTTTTAGTTTTAAAAAAATTAATTTATTTCTCTTCTGTTCTTTTTTCCTTTGATATCCCTTTCAAGTTTTTCCATAAATAACCCTTCCCTTTAAATTCTCAATGGTCCTCAAACAAAATGAGTTTATAACCTATCTAGGTGAAGAAACATATAAGTATTGACAACTTCTTAATCTTTTCTTGCTTTGAATACTTGTTTCTTTTTTAAATTCTTTTTTGCCACACTGGACAAATTTGTACATCTAGTCCTTGCTCCCTTCTGATTTATTCTGAAAAAAATGACTCAGATTTCCCCCTCTTGTTGAAAGCTTATTTTTTTCACTCAGGATTAAATTCATTTTTTACAATGTTATTTTGGGGTACAAACCAATGTCATTTTAGAATATTATTTTCCTTTGATTTCTCACAAGTGAGGCATCTTGGTGGATTTGAAATATCTTCTTTCGGTATGTGAATAATTCACCCTGATGTATAAAATATTTGATGTTTAATAGTGAGGTTCTAAAGATTGACTATGATGTTTCTTGGTGAATTAAACTTGGGGTTCTTCCAATTTGCATCCTATCAGTTTTACTGTGCTATGCTTTATACTCTGTTTCCAGTACTTCTGGATAATTTTCTTGCATGCTTTAGTTTTGCTTCTGTTTTTTCCAAAAGACCTGTGATCTTTCAATATCTTTGGTCATTCTCTCTTCAAGTTCAGGTTCTTTTGAATTACAGGGAAATTGTGCGTACCTACAATTTTGTCTTTTGATTTGGTTCTGTTAATTTTTCTTCTATCACTACATTTTTTAATCTTAAATCTACTGTTCTCATTTTAATATTATTCTTTTAATAAGATTCCCATTATTTGCATTAAATAATTCACTAATTATATATCTTTTTTTTCAACTTCATCTTTGAGAATACAAATGTCTGTCCTAATTTCCAGGTTTATTTCTTTTTTAAATTTTCAAAATTCTCTTCCTGGTAATTCTAGAGGTTCTAGTCATTAAAGTTTTTATATCAAGTGAAGAGAGGGAGACAGTTCTCAGGTTATGTATTATAATACTTCCTTTTTAATTGTAAGTTTCAGAGTCATTTTCTTTCATAGTATATCATTATTCATGATTAAAGGCTATTTTCTTGATTTTTTTTCCCTTATTTTTCTTGTTTTCCTTGTTTTTTGGCTGGTTTTTCCTGGGACACATTTCCTATTAATCCTTGCCTATTCCTTTGTCTGTTGTTCATCCTTCAGATTTTGAGGCACATTTCTTTCTATTTTGAAATGACAGGACATTAGACTTAGATACAACTTCTTACTCAGTGGTCTTAATATAACTCCGGAAGTCAGATTCTAAAACAATAGCTAGCATTTACTTAGCATTTTAAATTTTCAAAATGCTTTACATTTATTATCTCATTTAATCCTCATAATACACTTGCGAGGAAAGTGCTATAAATTAAGAAGTAGGAAGGTAAATAACAAAAAGACGGGATATAAGCAACATTTTTCTAGGAGTCTGACTATGAAAGGGTAAAGAGAGAGGGTAGAGTCTGGAAGGGGTGGTATGGCTAATCTGATAGGTGTAAAATGGCATCTCAAGGTTGTTTTAATATGCATTTCTCTAATCAATAATGATTTAGAACATTTTATATGACTATAAATTGTTTTGATTTCTTCATTGGAAAATTGCCTATTCATATCCTCTGACCATTTTATCACCTGGGAATTACTCATATTCTTATAGATTTTACAAAGTAATTTATATATTTGAGATATGAAACCTATGTCTGAAAAACTATCTATAAAGTTTTTCCCCAATTTTCTGCTTTTCTTCTGATTGTGGCAACATTTGTTTTATTTGTACAAAAACTTTTTAATGAAAGCTAGATTATCCATTTTACACCTCACACTGCTATCTATCTATTGTTTATTCATGTATTGTTCTATCCATAAGTGTGATAGGCAATACATTTCACATTCTTCAAATTTTCTTGTAATATCTCTTTATATCTAGATCATGTATCCATTTTGACCTTATCTTGGTAAATGGTGTAAGATAATGGAACTGTTTTAGTTTTCCTAATAATTTTTACCAAATAATGAATTCTCATTCCAAAAACAAGCTTTTACAATTGTCAAATACAAGGTTACTATATTTATTTGGTGCTGTAAATTGTATGTCTACTCTGTTCTACTGATCTACTTTTCAATTTCTTAACCAGTGCCAGATATTTTGATAATTACTGACTTATAATATAGTTTAAAATTATAGAGATTATTGATTTTAGAAAAAACCATGGATAGATTTGCACAAAATAATGAATGAAAAAATCAGAACCAAGAGAACATTGTATACAGTAACAGCAATATTGTTTTAAGAACAACTTTGGGCAACTAGAGAATCTAGAGAAAGAACTAGATATATAGAATGATTTTACATACACACATACACATACATGTGTATGTATATCATATATACATATACATATATTTGTGTCTAATGGCAGCCATCTCTAGGATGGGAGGAGAAAAAAAAAGAAAAGAAAAAAGTAACATAACTTGCCTATATATTTAAAAGGAATAGCAAGTTTTACCTAGCAGATTTGCAGTTTCATGTGCAATCATCTTTTTTTTTTTAATTCTACTATGTTATGGAAATGCTTGGTTTATTTCACAAATTAAAAATAAATAGAAATTGTAAAAAATAATTGTTTTTTTTTAAGTGTAAATCAAGGAAACAGAAAATGATGATCACACAGCAGTGGGGGTCCAGCTGAGATTAGATAAGATAAATTTGTAATGGACACGTAAAAAGTATGATGTCCTTCTTAGAATTCAACAGCAAGGCAGTAAAAATGAAGCATGCAGCCAGTTGACATGGTAACCTGTGAGTGGTTTAGCTAGGCATGAGTAGCAATAGGACAAAGGGGCATAGGATACTATGCATTTGAATTGGTTAAGCACAGGATCAAGACTGCAAAAAGTGGAAACAGGAGAAGCAGAAGTAAAATAAGGAGGGGTGGAATAACTACAGGTTACTGTGAGTACAAAAAGTAGTTCAAAAGGAGTGAGGCAAAGAGAGAGATCAAAAGATAGACTGTAGTGATTACAGAGAGGAATTTGAGTTACCCCGAGCCATGGAAGTAAAACAATTATGTATTTGTACGAGTAATTTAGAGGAAGTGAAAATGTAGGTCATGGGAACTGAAGAAGTGGATGAATTGGGAGGCCTGAATGTTGAAGAGGATATCAGTGTATATACTGACAAACCTGAGTATGAGGGGTAGGAGTAGATAAAATAACAAGAAGTAAGGTAATTACTTACTTAAGAAATTGACAGTGTATGATCTGGATGTTCCTAGATGATGGTGGCTGAGATCTGCACTGGGTAATAAGAGGAATGAATCTTAAAAGAGTGAAGCTTACCTATGTGATAGAGGAATGAACCTCAAAAGGACAAAGCTTGCTAAGTGATTTCGGTAAAGAAACAAGCCAGTGAGGAGCAATGAGTATACCCATTCCTTCTCATGACTCTGTATCAACAGGGCACAAGACAAGAAACATTCAGTATTGGACAGATCGGCAAACAATATAGTAGAATATCTCCGTAGCATTCCATGGGTGCTTCATGGAAAGGGGATTTTAAAAAAAGTCTAGGATGAGCGAGCATTTATTAATATTAGAACTGGATTCCAGATGCCTAGCTGAAAGGGGAGGGACTGGAGAGAAAGTAGGACTGAAGTGGGTAGGATTTGCTGAGGGGGATGGATAATATGATAAGGCAAAGATGATAACTCAGATTAATAGAAATTGGGGGAGATAGCAGGTGGAATTTTTCTAGCCATAGGTTGACAGGGGTACTCATGGAGTGGGACTTCTGACTTCCGGGTTCCTGACAATGAGTGGCAGCAAACTGTATTCTCTCAAATACCAGGAAAGAATATTTTCTCGAATTATAGGGTTTGAGCCAGTAAGGAGATAGGTTCAGGTGTCTGCCTCTATAAACATCTGCGCCTTAGGTCCCCAACACCTGATTTAATTAATAATCAGTGTTGATTTCTTCATCTCAGATCAAAATAATGGGTGACACTACATACTTAGAAAGTACCCTGCATGAAGAAAGTGTACACTTTTTTTACTCCTAGATAGATCTGGTCACTGAGTTTAGGTTTCTAAATGAGTTTCTGAGGGAGGCCCAGGGTCTTAGGTACTACTCCTGGATTATAACAATAATAGCTAGAATTTACCTGGTGCAGAGGTGTCAAACCTTTGGCCTGCAGGTTTCTTGCTGCTAGCAATACTCCCAAGGGTGCCCAGATTAAATTGTAATTGGGAAATACTTAACAAAATAAATAAAAATATAAGACATAGATGACATAACAATTTGGACAGCAAGGTGGCAAAAATGGAGTGCCAGCACTGAAGTCAGGGAGACTCATCTTTCAGAGTTCAAATGTGGCCACAAACACTTAGCTGTATGATTTTGGGCAAGTCACTTAACCCTGTTTGCCTCAGTTCCTCATCTGTAAAATGAGCTAGAGAAGTAATGGCAAACCAGTCCAGTATCTTTGCCAAGAAAATTGCAAATAGAGTCAGACATGACTGAAACAACTTAATAAAAAACATTACATTTTAAAACTAAGTTAATACAAAAACGGAAGGGATTCTTACAGATTAGTCCCTCCTTTCCCACCATCTTCTATTTGAGTTTGACACTAGTGCTTTAAGGTTTGCAAAAGACTTCGCATATGTTATCTCATTTGATCCACATACAGCTAGAGAACTAAATTCTGGACAACTGATTGTTGTTGGGAACTGAAATGTTGCTTATCTCAGAGAGTTCACTGAAGCAGGGAAAACTAGTGTCTCCACAAGTGTCTACATGTTCGGGGGGGGGGGGGGAGGGGGGAGGAAGCCTTTAAATCCAATCCCTGAAAAAAGTCCATGCTGTGGTCTCTTTCTACTTTGTCTAAAGGTAGAACTAGAAGGAGTATAGGTGTATCATCAGGAGCCTTGGTATCTGTCGATTTTATTAATCAGCAGCTAGGTGATGCAGTTGGGTTAGAGAGGTGGACTTGGACCCAGGAAGACCTGAGTTTGAAGCCTGTCTCAGACACTTTCTTAGCTGTGTCCCCGAGCAAGTCACTTAACTGCTTGCTGCCTCAGTTTCCTCACTTGTAAAATAGGAATAATAATAGTACCAACTTCACAGGTTGATTGCGAAGAGTAAAAGTAAGATAAAAGTAAACTTTAAGAACATTAAAGTCCTATATAAATGCTATTATTACTGGTTCCTCACTTGCCTAGGCACTTAGTAATGGAGAAGGAAGGAGAAGAGGTTCTTTAGGAGCACTAGTGTTAGTAGTATTCTACCTAGGATATTTAGTAGTTAATAGAATGCTGTGCTTCTGAACAAAGACAGCTCCATATGTGGGCAGCATTTGCCTGGATGAGAAAGGAGAGACAGAGACACAGTGACAGAGACAGGAAGAGAGAGAGTGAGAGACAGACAGAGAGAGAGAGAGAAAGGATAATTCCTGGTAACCTGTGCTTCTCAAACCTAGAATTGTCTTAAATTAAGGTGTCCAAAAAAGGAAGCTGCCTTACAAAGTAGCTACTTGTCTTCATAAAAGTGTTCAGAGACTTGGTAAAGCTACTATAAAGGAGATTCCTATATGGGGTTGAAGTCCTTGATAATCTCATTCAGTTTAAGATTTTGTGATCCTGTTGAGTTCTTCAAGCTTGAAGAAAAGAACCAAATATCTTAGAACACTACTGAAAGCATCAACAATGCATTTACAACATTCAAAAGTTGCTTATTTATTTACAGATTGTCTTTCTATCACTTTTGTAGTTTTAGGATCACATATTAGGAGACAGAAGGGTCCTTCAAGGTCACCTTCTCATTTTGCAGATGAGGAAATTGATGGCCAGAGAGGTTATTTGATGCCTAAATTCCCAGAAGTTCAAGAATCAGAATTTGAACCAAGGTCCTCTGACTAAATTCAGTACTCTTTTTTACAGAACTTGCTGTCTGACACTCCACAATGATCAGATCTGGGACATTTCATCTTTAATCTAGATACATTTTTTTTGTGGTGGTGGCAGAGTGCATCATGTCATCTTTTTTTTTTAACCTCATAAGATTTACAAAGTAGAAGAGCCCTCAGAGATCATCTAATAATCTAACTTCCTCATTTTTTCCCTATGAAGAACTAAGGCCGAGAAAATTCATTAACAATGTGTCTATGGTAGCATTCGAATCCAGGTCTTCCCATTCCAAGTCAGGAAGACAGCAAGGTGAGGTGGTGGCTACAGCCCTGGGTCTAAATCCGAGTTCAAATTCGGCCTTAGCTGTGTGACCCTGAGCAATTCTTAAGTTTCTTCAACTGTAAAATGAGTGTAATAATACCACCTCCCTCCTAAGGTTTTTGGAAGACCAAATAGGGTAACATTTGTAAAGCACTAGGTAAGCACTTAACACATGCCTCTTTCCTTCTATTCAGAAGACTGAATTTTAAAGGAACCTCCAGTACCTGAAGTGGAAGGAGCCAGGTCACACTAAACTTGCCCAGGATCTATGTCCAGCTGGGAGGCGGGGAGATGGGAAGTGACCCGGACCTGAGTTTCCTTACCAAAGTGTTTAAAAAATGAAGTGGGGTGCTGCTAAACGAGGGGATGACCTCGCGGCAGGGGGGGTCCCGTAGGGAAGAAAGAAGAGCCAGGTTTGGGCGCAGGGCCAGGACCGCGGTTGGCTCCGAGCCGGGGCCCGGGTCTCACACTAGGACCGACCCTGGAGCGCGCGGGGGCGGAACCGGATAAGGAAGGCCGGGGCCTGGGAGTTTGACTGAGTCGGGATGGGAGTGGTATGGAAGTGGTATGGGAAGGGTCGGTAAGGGTGAGAGACCGGGTGGGAGTGGCCTGGAGTGGGGTCTGGGTGTTACCATGGGTCTAGGTGCAAGATCGGGCTCGGCGGAGGCGGGGTGGAGTCTGTGAGTGTGACCCGGTCGGGAGAGTGTCCGAGGTGACGGGGTTTCGGTAGGGAAGGGCTCAGTCGGGCGCGCGCCCTGGGCTGAGGGAGGGAGCTGGGTGCTCGCCGGGTGTCGGGGCGAGGCAGGGGAGGGGTCCGCAAACATTAGAGGTCCCCGCGTGTAGTTCGACCGGGGGTAGGGTCAGAACGCCCTACTGTCCCTAGGCCCCGAGCCGGGGGAATGCGGGTTGGCGGCTGAAGGAGAGGGGTCTGTGTGAACTGGTCCCGGCGCACGGCCCGGGGTGGAAGAGGGGGGAGGGGTGCGAAAGAGGCGGAGCCCGAGTCGGAGGGCGGGGCCTAGGCTCCGGCGCTTCCTGGGTCTGGCGCCGAGGCCGCCTGACATCCTAGCTCCGCTTCCCGTGAGACCATCTGGCAGCCTTTGTCGCGGGGGAGCCTGCTCTGTCCTCTGCCACACTGTGGGTTACCGAGATTAACGAAAAACAAAGCAGCGCTTCGTGTAGTCCCGGGCGGGTAACCAGTTCAACCGCCCCCCGTCGGATCAGAGGAACAGAGGCAGCGCTAGCGCCAGCGCTGAAAGCGGCCTAGCTCCTGGAAGCCTCTTCCAGGAAGCCGCCAGAGCCGCTGGTGGAGGCTCCCGAACCTCCACTCTGGCCGTGACCTTGGCCTCCTGGGCTTCCCTGCCACGTCGAGTGACCGCGCTGGCGGCCTCACGAGACTTCCTGCGAGCCTGTCTCACCTCAGCTGTCATCATGTCGTACGCCACGCGTGCTGTAAGCAACCTGCACTGGAAGGCTCGCACGTCGCCCTATCCGCGATCCACGGTCGAGCGATGTCACGTCCCTGACGACAAGGTAGCCTGGCAGGTTGAGTGGCCGGAGTATAAACCCGTGGAATACACTGCGGCCGCCGTCCTGGCTGGGCCTTCGTGGGCAGATCCCCAGATAGGTGAAAGGGGTTTTTCTCCCAAGTTCAATGAGAGGGACGGCCTCGTTAACCGGAAAAGCCACAGTGGTCCCTATGAGATTGAAAATGGACGGCCCAGAAATCCTGCAGGGCGCACGGGACTCGTGGGCCGTGGACTTCTAGGACGTTGGGGCCCAAACCACGCTGCAGACCCCATCATTACTAGATGGAAAAGGGACAGCCATGGAAATAAGGCCTCCCACCCTGTTTCTGGAAAAAACATCCTACAGTTTGTCGCCATCAAACGGAAAGACTGTGGAGAGTGGGCGATCCCAGGGGGCATGGTGGATCCGGGAGAGAAAATCAGTGCTACCTTGAAACGAGAGTTTGGTGAAGAAGCAATGAATTCCTTAGGGAAGTCCGAGGCTGAAAAGAAAGAGCTGGAGGAGCAGTTGCACAAACTCTTCAGCCAGGAGCATTTGGTGATTTATAAGGGATATGTCGATGACCCTCGAAACACTGATAGTGCCTGGATGGAGACAGAAGCTGTGAATTACCATGATGAAACAGGTGAGACGATGGATAGTCTCACTCTGGAAGCAGGAGATGACGCTGGGAAGGTTAAATGGGTGGAAATAAGTGATAAACTCAAACTTTATGCCAGTCACTCCCAACTCATTGAACTTGTGGCTGAGAAGCGAGGAGCTCACTGGAGTGAGGCCTGAGAGGCCCTGACTGTGGTGGATGATAACCTAGGAAACTATAAATATACTTAAGGTCTTCCAGTACAGAGTTATGGGGCCAGGGAAAGAGCTCAGAACATTCATTTTAAAGGGTCACAAGTTTGGCCCCAAAGAGGATAAACTAGAAGACACTTCCTCTGATTCTTTGCAGAGGTGGGGGATTCCGTGTGCATCACTGCATATATCCTCAGAATGTTTTGTTGTACTCGTTGCTTTTTCTGTACTTTCCTCCCTCTTTCAAAAAAAACAACCCTTATTATTGTGGGGAATGTCTGTCTGGGAGGGGAAGTGTGTCATTGAGGTATTGGGAAATAAAAAGACAAATCACATCCTAAACTAATTGTATTTGCCCTTGAATCAGAGATTGGTATTTTTAAAAATAGAGTGAAATAGGAAAGAGAAGAAAAGCTTTTTGGCCATAAGAAGATAAATAGCATTTTGTAGATGTTATTTTTATATTTGCCTTAGCCCTAATTAAATTACTATTGCTCTTTTAATACTTGTAGGCCAAAAGAAATGCTTAGCCAACAAGTTTCTTTGCTTTTTTCTTCATTAATTCTCTTGACAATTTGTTCTGCATAATTTTTCTCCACTTGAATTGTGTAGTATTACTAATTTCATGCCACAACATGTGCACCAGAAGGAGCCATAACATTGGCAGAGGTCTGACATAGCCAGATTTTTGTTCTGCCTGTTTCAAAATTAGTTTCAGATAGTCATGTTTAAAAACTGAAATTCAGTGTTTTTAACTTAATCAACTGTATGAAAAAAAATCCAGTCATTGTTTTATTAGGTGGTAATAAAATACTTAGAACTCTTTTCTAATGAAAGCATTGTTTCCATTTTAGAAAATTATCAATAAAGACTTGTCTAGGAATGAAAAAGAATGTGATGTGTTTGCTTGAGGATACTGTATTTTTGGGCCAGGGTGGTTTTTGAGGGGGAGGCTTATGCTGTATAAGGAATTTATGATTTGGGTATGGGGTTAGACTAAATAAATTCTGAGGTACCTTTCACGTACCTGACCTCAGTTAGGACCTGGGTTTGAGTTTCGGTGTTAACCATCTTGTGACCCTGGACTAGACAAACTTTATGAACGGTAGTTCCCTCATCTATAAAATAGGAATAATATCTCCCTTACCTACTTCTTTAAGCTGTTATCAGGATCTCATGAAATTTAATAGATTCAAAAGCACTTTAAAAACACTAAGGCACTATACAAATGCCGTGATTATCTTTATTGTCCCTCTTGCTTACATCTATTGTTCTGGCTGTACTGGATGAACAGCAGTTACCCACCAATAACTCCATCCCATCTGCTTAATCCATAAGAGATTTGTAATGTAAACTAAAAAAGTAAGCTTTATTATTTGCCTCAAAGAGGAAGTGTGGTGTTAATGAGTAGAGTTGGCCTTGTCAGGAGGACCTGAATTCAAACATTTACTGACTCTCACTGTTGTAAATCATCTGGGGCACTCTCAAAGACTTGGTACAGAGCAGAATGTTATTGCTTTGATACATAGTTTACTCTCAGGAGTTCCCTATAATCAATAAAATCTATGTTATACTGATTTTTTATTTTAGGATCTTAGATTTAGAGATTGTTTTACAGATAAACACTCTTTGGAGATATCCAGTGGCTTTCATTAGGTCACTTGGGCAGTAAGGATAAGCGAAAAGGTAGAGAGGGAAGGACTAAAAGGATTGATGCCAGTTGAGATTAAAAAACATGAATCTCTTGTGGTCCCAAAGGGATGGTTGTGTGATATGCCCTAGCAATATGCAGCAGCAGTTCAATACTCCTGCTGAAGGTGAATCAGGGCCACTTTGGTAGGTAATGAATGATGAAATGGCAAAGGGCTAATGGTTTGGGGGCATAGGTGAGCTGGTTATCTAGTGCTTCAAGAATATATAGAATGAGGCAAGTGAGACCAGAGCTTGGGTATTGAACTGGGAGAGATAAAGAGGTAAGCTAAACAAAACGAAACAAAAAAGAAAGTCAAATTTTGTACTCTATGTGGGAATGAATTTTAGCTTTCAGTTATTTTTAAAATTTGGAAAGTTTTTTTTAACTGTTTAATTCTATGTTATGATACTTTTACTTAAACACAGAAATAACAGTTAATTTAATTTTTGTACTTGAATAACTAGATTCCTTCCTGAGAAAAGATGTATGTTTTGTTTTTATTGTACTTAAATGTTGCACAGAACAACAAAAAAGTAATTTTAGCAATTAAAATTTCCTTTGGGTTATTTCAGCACCATGATTTGTTTTATTGTTTAGAGACTTACACCTCCCCCATCCCCAATTAAAATCCTTTTCTTCAAGCAGCTGCTGTGGATTGAAACATATCTGGTGATTTCCAGATATTTGAATTTATGCTTTTAGAACTGAAGAGTCATAGCTTTAGGGACTAAAGAGCAGCTTCCAGCATCTGAAAAGGACAATCTCCCTCAAACCCCTTACCCCTTAATTTTTACTTTTCCTTTTATAAAATTCCTGTCTCTTTTTTCACCTCCTTTTTATCAGTCTCTCCCTTCTGTAACTCTTGTTTTCTTTTTTTTTTCTTTCCTATGTTCATTTCCACTTTGTAATTCCACATTCCTTTTTCTTTGTCAAGCTACAGCACTGGCTCCCTGTCTTGTTCCTCATTTCTAGATTTTTGCAGTCTATCACTCCACACCTGGAATATGCTTTGTCTTCATTTCTTAGTCTTGGAGCTCCCTTCAAGGTTCAGCTCAATTTCCACTTACTTCAAGAGGCCTTTCCTGATTGCCTTAGTTATTAGTCACCTTCTATGCTCATCATTTATTTTGTATACATCTTGTGTTTATTTATGTATGAATATGACATCAGCCCTTAGGGAAATATAAGCTTTTTGAGAGTGAGGACTTTGTCCTTTTTGTCTTTGTTTCCCCGGGTGCCTAGCACAGTACCTGGCCTTAATAAAGGCAAAGATAAACAAGTGGAGTGGTACGCTAGAGAGCTTTCAAATTAACCTCAAACCATACTTTGGTTATGACCATTCAACAAGTTACAAAACCACCTAACCTATTTTCTAGCATGCATATCTCTCCACCTCATCATGGTGGATATATTTAGTCAAATCCTTTGCTGAAACATATATATATACACACACACGCACACACACACACACACACACACACACACACACATATATATATATATATATACATATGTATGTATGTATATGTGTATATATATGTAATATTAACTATATAAAATATAGTAAACATATAGCACTTACAATGTGCCAGGCACTTTAAATTATTATCTCATGTGATCTTCACAACAACTCTGAAAGGTTAAGTACATTAGTCACAATTTAGAGGTTAGGGAACTGAGGCAGATTGATTTAAGTGCCTTGGCCAGAGTGACACATCTGTTAAGTGCCAGAGGCCAAATTTGAACTCAGGTCAAACTGACTCCAGGCCTGGTTTTCTATCCAATGTACCACTTAGCTGCTAGATAAAGTATCCACATAGTTTCCTTAATCTACCATGTCTTAAGAAGAAATGAGATTAGTTTGGTATTATCTTTTCTGGTTGAAAGCATGCTGGATCTTTATGATCACCATTTCTTTTTCCATACATATCTGTATCTATAGATATGTTGAAGATTTCCTTAGTAATGCATTTTTTTATGATTGCCAGGAATTTGTCAAGCTCACTGGACTCTCATTTTCAGACTTTTATTATCTTCCTTTTTTTTTAAAAGATTGGGGTTATAGTTACTCTTTTCTGCTCCTGTGGCACCTTTTCCATCTTCTGTGAGTTTTCAGAGATCACTGACAGTGGCTCAGCAGTTAAATTCACCACTTTCAGTACTTGAGCTATAACTTATCTAGGCCACTAACTTGAACTCATCAGAAGCAAATGGGTACTCTTTTACTATCTTCTTATTCATCTTGGCTTTCAGCTCCCTATCTGCTTTTCCATTCCACAAGTCTTTCTTGATATAGAAAACAGAAGCAATGAAAAAATTGAGCCCAACCTTTCTATATCCCAAATCCCTTCCTTGATTATCCTCTTTTTCCTGATAATAGTAAAAAGCAAAAAAAAACCAGCAACAACAAAAAAACACCACTCCAGTGCATACCTTTTCTTGTCCTTAGCTTTCTTCATTATCTGCAACTTACTCTGAACTTTAGCATTTCAGATGCTATTCTTACAGATGATACTTTTCCTCCATTATCTGGTCTTACTTCCATCTTCTATATATCTTTTTAAAAATCTAAGTTGAGTCAGTGAATTACTTGTGTATCCACACTGGGCTCTTTCCCTTTTTACTTTTTATCAGAGCAATTCCTTTTTGTGTCTTCAGAATTTTATTCTTGAGAGCTTACTACTAAGATGATTTCCCCTGTAGAATTTGAGGCCATGGAATCCTATTTATCCTTTCTCTGAACTCTTTGAAACGTGCTATCCAAAAGTCTAGTTGCCATGTCACACTGTTCCTAACTTTTCTTACCTTTTCTGTAGAAATTCTAAGATGTCACTTCTCTCCAAATGTTTTCATCCTTTGTAACCCAGAAATAAGTTCATCCTTGATGTTGGTGAAGATTAAGTCCAGAATAGCAGTCCCCCTAATTGATTCCTCTACCTTTTAGAGGAAGAAATGATCAATTAACCAAGAATTTATTAGCTATTCAACTTTTAACAGAGTTCTAGCACAGAGACATATTTTGGTTTGATGTAAGGAAAAGCTTCCTTATATCAGGATTATACAAAAGTGTAACTTCTTGAGGGGTTCCCTTCCACTGGTGGCCTTCAAGCAAAGACCTAATAATTTCTCTTTGGGTCTTCTTGTTCAGGTATAGAGTGAGTGAGATGACCCCTGAGGTCCCTTCTAACTTGATTCTCTGATCTAAGGAATCTGCTGAGCATGTTTGAGAATTCACCTCAGCTATCTGTTACCTAAGTGTCTATTACTTAACCCTTATTGCCTCAGTTCCTCATCTGTAAAATGAGTTAGAGAAGGAAATGGCAAACCACTCCAGTATCTTTGCCAAGAAAACCCCAGCTGGGGTCATGAAAAGTTGGACATGACTGAAATAACTGAACAACAAAATCCATTACTAAAGTTCCTGCCCTCCATCTTTGCATGCTTAGGTTTATAATAAATCATGTTATTCATTACTGTATATCATAGCCTCTGTACTAGGCTTGTGCTGTTTTCTTGACTTTTTTTTTTAGTCCACGTGGATTGTAGCATGCTCCAGTGTCCATAGTCAAATCAGTCAATCAACAAGTCTTTACAGAGCACCTAATGCTGGGTCTATGCCTCTTACGACTCCTTCAGTATCTGGTATACTACCTACACTTTCCCATCCATAGCTTTCAAAGACACCTGGACCCTTAGATTATCTAATTAGTATCCCTGGTATTCCTTTCACATGCCCCTTTTCTGTATAAGTTCTAGATTTACCCCCATTAGGTTGCAAGTTCCCCAAAGGGACTTTGCCTGCTTCTTTTGGCATTATAATAAACTGTCTTTTGACTGAAAGACAGCTTGAGTGTGTGGATTCATTCCAGATGACTCTGCCTTGGTATTCTCAGGGTCCCAGAACCCCCCGGCAACCCTGACCTCTACCCTAAACCTCTTCACTTTTGTATGCCAGGTACTCCACTAGGTTCTGGGGATGTACCCTATCTGTTTCTACCACCATTGTTTTTTTGTCCAAAGAGGAAGAGAAAGGTACCTATTGTGTGCCAAGAGATGTAAATATTACATATAACAGAATCTCAAGTCAAAAGAGAACATCTAGTCCAAATTATACCCAATCAAGAATCCTATCTCCCCAACAAGCATTCCATCAACCTTCATTAAAGACCTCTAGTGAAGGGTAATCTCCTACTTCCCATTACAGCACAATGCACTTATGTATAGTTTTAATTTTGGAGAAACTGTCATATGAATCAGTTGAAGGAACTGGGAATGTTTAGTAGGAAAGGCAAAGACTTATTTGGGGACAACTGCTTTCAAAATATTTCAAGTGTCATGTAGAGGAGAGAATAGACTCACTCTGCTTAGTTCCAGAGAATAGAACTAGGAATAACTTAGTTGAAGTCAGAGAGACATAGGTTTAGGCACAATTAATGTGTGCTTCCCATGCTTGGAATCATTCAGAAGGTAGTGGTTTCCCCCCACTAGAAATTAAAGCAGAGGCTGGGTGATCATTTGACAGGGAAGTCATAGAGAGGATTCTTGATCCAACTCCATGGTTCTATGCATTCACTATTTCTGATCTTAGATTAAGTCTCTTTCCTACAGTCAACAAATGTTAGGAATGAAAAATGAATAAATTGAGACTTTACTTCTTAATTAGTGTCCCTTTTGCTATTGCTCTCCACAGAGGAATCTTCCTGCAGTGATCTGTAAAATGAGGGGCTGGACTAGATGACATGCATGCTTCTTCCCACTTTCCTGTGATGTGATTCTAAAAGTTGTAGCCTCATGTATAATTGTCAGTAATAATCCTTTCCATTTGCCACGTACACTAAATGTGTTAGTTGTATGACACCAGTTCAGTTATACTCTTTTCTTTCTTAAGCATTCAAAAGAAGGTCTTCAGTAATGTCATGGCTTCATATCATATCCAGGATGTATAAGAGATGCTTGGCATCAAAATGAAGTCCAAGGGAAGCTCAAGCAAAATCCCTCTTGTCATGAAACAGCTCTCATGCAATGAGTTAATTATATATAATGGTGTGCTCATGTGATTATTTGTGTATGTTTTTCTCTCTGAACATGCTTAATGTTTTAGTATCCTAAGCTCCAGAATTATGTCATTGCACAGGCTGGAATTAAACTAGGGCATCAGTTAAGCTCCTCTTTAGGTTAAGCCTGCTTTCTCACTCAGTGAGAGATCATTTGATAAGCAGAGAATTTTCACAGCTCCTCCTTACCTCCCTCCCCTTTATTTCCCCTTTAATTTTCCTTTATCACTGGTTATTTTAACGAGAAAGCAACACAATGAGCTATGTCTCTCCTCTTTGGAATAGTCAGTTTTAATGAGTGGTGATCTGAAAAATCTACTGAGCAAATTTGAGGTTCCATATCTGATATCTATCATATATCATATATAGCATTACCAAAAATGACTTTTTCTCCTGTCCTTGCATGCTTAGGTTTTACAATAAATCATGTTATTCCACTTCCCTTCAAGTTTTGCCTCAACAACTTCACAAGGAGAAACATGCAGCTCTATACTCTAATTCCTCATCATCTACAAGACATTTAAAGGGGGTGGGGGTGGGGAGGAAGGAAATAACCTGTTCAGATAAAATCCCTTTAGTAATTTTCTTATAGCAAGATACCTGTTGGCATATGCTGTTACTTGTAGAAACTAGAATATTGGAAAAGTGCCTGACAATGATTTCATCTGAGATGGTTTTACTGGGATTTAATAGGGACTCTTATAAGTATCAGAATGCTTGATGAAAATCAGTTTGGGTAAAGACAGTAAGTAAAGCTACACCTTCTTAATCCTGCCGAACAGTGCAAGAAAGGACAAATTGAATAGTTTTTCTACCTTATTTGATTCCAAAAGATAAATTCCCCTGACAATGATTATGGAATACACTGTTAAAAAAATTATATGTGTGTGTATGTATACACACATACCATAAACTATATATTATATAAAAATATAACACACGCACACACACACACACATATGTGTATTTTAAACAGTTACCCCTTTTTCCTTTAAGGCACCATTTTCAGGAAACGAAAGATTATATTCCTATCTTCATTGTAGCATGCCCTAGACAAGATATAAAAAAAGATATGTATTGAATCTATTTCAAGCTGCCTTTTACTTCTTACTCTTTCTATTTTGATTATACTTCTAGTTTTCATTTGTTTAGGTATTTAAGCATAATGGGAAAAAATGGTTTCCATATGCATTTCCCTCAAATTCATATGCCTAGTATGATACTCTGTGATAACAGTATGAAAATACCTTAGAGTAACAGCAGAATTACAGATCTCTCTCAAACCATACTTCATTACTAACCAAGATCGTATCTTCCCTAAAGAAGGAGATTATTAAGAATCTGGGAAGTTCAGGCAACATTCCTGCTTCTAAATCCAGTATTTCATTTTTGTAAAGTATATTTAAGTAAGTAAATACTTAAAAATTACCTGGTTTCCAAATAGGCCTGAGGAAAATATTTACTTTTAAATAGTAGGTCCTTAAGGATGGTATAGATAAGCATAAGAAAAAAACAAAACAAAACAATGGAAAATAAAAGATTGCCCTAAAATGGAGTGAAAAAGGACCTCATATGGGATATATGTTATCAAAAGAAAACATCTTGCCTTTGAATGGGGCAAAATAACTTCTTATATTTCTTCTTGTAGAACTTACTGCTTCATTAATTCAATTCAATTGAATTTAGTAAATTAAGTCTCTGCAAGGTCCTGTACCTAGGCATTGAGGATACAAAGAAGGGAGAAAGACAGAATCCATGACTCAAGGACCATATATAGTCTAATCGGGTAGCTGGTGGTAGTGAAATATCCAACATGTATACAAATAAAAAATGATGGAGAATGTGGTAGAAACAATAATATTCCATCTCAGCTAGGTGGCCAGTGGATAGTGTGCCAGATCTGAAGTCAGCTGATGTTTTTTGATTTGTGCATAAATTGGATTTGAGGCAAAGTTGCAGGAAGTCATTGACTTCACTCTCTCCTCCAGAGTCATCACAGTCCAGTGACAGGAGAAAGCAGAACTGCAGTAGCTCAAGGGAAATTCGAGATGTGCAAATTAAGAGAATCCACCCCAGACATTCACATGAAGTATTTGTGCCTGACCTGGGGTAGAGCATTCAGAGCTCCTCTTGGTCTGATCAGCCACAATCGGACACACTGTAACTGACTCTAGCTTAGTGATGTCAGTTTGGTTTTTTTCTAGAACGAAGGACAACAACCAACAATCAACCACCACTTCTGAAAAGACGTGTCAATGAATTGCCCCACTGTTTCATTCACCATTCTTATCATTTCAGAGACCAAGACAGCCTTCCTTGTCCATCATTTTCTTTGTGTTGGTCCCCATCCCCCATTAGATTTCATATCTTCCTGAGGGCAGAGATCAGCTTGCTTTTATATTTCTACCCCTAGCTTTTTACACAGTGTTTGGTATACAGAAAGCACTTTACAGAAATGATTTTTTCTATAATTGACCTTAATCTTTCTGGATGTGATAACCCATTTAAGCTTAGTTCTATTCCTAATATAGATGGTGAACATCTGGTCAGGAAAATGTTATTTATGTACTAGAAGATAGCTATCTAAGTCATCATTTAGCTTCCTAACAGTTAGATAACTCCACATATATTTTTTCTCAACTACCTCATTATTCAGTGTTTTAAAAAAAAATCATCAGACCTTAGAGCTAGAAGAAATTTCAGAGGTCATCTTGTCCAGCCCCCTCATTTTATACATGAGGACACTGAGACACAAAGAGTTTAAGTGATTTTCCCGAGGTTGAATCCAAGTCTTCAGACACCAAATCCAGTATACTTTATACTACCACACTCTAGAAATGTACTTCCTCTTAAAAAAAAAAATACTAATGAATAGTTAGCAGATTTAATTTTTACAGATCATATAACATTTTCTTATTGCCTCCATTACAAAGTTAAAGCCATGTCTCTTGTAAAATATTTGTCCTTGGATTTCCTTACAAGGAAATCATCCTAAAGAATGCATCAAACTCTGGAAAATAACAAAAAATAAAAAAAGAAAGAAAGAAACCCTTTACCTTTAAAATAAGACAATTAAAATATATCTCAAAACAAACTTGAATGTCAAGTAGCTATTTTTATCCTTGATACACAGCTTCAATGTCTAAGATGAAAATAATGCTAATAAAGCAGAACAGAGCACAGTAGACCACAGAGTCAATTGAACTTTTTCCCAAAACCTTTCTGATTTCTTCCAGTTGAATAACAGGCAGTGTTTTTTGTCTGCTCCACTGGCATAGATTTTTGAGAAGGTAGTGTCACCCCAGCACACCAATAAAACACAGGAGGGATTGGAGAGGATGCTAAGCTATTTACAAGGGTATTGTAATCTATTAGTCTGAGAGGCAATATTGTAAGATTTGCAATAGGAATAGAAAATGTGGAGGCAACACATGGTCTTCGTGTATTTGAATGTGTGGCAAAAAAGTGGTATTAGACTTGTTTTAATTAGCTCCAGAGGGCAGACCTAGCAGACATAAGTAGAAGTTTCAGTGAAGCAGATTTAGGCTTATTTTAAAGAAAAAAAAATCTTAATAATTAGAGCCACCCAAAAGGCTACCTTGTGAGATAGTAGTCTCTCCCTCACTTGAGATTTTGAAGCAATAGACAGACCACCATCTGTTGGATATGTTGCAGAAAGGCTTCTTCAGGTTATTCAGATAGTTTGGTCTAGACAGCCTTTTAGGTCTCATCTGACTCTGAAATCTAATTTCCTAAAGAGGAATGCTAGTGCAGCTCAAAGATATGGCTTGTGAAATGCTGTTTTCTACTTAGATAGACTGTGTTCCATTGCCTTTCATTGTACCTGAAATTTGAGTCTTTTGAAAGCGTGTTATTCCATTATTTATAGACATACAAAAATATCCAGAGAATATTGATGTTAAAAAGGTGAACCTGTGCATCAATGATAAGCTTGAGAACGTTCAAAAACTGTATGATTTCTTAAATGTGATGATTCCATTGGTTTTCCCTACTCAATTCTATAATCAGCTCATTGTTCATTAGCAACATCTAGCTATGTTAGAGATAAACAAACACAAGTATCATAATTTACTGTTATTCTGGTAATAATATGAGCAATTTTAATTCTTCGTGCCTTCATACATTTTGGTTTTATGACATGCATGGATAGGCCAGTATCTTTTGAATGACTGTGGTTCTCTTTGAGGAAATATTGTATTGTAGGAATAAGAGGAAGGGAAAGGAAAGGGAATAAGACAAAGAATTCATATAGTGCTTAATATGCATCCGGCACTGTGCTAAGCACTCACAAATATGTCATTTTATCCTCACAACAATGATGTGAAGTAGGTACTATTATTCCCATTTTTCAGTCAAGGAAACTGAGGCAAACAGAGATTAAATGACTTGCCTAGGGTCACATAGCTAGTAAATACATGTGGTCAAATCTGAACTCGGGTCTTCTTGACTCCAAAATCGGTGTTCTGTCTTCTGTGCCTCCTAGCTACATCTTGTTGCAGTGAGCACTGTTTAGTCCATGGACAGATAGAACATGGCATCAGTAAGGATTTCTTCTATGATGCTCAGAAATGTGAACTTTTCACAGAAAATCCTTACTGTCTTTTGTTGCCTCCACATTTGATAACCTTGCTTGATATTTGTCCCCAGGGGATCATTGGACAGATTTATCTCTGTGATTCTGTCATAGAATCTTGTTTGATCTTAATGTATGTATGAAGGGCACCTATTTTGCGAGTTAAATACCTTTTTTGGAATCAGCAGTCAGTTTTGTGACTCTGAAGATATTAGGTGCTATAGAATATAAATAAATTGCAATAATAGACTATTATTACCCACCTTATGGTTCTTCATCAGGAGTACCATCTCTTTTATAGAGATAAAGCACATGGGTTATACTTGCTAATGTCTTCTTGGTCATGTTTTATTGACACTATTTTGATCTATAATCTTTTCTACTCTTTTATAATCTTCCCATATTTGACATAGAATGAAAAATTATCCCAGACAATCTTTAAAATTATTGATCCTTTGGTTCAGATATCTTCTATGAATAATTGAATTTAGCCACTTCTTAACTTCTCTTAAGTGGTATTGACATTTCCTTATATACTATATAAGTTACTGCTATGGGGAAGTCTAAATGTAGTGGTCCCATCATCATTATCAAAAAGAATAGATTGAATACAGTAATTGCAGGAAACTTAACTTTTCTCAAAGTTAGATAAATCTAACATGAGAAATTAAAATTAAAATATGGAACTGAACTAACTGCTAGAGAAGTTTGAAAAAAATAGCATTTTCTGAATTAGAACATTAAGAAATACATATTTCTCAATATCATATGGCAACTTTAAAAAAGGTACTAGACCATGTACTAGGACACCAAGAAATAATAACTAATTGTAAGAAGAAAGAACTATTAAATACAGTCTTTACATACCATAATTCAATAAAGCAATTATTAATACAAGGGACATAAGCAAAAGATACAAACCTAAATGGAGACATAATAAGGCAACCAAAAATATAAGTAAGTCAAAGATCATAGAAACAATTAGCACTCATGGAAAAGGGAATGATAAAAATGAGGCAACATAACAGAATTTTTAAATTATATTTTTGAAAACATACATAAACAAAATGGGAAAAGAGAGCATTGAAAAACTGAGATGGCAATTTTAAAATCTAATGAATCAACATATTAACAACTTCCAAGTAAGTAAAAGAAAAAAAATCTTAAAAATTAACAGGGAAATTGATAAAATGAAGGGAAAAAAAGATTAGACATGATAAAACTAAAATCTGGTTCTTTGTAAAGACTAACATTGATATATGAACAATTGTTTAAGCTGATTCCCAGAAAGGGAAAAAAAAAAAGGAAAATAGAATTACCATAATAAAAACTAATAATGTGGATTCACAAAATGAAATATAAATATTTATGAGACCCTATTATACACAATTATGTTATAACAAAACCAAGAATTTAGAGGAAATGCATGATTAATCTACAAAAATGTAATGGGATGAAAAACTACAAAATGAAAAAAAATCACAGTGAACCATACAAGTTTACGGGTAAATTCTATTAAATATTTAAAGTTCCGTATTAATCTGTGCTACAAAAATTATTCTCAATATTGAGGAAGAAACTATCCTACCCAATTACATTTATGGGACAATATACTTAAACCAGCAAGGGATACAGTAGAGAAAAGAAACTGTAGCTCTGAATCATTAATGAATATTAATGCAAAAAATCAAATAAAATCCTAACAAAATGATTATGGTGACATAGCCAAAAAATTATTGACTATGATCAATTTGCATTTGTACCAAGGATTCAAGAGTGGTCTAACATTAGAAAAATAATTAGCACAATAAATCAGATTAATTATTTTTAAAAACACATGGTTTTATTAATAGGTACCAAAAAAGGTCTTTGGCAAAATACATCACCCATTTATTTAAAATACACTAAATCATAGGAAATTATTTTCCTTAATATGATAAAAAAAAACCATATCTAAAATTAAGAACTACTATTATTCAAAATGGGAAAACAATTTAAACTTTCTCAATAAAATCAGGGTGAGTATTATTTAATGGCCACTGACCTATGTGACATTGTGTGAGAAATGTTAACTAAACATAAAGGAAAAGAGAGAAATTAAAGAAATAATGGTAAATCAGAAAACAAATGAACCCCATTTGTAGATGATATTTATTTTTTAAAACCTTAGAAAACATTTTTAAATTATGGTAATTTACTGTTTTAGCAAAGTAACAAGTTTCAAAGTAAACTCACATAATTAATAGCATTTCAGTATATTATTAACAAAAAAAAACAAGAAGAAATACTAGAAACTGAAATGCCATTTCATGTAATAACAGTGCATTAAACATTAGGGAGTTAATCTACCAAAATACACAAATAGAAGATTTACCAATATACAACTAGTTTTCAAAGAAATAATAGAAAATCCAAGTAAGCAGGATGATTCTATACAAATTAATCTACAAAGATAACACTATACCAACAAAATGGCCAAAGGAATAATTTAAAAGATTGAGCAAAACAATAATAAAATATAGAGGGAGGAATAAGGACATCAAGAATATCTGAGAAAAAAATGAAGTAGGAATGAAGGGTATTTGCCATTACCAGATATTAAATTATAGAACAGTAATTATTAAAACAATAGGGTATTGGATAAAAGTAAAAATTGTAGTAGATTAGATTAGATCAGATAAACAATATTTAGAAGGAAACATGTATGTTGAGCCTTAGATAAATAAAGAGCTCAAATCACTTGGGAAATACCAATTCAACAAGAACTTCTGACAAAATCAGTGCAAGATAATATACCAGTATCTCATTTCACATGTTATATAATACATCCCTCAGGGATAAATTTACAAAATCTAAAGTCACATCATTTAAAAGTTACAGGAAAGCAGAAGGTTATATATCTCATAACTGTAGACACAGGATGAATCTGTAACCAGATGTCACATAGGGAATATAACTCAAGACAAAATAGGCTACTCTGATTATGTTATAATACAAAGCATTTGCATGAATATAAATAAGGCAGGCAGAATAAGAAGAATGGATATGGACTGGGAAAATATCTCATGAAGCATCTCTGGTAAAAGTCTAACTCTAAAATCTCTAGGGAATTGACACAAATTTTTAAGATTGGGGCCGTCCGTTCAGTAGTTATGTGAATAAACAACGCTTAGATTAAGATTAGATTAATTAGATTGAGAAATGTAACCTATTAGCAACCATCTTAAAATTGCTCAATTTGCAAATTGCCAAAGGAATGCAAATTAAAGTAACTAAAGAACCAACTCACAATCATCAAATTAGGAAAGATGGTAAGAGATGGAAAACTTCAATGCTGGTAAGAACATAGGAAAATGGGAACTCTAATTCACTGCTACTTAAGGTGCGAGGTCACCCATCTATTTGGGACAATAATCTGAAGTTACTTAAGAAAAGTTACACAATTGTTCATATCTTGTTGATCCAGCAGCCAATTAAATGCTTGGATTTAAGCCCAAAGAAAGTTATTACTAACAAAAAAGACCTATCTGTACAAAAAATATTATATGCAGTAAGCACAATTTGTAATACCGTTCCCCCACCCCCTTCAAAAGAATATTGGAAATGAACTCTGCCTCAAAGTTCAGAAATGCCTTAAATTTTGGTATATGAATGAATGCAGGGTAAGGATATTGTGTCATAAGAAATGACAAACATGAAAAACTTTTTTTTAATTTGGGAAAGATTTGTATGAAGGAGTGTAGAGTGAATATATCAGCATCAAAAGAATGATGCATGCAATTACCACAACCATATAAATGATGATAACCTTAAATGACAACAGACTCATATTAAAATGTTTGCTTAACAATACACACACTGTTTTAACAAATGGAAAACTACCAAAGTATAATGTTACATGCACTATCAGAAATAATTTTTTTTGGTAGTCTTGTTTGACTTTTTTTTTTTTCCAAATTGTACCTTCTGGGGAATTTAGTTGTAAATATGCTGAAATTTTGTAAGACTTAAAAAAAAGGACAACTAAAAATTTTCTTCTTCATTTATACTCATAGCTTATATTCTTTCAAGGCAACATGACTAAGTGCCACTGAAATATTCTAACTTTTGTTGTTCAGTCATTTTTTAGTAATGTCCAAATTTGTGACTCCATTTGGGATTTTCTTGGCAAAGATATTGGAGTGATTTGCTATTTCCTACATCATGTTTTACATATGAGGAAACTGAGGCAAACAGGGTTAAGTGTCTTGCCCAGGTTTACACAGCTAGGTGTCTGAAGCCACATTTGAACTCAGGAAGATGAGTCTTTCTGACTCCCGACCCCACATTCTATCCGCAATGCCACCTAGCTGCCACAATCAAGGCAAGGAGCATTTATCAATCACCTTCTGTATGTTAAGCATTGTACTAATAATCCCTTCTGATATTAAAAAAAAAAAAAGAGCAAAAAACCCCAGTCTCTATTCTCAAGGGACTCACAGTCTAATGGGAGGAGGGGGAGAGAGGACGTATGACAACATGGAAGTATTTCTATACCATAAGATACATTGAAGATAAATTAGATGTACAGATTTCTTTATTTTCCTCTCTAAGGAGATTCTGTGAGCTGACTTTACTTTTAACTGAAGCTATTTTTTGTCTTCTGGCTTCATTTAAAACAACAATGATAATATACACATGATTTAGTTCTTTCAGTATTGTGTCATCAACTCATTGTTTATTAAAGGTAACACACACTAAATGCCAACAGTGAAATCAGTATGTACTGATAGTCTTAAGAAATGTGTGATGCTTAGCGCCCTTTTTCCCTTTTTATGGTCATTGTCTGTGGAATTTTAAGGGATCTGGGGAGGGATGAAAGATCTTTTGGATTTTTATCTATTTCGCAGGTTTCTGAGGCCAGACAATTCATCATCTATTGGCCAACTTTCCAGTGACGAGACACTGTTTTTAGCTATTTTTAACATAGACTGTACCTAGGCCCATACTTGAAATCTTTCTAGCTGATAGAACCTGCAAAAGCTTAAGAGCTATACTAGCATAGCCTTTGAGTGCCCAGGGTCCTTTCATGGTGAAGCATCCAGGCAACCTTTCTTGTAGGACATTCAAAACGTACAAGTATAATGTAAAATGAGGGTGAAAGTCATGAATAGCCAAACTGAGGAGTTTGGACTTACTGCTATGCCTGATTTTGAATCTGATGTAATCATTGAGTCTGACTGACCTTCAAAATATCTTCCCCTTTACTTCCTAGGACTGTAACATTCTGCAGTTCTCTCTGGATCTGCATGGCTCATTTTCTTTCAAAACGAAATTATAATCCTTTAGGAACCAGACCACTAATAATTGTAGTGTTTGGGGCTGGGTACCCTCAACTCAATTGTCTTACAGTTGGAGCCAAAATCTGGGAAAAAACTAAAACAAACTTTTAAGTAAAGATAAACCTTTCTTCAGGCTCTCTCCATGTCCTGACAAAGCAAGGAACAAATGATAGTGTAAAATAATAAATAGTAAGAAAGTGAAAGCTGCTTCTAGGGGTATGAGCTTAGTTTTAGGGGAAAAAAAGATTGGAGTGAGAAGCAAACTGTTTACCTGCATTAGCATTTCAGTATAATTTGAATTTTCTTTTAGGAGAGGTGGGAACAGATTCCACTGAGTATCATTTGAAAGGAATACTTCGGGACTCTTAACAAGCTAGGGAAGAAGGTAATCATTTTACTTAATTTGTTTTTAGTTTCAGAGATTTAAAACAACTAACAGTTCTGTTACTCTTGGCAAAGCACAACTGTGATTGCAGCTTTTCTATTCAGTGTACTGGAAATATCAGTGAAGGTGTCCAAGTGAATTTGGAATGTTGGCAGCATTTCTGCATATCATGCACTTATACAGGCTCTCTCACTGTTAAGTGTGCGATTTCAGTAAACTATTCACTTCTTAAATAATGCAAGTCATCTGAAATCATTCTTTCCTACAAGTATAGCTTCCAACTGAATAGATCAATGCAATAAATGACCCAGTTTGAGTTGATTTTTTTCTTCAACCAACCAAACTGGTACATGTTTAGGGTGGTTAATTTCAATAGCATCAGGATTAAACAGTGCATACCTTTCTAAAGCAAAGTAATTCCTGAGCAAGATGTTTATGTGGGGAGAGGAAGGACAGAAGAGGTTTAATCCTGCTCAGATCTTTGTTCCCTCAGTCTTCTCCAATTTTACCAAGGATTGCTTACTTAACCACAAAAATAAATTTAAAAATCAATCAGTCAGTAAAAAGAAATAAAGTTTGGACTATACGACCTTGAGAATTTATTCATGTGTCATTACCTACTCTCCCATCTTACTGCACTTTCTTGTTTGGGGGAAGGTAAGGAACTTTGGGCTCTTGTTCCCTTTTAAAAATTGTTTACATGATGCAAATATACAGCAGCGGCAGTGCCAGCCATACTAAGTTGTACACTTAGCTGGGGTATGCATAGCCCAAGTTTCAATTTGGGCCTAGCACTGTACCTCTCATATAGTAAGTGCTTATTAATTTTTGAATTATTGAATGAACAAATTAATCAACTCTACTAAAACCTGCTTTAAAAATTTTCCATAGAATAATTGAGGCTCCATTTGGGTCCATGCCATGTGGATGTGGATTAATTGACAGGACCAAAATGAAATAGCTGGCCATTATATGTTAGTGTTTAAAATGTGGAGCTAACGTTTTGGGGTTATTTAGTTGTGTGTGTGTGTGTGTGTGTGTGTGTGTGTGTGTGTGTGTGTGTGTTTCAGTCAGGTCTGGCTCTTTGTGACTGCATTTGTGGTTTTTTTGGCAGAGATACTGGAATGCTTTACCCTTTCCTTCTCCAGATCATTTTACAAATTAGGAAACTGAGTCAAATAGAGTTAAATGACTTGTCCAGGGTCACATAACTAATAAGTATTTGAAGTCAGATTAGAACTCACAAAGATGAGTCTTCCTGACTTCAGGAGGCACACTCTCTCTACTACACCACTCACCTGCTCTAGCTATGGAGCTAATAAGCAAAATTAATCTGACTATCTTGTATAATCTAGTGCCTAGCATATTGGATATAGTGCACTGCATATAATATGCCCTTACCAAATGTTCATTGAGTCAATCAATGACTGTTAAAAAGAACTGGTATTATGAAAGTTCATACTGATCATATTACAAAAGTTTGCCTTGTTTTAAAATGCCATGTTTTATATTTGATACTCCTAGAAATGACTCCATTATTGGAAGATGGCCACATATTGTGATAATGTTCAATTCACAAGCAATATAATGAGCACCTAATATTTGCTGTGCAAGTCTCCCTGGAATATTAAAACAAAACAGAACAAAACAAAAATATTTCCTGCCCTCAAAGAGTTTATAGTCTTATTAGGGAGAGCATGATCTTGTTTCACACAATATCTGTGGATACAGAATTAATTACTGCACAACTAATCTTACCAATTTCATTTTCTTAATAATCAGTATTGGTTTCTACATGGTTGATTCATCTATGGCTAAGAATCATGGAGACAATAAAAATCATTGGTTCAGTTATGTCTGATGATAAAGTCCAATGGCCACCGTGTAGAAATGACCCTAGTTATCCATTCTTAACTCAATCATTGGCACTCCTTAGTAAGAAAACTGTTAGTTGTATTATTTCATAATACTACTTTGGATCTTTTTCTTCACCCTTCAGCTTTCTTCACATTTGAAGTTTCATCACAAATAACCTAAAATGTACTTGTTTCTTGTTAGCCTTGTGGGAAAAAAAAAGTCATATCCTACCTAAAAATTAATAATGGATTGAAGAAATACAAGTTATCTGATCATAACCCTGTTTGATGCTGATCCCTTTGAGTGGGCACATTTCAACATGAAGAAATATGACTAGCATAAAGATTCTGGTGGTGTTGGGGTGAAGGATAGAAAGGAAAGCAATCACATAACAGCGTCATCTGAATGGTCTATACTTCTTCAGTTTCTCATATCTCATTCTCTAGCTATAGATAGCTTTAGGGAGGTTTCGGTTTCCTATGACTTTTGATAACATTCCACAGTGACTTTAATAATATCTATTATATTCCCATCTCCCTTCTGGCATACCACTGTGCAGTGCATCTTTTATGAATCTTTCCCTGGGGTGTGAAGTGGGTGACCATTGGCTATTTTCATTTTAAAACAACCTTACCGTTTCCTAAAGGTCTGCTATAGTTGAACAATTCCCTGCTTCAGGAACATTCCTTTGCTAAGAAAAGGTCTCCAGAAAGTTATATAGGCAGCTTCAATTACTGAGAAAAGACTCAAAACCTATAGGTTCAATACAACTTTTTGGAGGTTTTATAATGGTTTGGGCAGTGAGAATTTATTTTGGTGTGTGTTTGTTTTAATGACTAGAATTTTAAAGCAGAAATCACAGCTTTAATTGCCTCAAGGCAGCTGCTTTTAAGTAAAACTTTATATTGCAACATTAAACATTACAAATAAGGGTAGAGTTTAATACTAAAATTTCACATAGGGTAAAGGTAATACAGTTGGGACAATGGAGCTGTATTTCAGAAACGAGGTTGTAAGTCCTCACTAAGCTATTTTCTCAAAAGTCTTAAGTTGAGGAGGATTTAAGGATTTATACTGCCTTTCAGCATTAGCTTCATAAATACTTACCCATCCTTTTCTGAGCACAAAAAAAGAAACCATTGGTTGGACAATTCAGCTCCTAGAGTGTCCTAGATTCTGTGCAATACTTTCAATAAACACACAGGATTTTTCTTTTCTTTTTCCTAAGGGCTTTGTCATTTTAGAAGTCAAGCAGGTCAAACAATTTAGACCCAAATTTTTACAATTATCCCTCCTCCCAATGAGGAAGAATTCCTAATGGTCTCTTGATCACTCAATTGATACCTTTTTTGGGGATGGGGGAGATGTATGAGAGAGACTTTTGGCAATGTTGAAATAAAAAAAAATTTTAAATTAAAAAGAATTGAAAAGTAATAACTATAGGCAGCCAATTTAAAAGAAAAATAAAACAGGGCTTGGAAGTAAAAATTTGGAGAGGCTCCAGGGAGTGTCAGGGAAGAAAAGGCAGCTACAAAATGTATTGAGCACAGTTTGGTGAAGTAGGAAGATAAGCTGTGGCTAGATATACTTTTATAGTTGTGGGAATGATATGGCTAACAGCAGAGCAAGATATGGACGATGAGAAGAATAAAAGAAACTACGAGAGACATTAAGCAGCAGAAAAGCCAGAGCTCTCCCACAGTCCTTATTTTCAACATAATGAATCTTTTTTGTATGTAAGAAAATGACAGAGTTGTCCATCAGATCATGCACTTTGAGTTATTTCTCAAGGTGGACATCAAACCAGCCTGCAGTTATAATAATTTGTGTATTTATTGTACCTCTCAGTAGACTGTAAGCTTAGTGAGGGCAGGGTTTGTATCATATTTAAAATTTATATGTACTCCAATGCCTAGAACAGTATTCTGCACAAAGTGATTGTTTAATAAATCTCAGTTGAATTCAATTCAATTGAACTAGAATTACATGGAATCATTGCACTGGTAACCTCTGGTTCAGAACTGAAACTTTGACTTTGTATTAATCAGCTTCAATATCAAGGGTTTTTCAACTGATGCTGAGCAAAGTGAGCGAAACCAAGAGATTGTTGTACATAGTAACAGCAACATTGTGCTGTGACCAACTTTGATAGACTTGGCTCTTCTCAGCAATGCAATGATCTAAGACAACTCCAATGATGGAAAATGCTATCCACATCCAGAGAAGGATCTTTGGATTCTGAATGCAGACGGAAGCATACTGTTTTCTCTCTTTTTCTTTTTTTTTCTTTCCTGAATTTTTTCCCTTTTGGTTCTGATTTTTCTTTACAGCATGAGTAATGTAGAAATTTGTTTAATATGATTGTACATGTTTAGCCTTTATCAGATTTCATGCCATCTTAGGAAGGGAAAGGGAGAGAAGGGGAAAATTTAGAACTCAAAATCTTATGAAAGTGAATGTTGAAAACTAAAAATAAAAAATAAAAAGTAAGTTTTAAAAATTCCAAGGATTTTTCAAGTTAGCTAAGTTACACAGTATATATATCATGCTGGTGCTGGGATTGAAAAGACTTGCGTTCACATTTAGGCCCAGACTCTGACTGTATGATCCTAGGCTTTACCTCAGACAGCCTTAGTTTCCTTAACTTTAAAATGGGAATGATAATAGTATCTGTTTCCCAGGGTTATTGTGAGGCTCAAATGAGACAATATTTGTAAAGCATTTAGCATAGTGGCAAATAGTAGGTAAATAATAAATGTTTATTTCATCCCTTTCTCCCTTCTCACAGAATTCTTCTTTGTCTCATGCCTCCCACCCATGGCTTATGCTGGGAGCTCACCTCTATCCCTTTCTATTCCCCATTTTCATTCTGATCATTCTATCTCTGTGTGTTTTCTCATGCTACCCCCTAAAGGCTACACATAATGTGTGAGAAGAGAAGAGTAATCATGCTGACCAAGCAGATGAAATTAATGACCAAGAGAACAGAAAGTTTTAGCCTGAAAGGAGAATGTAATCAGTAGCTTTTATTTTATAACTAGAAGAACAGTGTAAGTCAAGCATTAGGGATGAGGGAGGAAATAGCAAATGAGTCTATAGATGGATATTTAATGCATTTTTAAGGAATATAAAGAGAGAGGATCCCAAAGTAAGCCCTCTAGGATGAAGAAGAACCTCAACATCATGCTCTAGGAAGATCAGTTGAGAGAAGTAGGAATGGTTAGCCTAGAGAGGAGACTTAGGGGAGGCATGTTAACTCTCTTCAAGTTTTCAGTTGACTCTCATGTAAAAAAGATGATATGGCCCAAGGAGCAGAACTAGGATATAAGGGTGGAAGTTGCAGAGTTGCAGATTTTGACTTCATCTAAAGAAAACTTTCCTAAAAACCAGATCTGTCAAATTAACCGAGATTTAAAAGACCTCTCCTTAGCAAAGGTCATGACTTCTTTGTGTGACCTCACACAAAGATCACTTTTTGAGTTAATGGTGGAGGGGATTCCTGTTTATTTATGTATAAGTTGGTCTAAATCCCCCAAATCCCTTTCACCTCTTACAATGTGTTTTTATGATTCTTTGAGTGAGGACAAGGGTGGCATGTGCATAACAAGGTGTATAACAAGGGTAATATTCAGTGTATAACAAAGTAAGGCACAATAATATATATATAAATATATAAACATAATAATTATATATAATATATAATAAATAATTATATAATATATAATAAATATATATAAAAATAAATATTATATATATACATACATATGTATATATATCATATAACACAGTAAGGCATAATCTGAACAAATCAATATAAAGTACTAATCTAAAGTCATTCATCTTGATTGGAGACTAACTTCCAATCAAAGGTTATTCGCTAGTCAGGCTGAAAAATAGATTAGGAGTCTGAAGACTCTTAGGAGTCTGAAGAACAAGAAAACTGTTGTATGCAAAGTATCCCAAAAATGTTAGTACAATTTTAAGCTTTCATAGCTTAATAATCATAAAAACTCAAATCTACAGTAAGGTTTTTAAAAGCCTTTTGTGGCTATTGAGTGCTTTATACAGAGTGTCCCAAAAGTCTTGGTGTAGTTTTAAGCAGTTTAAAACTGCACCAGGACATTTGGGATACTCTGTATAAAGCTTTCTATAGCCAATAAAACATTAAATAAACTTATGCTGATATGAATTTTTATAATTATTATTTCAAATTATGATAGACTACTCCTTGTAACACTAATAAAAGCTTGAATTTGTATAGTGCTTTAAGGTTTGCAAAGAACTTTTCAAAAAATATCTCTGAGAGGCAGAGTCAAGATGGCAGAGAAAAGACAACAATTCCCCAGAGCTCTTCGCCAAATCTCTCGAAACAACTTTAAATAATGCTATAAAACAATTCCTGGAGCAGCAGAACCTACAAAAAGATGGGGTGAAATAATTTTTCAGCTAAAGGCAACTTAGAAGTTCAGCAGGAAATGTTTGTCACACCTGGGCAAGAATGGAGCACAGTCCAGCAGCAGCTGCTTCTGAAGCTCTCAGCCCACAGATAATTGGGGTCTCAGTTCTGGGTGGCAGTCCCATGGTGAGGAGGAACACTAACACACCACAGCTTGTGCCCCAATGCACTAGAGCAGGGACCCTCCTTACAGTTCCAAGGCAGAAAAGAGTGCTTGTGGTTGCTCACAGACCAGAACACAGGCTAGGAGAGTAGTAAACACACCTTTCATGAGATCATACCCCGTTGGAAGAACTGAAAACTTACATGTCCCTAGAAGTCTCTGAAAATGTCTCTGAAAACAACTGCAAAAACCCCCTGTAGCTTGGGATAGTGTGGCCTCCACCCTGTGTAAAGCCAAGCATGGGCAGCTTTCCAGAGGACTGATACTATGAATAGCTTTAAGGTTCTGATCACATAATATAGTGAACTCTTTATTTATTCAGTGATAAACTAAAGCAAAACATTCACAGAAACCACAGTTCAGCATTTACACTGATATATCAACTTACTACTTACTACTAAAGTGGTCACATATTTTTAAACAAAAGATATCATTCAGTAAGGCACAATCTGAACCAATCAATATAAAGTACTAATCTAAAGTCTTTCATCTTGATTGGAAACTAAATTCCAATCATCCCTAACTCAATCCTCCTTAAGGACTACAAAGTACAAAGTTCTCCCACACCTAGGTCACAGTAAATCATGATCTTGTCAGTCAGTACTAAATATCCAAGGAAAGGTCTTTCACCTTGACTCAAGGCTGACTCCCAAACTCCATGGTTCCTCTTCCATGCTTCCAGCTCTTGCCCAAATTCACCCAACCATCACCTAGTTTCACAGGTAGGCAACTCCCAGCTCCTAGTCCAGCTTCTGGTTTAGCTCCTGGTCCAGCTACACACATCAAGCTTAGCAGAGCCACAACAATATTCATACACTTTGCTGGCACCATCATCAATTCACTTTCTGTCTGAGAAATCAACACAAATCATCAGTAAAGTCCCAGCACCTCTGAAAACATCAGTAAAACCCTCCTTCAGGACTTCTGTAAACAGACAACAAGAAAGTTCTCTTTCAGGGCTTCTGAACCAGCAGTAAGTTCCCAGCAACATCCTTTATCAGCATACAGGTCTGGCAGAGTAACATCACAGCCATCCTTCTTTCCAGTTCTGCTTGGTCCCAACTTGTGGCAAGTTCCTCCCACTCTGGGCTTCACAGGTTCTGTTTCCAACAAAGACTTGTTATAATCAAAGCTCAAAGACACTTGAAGAAGAGCTGGAACAAGGAGCTAAGTATTGAAACAAGGAGCTATGTACTCCTTTGCTTTCCATTACACCCTGGAAGCAGAGCCCTACTGTAACACAGAAATAAAAAATCAAGAAATAGGCTGGCAAATGAGTGAATAACAGAAAAAATTTCTGACCATAGAAAGCTATTATGGTGACAAGGAAGATCAAAACAAATTCAGAAGAAGATAATAAAGTAAAAGCTCCTGCATCCAAAGCTTCCAAGAAAGATATGAATTGGTCTCAGGCCATAGAAGAGCTCCAAAAGGATTTTGAAAATCAAGTAAGAGAAACAGAGGAAAAATTGGTAAGAGAAATAAGAGTGATACAAGTAAATCATGAAAAAAGTCAACAGCTTTATAAAAGAGACCCA
Organism: Pseudochirops cupreus; assembly: GCA_028627135.1. Taxonomy (NCBI): domain Eukaryota; kingdom Metazoa; phylum Chordata; class Mammalia; order Diprotodontia; family Pseudocheiridae; genus Pseudochirops; species Pseudochirops cupreus. The sequence goes on from CM053582.1 coordinate 254,630,562, forward strand.
AAAAAATACTCAGGAAAATAACACAGACTAGGCCAAATGGTAAAATAGGTACAAAAAATAGATACAATAGTGAGGAGAAAAATGCCTTAAAAAGCAGAATTGACCAAATGGAAAAGGAAGAACAAAAGCTCACTGAAAAAAATAATTCCTTAAAAATCAGAATTGAGCAAATGGAAGCTAATGACTTTATGAGAAATCAAGAAACAATAAAATACAACCAAAAAATAGGAAAAACAAACGACCTGGAAAATAGATCCAGGAGACATCATTTAAAGATTTTGGACTACCTGATATTCATGATCAAAAAGAGATCCTAGACATCTTTCAAGAAATTATCAAGGAAAACTGCCCTGATATTCTAGAAGCAGAAGGCAAAATAGAAATTGAAAGAATCCATGGATCACCTCCTGAAAGAGATCCCCAAACAAAAATTCCCTTGGAATATTATACCAAATTCCAGAGCTCCCAGGTCAAGGAGAAAATAATTTTGCTTCTGCAAGCAAACATAAAGAAACAATTCAAGTATCATGGAGCCCCAGTCAAGATAACACAAGATTTAGCAGCTTCTACATTAAAGGATTGGAAGACTGAAAGGATTACAACCAAGAATCACCTACCCAGCAAAACAGTATAATACTTTAGAGGAAAAATTGGATATTCAATGAGATAGAGGACTTTCAAGCATTCTTAATGAAAAAGACCAGAACTAAACAGAAATTTTGACTTTTAAATACAAGAATCAAGAGGAACATAAAAAGACAAACAGAAAAAGGAACTCATAAGGGACTTAATAAAGTTAAACTGTTTATATTCCTACATGGGAACATAATATTTATAACTCATAAGAACTTTCTCATTGTATTAGGGCAGTTATAAGGTGTCTATATAGACAGAGGGCATAGGTGTGAGTTAAATATGAAGGGATGATATCTAAAAAAATAAAAGTAAGGGACAAGAGAGGAATGTACTGAGAGAAAAGGAAAAGGATAGGGAGAATAGGGTAAATTATCTCACATAAAAGAGGCAGAAAAAGCTTTTACGGTGGAGGGGAAGAGGGGGGAAGATGAGGGAGAGTGAGTGAAACTTTCTTCAGAATTAACTCAAAGAGGGAATAACATACACACTCAGTTGAGTATAGAAATCTATCTTACCCTACAAAAAAGTAGGAGGGAACAGGGATAAGAGAAGGTAGCTGGGGTGGGGGGGAAGAGGATGATAGAAGGGAGAGAATTGGGGGAGGGATAGTCAGAAGCAAAACACTTTAGAAGAGAGACAGGGTGAAAGGAGAGAGAATAGAATAAACAGAGGGTGTGGAATAGGATGGAGGGAAATACAGTTAGCAATAGTAGCTGTGAAAAAAGTTTTGAAGCAAGCTTCTCTGATAAAGGCCTCATTTCTCTAACAGAGTCATTTCCAAATTGATAAATGATCAAAAAATATGAACAGTTTTCAGATGAAGTAATCAATGCTACCAATAGCCATATGAAAAAATGTTTTAACTCACAATTCATTAGAGAAATGCAAATTGAAACAATTCTGAAGTACTATCTTATACTTACTAGACTGGCTAATAGAACAGAAAAGGAAAATGGCAGATATTGGAGGGGATGTTGGAAAAATGAGACATTAATACATTATTATTGGAGTTGTGACCTGATTCAACTATTCTGTAGAGCAATTTGGAACTGTGCCTAGGGGCCTATAAATTATACATACTCTTTGCTTTAGCAATACCACCACTAGGTCTGTATCCCAAAAGTGATTTTTTTAAAAAGGAAAAGGATGTATTTGTAAAAAAAAATATTTATAGCAGCTCTTTTCTGGTAGAAAAGAATTGGAAATTGAGGGGATGTCCATCAATTGGGGAATGGCTGAACAAATTGTGCTATGTGATTATGATGAAGTATATTATTGTGCTGTAAGAAATGATGAACAGGATGCTCTCAGGAAAACCTGGAATGATTTACATGAGCTGGTGCAAAGTGAAATGTACTGTGTCCAAAGAAGCAGCAATATTGTAAGATCATCAACTGTGAATGACTTAGCTACTCTCAGCAAATACAGTGATCCAAGACAGCTCTGAATGACTTTAGGATGAAAACTGCTGTCCATCCCCAGAGAAAGAACTGATGGTGTCTGAATACAGATTGAAGCATACTTTTTAAAATTTTCTTTGTTTTTCTTGAGGTTTTTTAGTCTATGTTTTCTTTGACATCATGACTAACGTGGGAGTATTTTGCATGACTATTTCTATACATAACCTATAATGAATTACTTGCCTTCTCAGTAGTGGGGAGGGGAGACGGGAGAAGGGAGATAATTTGGAACTCAGTTTTTAAAACAAATGTTAAAAATTGTTTTATATGTAACTGGGGAAAAAATAAAATACTAAATAATTTTTTAAAAAATTCTTTATTTAGTGCTTACAACAATTCTGGGAGGTGGATGCTATTATCATCCCATTTTCACAAAGAGGAAAATGAGGCAAACAGAAATTAAATGACTTGCCCAGGGTCAGATATCTAGTAAATATGTGAGGCAGGATTTGAATTCAGATCTTCTTGACTTCAAGTACACCACTCTATACATTCTGCCAGCTGACTGCTTCTCTGAGTATAAAAACCAAGCCAAACCCAAGTTTCTTTCCCATATTCTTGAGCCTAAACATATTTCTGAAAAACAGTGGTGATGACATATTTTTGATACATTGAAGAATGCTTTGATACACTGAGGGATGCATTTTTTTTTCTCTCTGGATATTCCATTTAATAATATAGATCCTAACTTCTCAATGCCTTCTCACCCTGCATGATTTTCATCCATGTGTAGCAGAAAGGACCCTAGCATACCCAGGATGGCTGCTAGCATAGGTTCTTTGATCTGTTTTTCTAAAGGAAAGCAACTCAAAAAGGGTTAATGATCTTACTTTAATTAAACATAAATCAGTTACCTAGTTCAGGGGGGAAAAGTCAGCATCCTGAACTTCAGAGAATACAAATAGAAGTTCCAAGCAGACAAAAATACAGACAGAGAAGCAGACAAACAGACAGGGCTTCCACCTGTCTGACCATTACATCCATTCCTACTTAGTTACCAGCAAGAGAAGCACCCACATCTGGGTTTTCAAAGCTGGAGGGCTCAACAGCTACCCAGAGTCTCATCTTGACAAATCACAGAACTCTTCTCATGAGTGAGCCCCAAAGCAAAACTTCACATCAGGGTAGATATAGCTTTCTCCAGGGTCAGAGAACATCACAACCTTCATGACACACTGCTTGATCACAAAGTAGCAAGGTGTGGGTGTTCCTGAAAGACAGGCCTCCCACCACAGGCTCCATGTGACCACATTCAACTGATTAGGGGTCAGAGTATATTAGCAAATCAGTGAAGGTCCTCAAATTCACTTAAGCCTATCCAAGGGGCAGGCAAGATCTTCAAATTCCTATTACCATTATACCATGTTCTTCCATTGATCCTTAATAGAAGATGCACCCACTGCATTGTGTACCTTCTTCTGGTTCTTTCATTGTCTTTTGAGTACCAAAGTGCCACTTAGCTTATTTCCCCTCATTCTAAAGCCATAACTAATTCACTTCCTTTTTGAATTGTATACACAGTATACTCAGTAGGACAATGGGGAATTATATTCCTACTTATGTCCATCATAAAGTCTTGTATAATTTTTATGTATGTTTGAGGGACTGCTTTTTTTTCCCTTACAAAAAAATACCTTAAGGCTAGAATAGTAGGCATAGTAGAATCTTATGTTCTCTACAGCTTTTGGTCAATTATTTAACTATAAATATGTGAACTGCTGTAGAAAATTGTTTGTGAATGTCTACCATTCTCTTTTTGTGTTTTTATCTAGCATCTCTTAAATGTGTGCATAGGTCATTTCTTATTAAGATCTTACAGAAAAAAAACGCAGGGTAGCAATTGTCATTATCTTCTTAGTAGCCTTTGGGCAGACAAGGGACAGGACAGAGGGAGTTGAAGTGCTACCTGTTATTTTTTCCACTCTTTTCTGTTTCTTTCCTTATTTGAAATATTTTGAAACTCAATCCATGGGTATCTTTAAAATGTCAGTATCTGCAGCTCAAATTTCATAAATATGTATTTGATAGAATTCACCTATTATTCCTAATTTCATCTTAAATCCTTTTGCAACTTCCTAATGTTTAGATTAATGGTAAAAATACAGTCATTTGAGCATGTGCTATATGTCCTGTCAGGTTACAACCACATGGATGCTTGTCAAGCCTACTTCCAAGCATGGATAATAGTAGAGTTCTTTCTCTACCTCCATTTTGGATCATGCATGGGTTCTTCTGTATCCTGTCAATTTACTGTGTAGTGAAATTGGTTATTGACCCAGAACTGAGTGTACATTTAAAAAGTGTAAGCAGATAATCTCCAGCTTTCTTCCCAGATGGCTTTCAAAGAAGAACAGTACTGTCTCTAGCCAGAGGGAAAGGCAATTGCTTTGGCCACCTTGTTTCCCCACCTGGCTGCTGTGTATCCCCTCAATTCCTAACACCTTTCTTGTAAAGTTAAGTCTTCTTAGATGGAAATACCTAGGTAACCGGTGACACTGGAAAATCCATTAAGGGGAGTACCAAGAGGGCCTGCAAGGCTATGAGATCTATCAAAGCCATCTATGGTCTCACTAGATAGCTCTCTGATAATATGGAGCTGGTGGTAGCAATAGCTGAGTCTAGGGAGAAAACAATGTAAAGCTAAGAAGAATAACCTGCTTGTCCAGTTGTAATGGTGATGGGAATTTGAAGATCTTCCCTGCCCCTTGTATTTGCAATCAAACAGGTACTTAACACCTTGTTTCAAGTTCATGATATTGTCAAGTATTAAGATCCAGAACTTGTGAATCCCACAGTGGGAAGAAGTTGCTGATGTAACAGGAAGGGGCAGAACAGAGAGGAGTTAATACCATATATAAGGAAAAGCCCAAACTAGAGAGCCAGAAATTCTGAGAGCTTCTGAGAACTTCCAAGAGCCAGCCAGACCTGCTGGGAATGAGAAGTGCTGAGAGACAGAGAGAGAAAACTTCTTCTGAGAACCAAATTGAGAACTTCTGAGAGCCAACCAGAACTGCTGAGAACTTCTAAGAGCCAGCCAGAGCTGTTGAGAACTTCTGAGAGCCAGCCAGAGCTGCCAGGAACAAGAACTGAGAAATGAGAAGAAAGGAGAACTGGGAAGAAGCATGACTGTGATGCTGATACTTTGTTTGTCTGTTTTAATGTTACTTTGTCAGATGCGTCTGTTGATAGAGGATGTTGCTGTTGTTACAGAGGCCCTGGGAGCTTACTGCTAGTTCCAAAGCCCTGAAAGAGGATTTTCTTGTATGTTTACAGAAATCGTGGAGGAGGGTCTTACTGATGTTTTCAGAGGTCCTGTGACTATACTGATGATTTGTGTTGATTCCTCAGGCCTTGTTGTTGGGTCTATGTTGATTTCACAGGAAGAAAGTGAATTGATGAGGATGCCAGCAATGTGTATGATTGTTATTGTGATGTTGTTAAGCTTTGTCTTCCCAGGAACAAAAACTGTGAAGGACTTGAGGTGGACTAGACACTGTGAGTTTCAGTATGGAACAGGAACTATACAAGGAGCTGAACAGGGAACTGAGAACTCTCTGCCTTCAAACTCAGGTGACAGTTGGATAGAATCGCGCTGGAGCTGGGGCCGTGGAAGAGGAACCATGGAAGCTGAGAGCCTGCCTTGAGTCAAGATGAAAAGACCTCTCCTTGGTTATATAATGCAAACTGAAAAGATCATGATTTACTGTGGCCTAGGGGTGAAGAACTTTGACCTTTACATCTAGATGACTAAGGACTTCTCTAATTAAGAAGAAAGAAGACTTTTTGATTGAAGAGTTTAAGACAATGTGACCTAAGGGTAGAGAACTTTGACCTTTCTACTTTTTGACTGAATTAAGGACTTACTGGGTGGAGTCAAGATGGTGGCATAGAAACAGGAGAACTTTGTGGCTCCCTGCCATAACCACCTCAAATAACTATAAAATATGACTCTAAACAAATTTTAGAGCTCCAGAACTCATAAAATGACAGAGAAACAAGGCTCCCACTGAAGGCAGCCTGGCGGACAGACAAAAAGGACTCATCGCAGTGTGATAGGAGCAGGGCCCAGCCCCATGTGGTTTTAGCCCCAGGCCATCCAAGAGAAGCCCCAGCTGGAGCTTTCAGGAGAGTGGATCACTGGCAGCTGTGGCAATTTCCAGAATTACCAACACATAAGAGCCAAGGACAAAGGGAAAAGGTCAGTGGAACTTGGCTAAATTTCAGGGAGAGGGTCAGGTCCCTGCCTTCAGAGCTAGAAGCAGTCCAAAGTGGCGGCCCTGCAGCCACCTCCACATGGCTGCTTCAGAAGCTGCCAGCCTGCAGATTGCAGGGGGGGCCAAATGATCATTCAGAGGCTAAGTGCTTTTGCCTTGAGCTGCCTGGATAGGGATCGTGGTCTCGGGTGGTGGTCCTGAGGTGTGTGACCAGTGAGCCAAAGCTGACAGGGGCTGCAGAGACTGCAGCCTCCCAATAGCTCCAGCAGTTGCAAAAACCCCAGCAATTTGGGACAGAGCCCTCCCCTGTGAAAGCAGAGTTCTACTGAGCCCAAAAGTCAAGTAACTGACCAGCAACATGAGCAGGCAAAGGAAGCAAAGAAAGCTCAGCAATCCAACTTTAGATTCCTTTTTTGGGGACAAAAAGGATCAAGGCATGGAATGGGAGGAAGACAACACAGTCAGAACTCCCACACCAAAAGCTTTCAAGAAAAATGTAGACTTGTTACAAGCCATACAGGAACTTAAGAGGGATTTTGAAAACCAAATAAGAGAAATGGAGGAAAAATTGGGGAGAGAAATGAGAATGATGCAAGAAAATCATGATAAGAGAGTCAACAACCTGACTGAAGAAAATAACACCTTAAAAAATAGATTAACTCAAATGGCAAA
>CM053582.1:254638043-254661692 GCA_028627135.1 Pseudochirops cupreus
GGGATAGAGAGATCCATCTTGCTCTACCAGAAAGTCAGAGGGGTAACTGGGGAGGATATAGGAGAGAGCAGTTTGGGGGAGGGGATATATAGTGGGATCGCTGTTTTGGGCGGGTGGGTAGGGGAAAGACGGGGAGAAAATTTGTAACTCAAAATCTTGTGGAAATCAATGATGTAATCTAAAAATAAACAAAAGTTAATTAAAAATGCAAAAAAATAACAAAATAAACAATTAAGGACTTACTAAATGATTGAGTTACTAAATGAATGTACTTTGTTTAAAACTATGTGACCACTTTGGTGAAAACTATGTGGCCATTTTAGTGATAAGTTGTTATGTCATAACATTGTGAATGCTATACTTTGATTTCTGTGAATATTTTGGCTTAATTTACTGCTGAATAAATAGAGAGTTCACTATACTGTGGAATTAGAACCTTGAAGCTGTCCACAGCAGCAGTCCTCTGGAAAGCTGCTTGTGCTTGGCTTTACACCAGTCTAGCAAGGAGTTAGACAGATGAGCAAGGCAGACTCTTCATTTGTCCATGACATATATATCGAAGTAAACTTGGGTTCTCTCTGAAGTAAGAAAAATACTTTTAGAGCCAGGATATATTCCTTCCCCTCAGATAAAGGGTAAAGAAGAGAAAGAGTGTACGTGTGTGCGTGCGTGCGTGTGTGTGTGTGTGTGTGTGTGTGTGTTTGTGTGTGTGTGTGTGTGTGTGTGTGTGTATGTGTTTAACAGCCAGTATAAATTTGAATCTACTCTCCCAAAGAACCACATAGGTTTGTAGAAAGGAGACTGTGCCTCCCAGTTTCTGGAGATGTAGTTTGACCCTTGCTATATGTTCTCAGTAAATATTACTTTGCAAAAGCTAATTAATGTTACTATATCAATTGGTTTTGGGGGAATTTTATCTGATTTAATGATATTGGAGAGCACACCAGTGGGGGCTCTTTAATTATAGTATTAAAAACCCCCACCCCTTGAAATTAACCCTAGAATCTTGAGGGGAGTAGAAATCAGCCACCCTTTGTAGACCCAACTTGCCACAGAGTGTGGAGATTGGGAAAGTGAGCCCAGAATTACATTAACATCAAAGATCATGTATGCTGAGATGTTAGTTGAAATATGGTAGCTGTGATGAAAAGAGATCACTATTTAAATACTAGTAGACATTTAGTTCTATGACTTTTCATTGTCTTTGGGTTTCATCTACAAAAAGCAGAAACAAACCATCAGAATGACCTGGTTAATCTACATGTCAAGCCAAGCTCTTAGCAGATTCAACTTAACTCATTTGCTTTTCAATGTTTCACAGTTTGATATTGCTCGTAATCTTTTATTATCCTGCTTTATCATATTTTACAGATAAGCTTGTACTCCAAACTGGTATTTACTTTTACTGCCATATCTCTCTTTGGCAAGATTAAGCATTTGCCTACTAGTCTGGTTTCTAGAACTCTTGTAGTCATTATGGTGACTGTTTTCATTAGTTAATTTCTCTTACGAAATTTTAATAGTATCTTTACTGTGCTCCATTTTCTTTTTTTCTTTCATTTTATACATTGTTTAAACTGGTTGTTTTGGATCTAATATAATTACATTCAGTCTTATTTTTTCTCTTTTCCCTCTTTTTTTTGGATTTGATGTTTATTTTGACCTTCGCCCTTACTAGCTCATTCAGCTACAGACAGACAGTTGATTCTGAAATGATGGTTAGTAGTCATTTTCTGTCCATGAAAACATAGAGAAAGGATAAGGACTTGTGATTTCATTGATCTAGTGAACATGAGAGTGAAGATCTCCCTCTATTGTACAGTTCACACCTTTTCTGCAGCTGATATCTGTAGAGAACTGCCTACAGCATTGAGAGGTTTAATAACTTGTCAAAGATGATAGAGCCAGTGTATGTCAGGCACAGGGCATGAGGTGGTTCTGGCTTCCAGGCTTCCAGGCCACACCATGCTGCCTCTTGTGTAAAGATAAAAATTTTTTTAAATGTTGGTGTTCAGTGATTGTCATGCATGGTGCCTTCTTAAAAGAAAATATTCATGAATTTCAACCTTGAGGCTTTGTGACAATCTAGCAGCCTTTGGCCTCTTTCATTTTTCAATCCCTATTTATACTCACTAGTGTCCAGTTTCACATTAAAAAGTCACTAAATATCAAAGTAAATTTGATTTAATTTGGAGGATTTTGTCAAATCTTTCATAGAGTCGCTAATTTTCATCTTTTGCAACAGATTATGTTATATAACTGCACCAACCATGTACATGTATTTGTATGGTGATCTGCTTGCTTATACTCAAACCAATGCCACAAAAAGTTGATTGCTCATGATGTGAGATGATTACATATCTTATATAATGATATTTCTTGTTCCCATTGGGCACTTGATGAAATCAATTCTCCTGACTCCTTTCTTTGGCTTTCTGAAGAGAACCTACAAGTAGTGTTAATTAGTGACAAATTGTTACAACACTGATTTTGAAACTTTTTTGACCATGCATCACTTTTAGTAAAAAATGTATGTGCATACACTCCTAATGCTTGTTTTTACTTATTTGTAAATTTTGACCTCTACTACTGTGCTAATAATTATGTGCATTATAAAACTTACACAAAATATAAATTTTTAAAGGATGAGACAAAAATGAAATTATTTGATCCTAGAGTCAATAGGGAGCCACTGGTGCTTATTGAGTAGAAGAGTGATGTACTGAAATGTGAACTTTAGGAAAATCATGTTAGCAAATATGTGGAAGATGTACTAGAGGGAGAAGAAACTGGAGGCAGGGAGACCAGATGGGAGGCTCTTGCAACAGTCCAGATGAGAGGTGATAAGGTATTGAGCTAGGGAGGTGGTGGTCAATTGAGAGGAAGGGAGTTGTTGAGTTAGAAATGACATGATTTGGCAACTGACTAGATATGTGGGATGAGGAAATGTCTGAAGTCAAGGAAAAGATTTAAATGGAGAACCTGGGTGACTAGAAGAATTTTAGTTCACTCAAAATAAAAAGGGAAATTATGAGAATGGATGGTTTGGGGTTGTGTGTAGTGAGTGTTATTTTGGACATACTGAGATTGAGATATCTATGAGAATGTCCAATAGGCAGTTCATGATATGAGAAAGGAGTCCTCAGGAATATATGTGTGTATGTGTGTATGCATATATATACATACATACATACACACACATACACATACACACATGCATATAGATGTATAACATATATACACATGTTCACGTACACAGATATATAGATATGAGTCATCTGTATAGAACTGATAATTAAAACTGTGTCAGCCAATGAAGTAACTAAGAGACACAGTATACAGAGAGGAAGACTGAGATCACATATGTAGAAGGAAAACAAATGCAACAGAGGAGAGAGTTAAGTGTCTACATACCCAGATCAAGATAATATACATCCTTCCCTCCATGATTCCCTCTGAAGGCCATCAAAGATTGGCTAAAGGAGAAGGGGAATTGAGGAATGTTGAAGGGAGTGGTGTAGTGGCAAGGCCATGATTAGCAAGGGCAAGAAAGTTGCAACTCATTCTCCCACCCTGTGATTGGTCAATCTCCAATCCTTTGAGGTCAATTCACTGCTCATTGAGGGTTATTCCACAGACTCCCACGGTATCTTAGTCCACACTTTTCTCTGTTATTTTAGAGAAAATATGATAATGATGAATCATGAAACAGATGACTATATTTTCCATATAATCATGAATATTTCTCATTAGAATTCCTGCTAATGTAAGATTTTAAAAATATCTTGGTCAAGGTCTCATATCTGACACAATTATAATTTAATTATTTAGTTTGTTAATTATCAACTAGAATTTAATAAGTGTCCTTGGGGTCCATGACACCATATGGTAGGTGCTTCACAGAATATAGTGTGGAAATAGTCACTATGCTTGTGCTATTTCTAATTGAAAAATGTGTAATTTATATAAGATGTAAATGTAATCAGCATAATTTTATATATATATATATACATATACATATATATATATATATATATATATATATATATATATATATATCCAATTGTTGTCTTCTTTGAAATAGACACCTAGAAGGCTTTACAATTACTCTGATTGTCATTGTTAAAAAAAATATTTCTCTAATACTTCTTTTGGAATTATTTTCAGAGTCATTTTATGACCCACAAAGAAAATCAGTCTTATTATATTGTCACACAACAATTTTTTCTTTATTTACAAAACCAAACATCATCCAATTTGACCATATATTATTTTTTTCACTCTTGGATTTATGTAACTACTGCTTGACTCCAGAAATCAAATATATTATTAAAGGGAGAAGACTGGTTCAAAAAAGATACTGAAAAGGTCGTGCTTTTATCAGGACACAATTGCTATATAAATGACTGAACAGCTGTGTGGCTAGAATACTTCCTCATACCTCTGAGCCATAAATCAACCAATAAATCAATCAGCAAGCATTTAAGTACCTTGAATGTGCCAGGAACCATGCTAGACACTGTAGCTACAAAGATCGAAAATGAAGGAGTTCCAATTCTCAAGGAACTCACAGAACTTTCTAATTTCCTCTTAAACTCATTCATCTCATAGTTAACTATTTCCAAATGATCTTTAAGGTTTTTCAGTACTTCACGAGTAAAAGAAAATTCCTGACAAAAGTTTGTAATCTTTTTCACTCCTTGGAAATAAACTTAAACCTCTTGTGGTGTCATAATTTTCGACTCTAGATCTATGGGCATTGGCTTCCTTCCAAATCAAATGGGAGCTTTCTTTTTGAGTCCAAGCAATATACTTATGATAAATTAGTTCGCAATTAAAATGGGCAGTAGTACTTTCTTTCTCAATAGTGGTTTTCCTGTACCAGCTAGTCGAGACTTTGGTCGATGATGAGGTCACTTTACTGTATTGAAAGTCCAGGACAACCCCTGTCCCTGTCCCAATTATCATTTCTCGAAGTTAGCTTTTTGAAATTCAACTTTTCAAATATCAAAGCTGCATTTTTCTTTTTTTCTAAGCTGCATTTTTCTTGTTATTACATATTATATCTAAATTTATTTAAGACACCATTCTAACAAAAGATGCTTCTGTCCTTTCCTTTTTTATAATGGGACAGTGGCAATCTTCCATCAGAAATGTCTACATGTTTGATGTCTTACCTCTTGGTTACACCAACTGGAAGATCTGGTCTATTATCCTATCTATTGTTAGCGTATTTGTTAAGTTCCTACTCTTCTGTCTCCATAATCTGAAGTAATCTTTTTTCTTAACATTTATAGCCTCTACTTTGATTGATATTCTAGAATTTTCATTAGCTACAACTTCAACATACTCAAACTGATTATTTCCAATAGCTCATCAAAGTTAGGTATTATTATTCACATTCAAGTCTAATGAAATATACCTCTCTTCTTGGAGATATATCATATTTTGACACACTTCTCCAATCTTAATGGCATCTGTTTTTTTTTCCCTTCAGTTTTACAGTTTCAATATCTCTGAAATCTTTGAAGCTAACAATCACTCTAGTTATAAATTCAAATGGTCTTTCATTTTCTTTGCTGAGAAGTATACTACATACTTAATATATTAAATGAAATTGGCATACACTTATTGAGGTGTTCCACTAATACCAAATTGCCTGTCTAATCTCTATAAAAATTTTTTGTCAAGTAACTTCAAGTATTGCATTTTTTTATACCTCACACAAATTCTGTATCTAGTACTTTTTGTGTCTTTCTAACAGTTTGTTTCTCTTTCCCATTTTAGGCACCCAACAGGTTAGAAAACTTCAGTTATATTCCTAATCAAAACATCCCATGTTCCCTTCTTCCCTGAAGGAAAAAAAAAAAAAAAGAATCCTAGCTTAGGTCTATGGTTCCACTGTAATATAGTGGTGTACTTTAGACTGTGGAGAAGTCTATTGACATATGTAATTATTTCTAATGTTTCAAATGTCATTTTATTCCAAGTTAATTTTAATACTTTACCTCCAGATATCCCTTCCTTAATTAATATAATTCTAGGTCTACTAAGTATTCTCTTTTCTGTGAGAGGTTTTGTAACAAAGTTCCAATCATTTCCTGAAATCTTTGTCCTACTAGAAATTTTAGAATGGTCTATATCCTCTGATAATTTACAGGAAAAAAATGCTTTTTAATTTTTTTCTCATTTCCCTAAATTTTCGATAATATCTTGTAAAATGCCCTCAACATTTTTCCCTTCTAAATCAGGTGGTATTTCCTTCACTAAGCACCAGTGCTCTAAACAATTTCCATCTGAATTATTCATATTAAACCATTTTTAAATCTAGGGACAATAAATCATATATATTAATATTTAAGAATTCAAATAATCAAAATTAGGTCACATAAAATGGTCTGTCTGATAAAAGGAAAACATAACAGAAAAATTATTTATTAAAAAAAGGTCATTTTTTTTTCTAATGGAGCCTTGTGACTCTAGGCCTCTAATAAAATCCAAATAGGAAATTTCTCCAGTGGGTCTCTGACAATATAAAAGCAACCTCAAAAAACCAAAGAAACAAATAAAAACTTCTGAACTACAATCCCCCACAACTGTGGGTGTTTGGGGTGGGGAAGGAGGAGAATAGATAACAGCAGAATCTGATAGAATATGTGAAGTAAGGGAAAGTGAGGCATTGAGGGCAATGCCAAGAATTACAAACCTGGGAGAAGCCTTGTGTGGATTTTTGCAAAACAAGTGAATTTTGTTAGAGGGCTATTTTGAAGGTGTTGAATTTGAGACGGTCTAAGACATTCAGTTTGGAATGTCCAGGAGGCGGTTGGTGAGGTGGGCTAGAGCTGAGGAGAGAGACCAAGGCTGGGTATAGATCATTAGAATGTGAGCTCCTTGAGGGCAGGGACTGTCTCCCTTTTCTGTGTGTGTCTTCAGTGTTTTGCACAGTTCTTTGCACATAGTAAGTGCTTAATAATTTTTTTTATTCATTTGTTCATTCATTTAACTCAAGATATTAAAAAAAAAGAAATGCATAGTTCTCTTCTTTCCAAGTCCTCTTCCATTTATCCATATGATTGCAGGGCTTTAAGACTTATTGAGTATGTAAGTAAGGTGGATTTTAGTGTGTATAAATAGAATTTTTGTTATTTCTTAAGAGTTTAGTTTCCCAGGATCCATACCCATAACAATCTCTTGTTCCTAGGCATTAGATGAGTTTTCACAATTATGGTTCAAAACTTCTCCACCACACTTGCTCAGCATTATATAACGATAAATAGTATAAACATCCACTGCAACTGCACAGTGAGATACAGGGATGAGGTGATGTAAACTTGTGAGGTTATTTCTGGCAATATGCCTTCTTTGTATGTTGCCCCTATAAAACAGGTGGTCTTGGTTAGTGAATGGGTAATCAATCTTAGGGTTGAATGCACAAATGCTGTGTGTGCCTTGATCAGCCCCCATTGAGGCTTGAGGGGATTTAGGGGATGCACAAGCTACGCCTGTCTCAATTGACCCCATCAAGACACAGGTAGTCCCCCCCTCCGTCCATCCCCCGGCCCTCCCTCCCCTTCTTGCTGGCATCTGCAAGAAGGGCATTAGGGAATGCTGTAGGAGTTTGCACTCCCATTATCATCAGTCCTCTTCTGAGAAAACTAGACTAGAATAAAGGAAGATTATTAACCCCTTCTTAGTGTCTTTCCTATCTGACCAGATCAAGAGTGAACTGGTGTTAGCAGCCCTCCTGTGTGCTGTGATTATTCGTCTTGTAGGGCACCACTTGGATACTATTTATGCCTATCTACTATAGTCATAAGGAGGCATTTTTGTATCTAGACAATCTTGTTCATGAAAATTTACATGTATATATTTTTTTGCTTTTCCACAGTGACAATTGGGGTTAAGTGACTTGCCCAAGATCCCATGGCTAGTTTTTGTGTTAAGTGTCTGAGGCTGGATTTGAACTCAAGTCCTCCTGACTCCAGGGCCAGTGAGTGCTCTATTCACTGCACCACCTAGCCGCCCCGCAACATATAATTTCTTAGTTAAGTATCTTTTGTGTCTTAAATACAGTTTTATTTTTTCATTTAGTAAAGAAATTGTTAGCTTTTTTAAAAAGTTTATTTCTAAATTTAGAAGAATATTTTAGCAATGTTTTCAATTTAAAATGACTGGGTCTATATTGCACCAAAATAAGCAGTAGAAAAAATGAAAAAAGGTCATCTACTCAAAAGTTAATCTGTCATGCCAAGAAACCAGTTTTTGATGAACTCAACTGGTTAATTTTACAATGTATATAGGCAAATTCAGAAAGTAGAGTGGGGCTGCCTCTGGAGCCCATGTATCCTCCTTCACTGAAGGCTTTAAAGTAGAGATCATATGACCATGTTATAAAGAGCATTCCTATTCAGATTCATATTGGACTAGATGATTACTAAGGTTTTTTTCTCACTGTCAGATTCTATGATTCTTTGAAAATAGCCAGATGCTTTTGTTATGGGAATTTTTTTTTTTAGTTTCCTTTAGTTACTCAGGACTCAGGTGCATTAGGTGGTGCATTGAATAGAGCACGGGCCTTGGAGTCAGGAGGACCTGAGTTCAAATCCTGCCTCAGACACTTAACACTTGCTAGCCATATGACCTTGGGCAAGTTACTTAACCCCAATTGCCCTGACTTCCCCCCTCCAAAAAAAAAATTGTTTACTTAAAACTGTCTTAATATTAGCTTCACCTGACTGAAACCTGTCCCATAGAATGTGAAAATTTACTTAGAATCTTAAACATTCCTTAGATAAGAAACAAGAGGAAAAACTCAACTAACTCCTTGACAACATGTAAATTCTCCTCGTCTATCAATCTATTTGTGAATCTTCTGAGCGCAGTTTAAACTGTAATCTGACTCAGTTTACCTATATAGTATGTTTGATGAGGTTTGTTTCCTCAGGGTATGCATGAGATTATGGCTCTGTTTAATTAAGTTTGTTCAATTTTTATGACATTGAAGGAAGCATGGGATTACGGATCTATCTTCTCTTAAACTTCTATGACCTAAGAGGAATGTATAAGATTGCAATATATAAGGGAATTATTTCTCTGTCACTCTGATGTAATTTGTCAGAATCTTCATGATTCTTCAGGTTACTCTGAGACCTGAACATAATAATGGTCTTGAACATAATAATAAAACCTATGTTTTTACCTCCATAATTTCTACATTGTAGTAAATATATATTTGGCAGAAGTTACCAACCATATGAATTCAGAGAGGAGAGATTTCTCCCATAACACTTCAAAACAACTATGCATGAAAGCGCAAATGGTAAATGTTTATTGTTGTGGGTTTTTTTTTAACTCAAACTTTCAGTCATTTTCATTTTAGCACTTTATTTGGATTTGCAAAAATCTGCAGAAACAGAACAAAACAAACAAAAAACCCCTTCTCTCCTGAAAAGTAAAATTATTCTGTTATGTTGAGCTAGTAATGCACATTGCTATAAAAGGTCACCTTTTGACTGATATTTTCTTCATTGTTTAATGAAGTTATTTAATGTTGTTATAGAACATCTGTTATACTGCTTTAACTATGCAAAACTATGCAAAAACATGAACATCTTAACTTTAATTTTAAATTGTATGCTTTCCCCTAAAATTTACACATGGTCATAACTGAACATATTTTTTGTGCAAAATTATATGAATTGGAGGCATAGTCTCAGATTTTAGAGTTAGTAGGTACCTTAGAGTTCATCTCTGTGTCATGGGAGGACATTAAAGCTCAGAGTGGTAAATTAATTTATCCAAGTTCATACAAAGAACTGGTGCCAGAGATAAACCAAGAATTAAGATTTTCTGACTCCCCAGTCAATGTTCTTTCTTCTAGGCAACAATGTTTCCCAACAGAATAACACTGAAATTTGCATTCTTCCCTCTTAAAAAGTATTCTTAACGGGTAAAGGTTGGAATAACAACTGTATGAATTACTTAATTCAGTAATTTTTTCATTCATTTTAGTTAAAGCATTTCTTTCTCCTCATTTCTATTTAATGGGATTTAAGGCCATTATTTAGTCATCATTTCTTTCCTGAATTTTTTCTGTGTGCCTCACCAGCTCTTTAAACACAACAAGCAGTATGGAAGTTGATATCTCATAGCACTTGATCCACTTTGCTAAAGGAAAAAGGAGATACCACATTATCACATAAGCTATCCTTAAAAATAAATTTCACCTGTGAAATTTTGCTAAATTCAGCCCTATAGAAATTTAAATATGGAACAAGATTCATTTGCCATAAGGAAACCATTAGGTACTACATTTTCAGGTATGACAATTAGTTATAAAAACACTAGAAAGTCTTTCCTAGTCGGTGCTTTACTCAGTTAGGCCTAGAGAGAATGCTGGTGTCAACCTGCACACAACAGGGACTGTTGTATAGGCAGTCGGTTATTTTCCCTTTTAGCCTAGTGCTGGCTTAGAAGAAACAAATGAACAAACCAAGCATTGCCTACATTGTTCTGCATACTTCTGTTATGAGGAGGATCTTACTGTACTTAGACTACATCTATAGTAATTTGATCGAAAGTTATTTTAGTTGAATTCACAAAGCAACTGTTCCTTATGGCTGTGTGTTACCAAGTAACCTATTTGCCTAGCTTCCCTACTTCCCTTCCATATTAGATTTGGGTGTTTCTGACTTCAGAGAGTCATTAAATCTATCTCCTTGCCTCCAAGTAACATATCCACCTGGTCATCTGAGAAGCTTTACCCATTTCCATGATTGCCTCACTCTTGTGAACACGGGCTTCTTCTTCCTGCAAATCATGGAATGGGCCTGGTCCCATGGTCGGAGTTCTGGAAAGAACTAGGTTGATCTTTAATGACAATATTAGTTGACAAATTTCTAGCATAACACTGCTGTTAGCATGACATAGTAGAAAACGCAAGGCACTGGGTGTCAGGAGACAGTTCTGACTGTCGTTAGTCATGTAACCTTAGGCAAATCTCTTCCCTTCTATGTCCTTCAGTTTCCTCCTGTGTAAAATGCTGAGGTCAGACTAGGTGAACTCTGCTCCCCTCCAGCTCTGGCTTTCTGTTGTTATTCAGATGTTTTTCAGTTGTGCCTGACTCTTCATGACCCCATTTGGGGTTTTCTTGGCAAAGAAACTTGAGTGGTTTGCCATTTCCTTCTCCTCACTTTACAGATGAGGAAACTGAAGCAAAGACTAAATGACATGGCCAGGATCACACAGTTAGAAAGTGTCTGAGGCCAGATTCGTGTTCGTAATAATTTATATTCATATTCATTGGCTCCAGACGCAGTACTCTATCTGCTGTACTACCTAGCTGCTATGATTCCTAATTAGAAATGTTTTCTGTCTTTGACACCCGGACCAATACTAGCAGATAGCACAGTCAATTCCAGGAGTGTTTTTTGAATACAGACAAAAAGACAGGAAATAGATGAGTCAGAATCTGATTGCTAAGTGAAAGTATTTATTGTCACTTCCATAGGCTATAAGTTCTCCAGACCAATGGCAGATTCTTTTGTCTGAATGTAGTTAGTGGGTTGTCAGAGGCAGGAGGAGCTTATGATATTTTTTTCATATTATTCCTTGCCTCACACGTCACAAAATTATAATATTTAGAGACAGAAAGGACCTTATGATCATCTCATCCATTTCTTTTCTTTGACACATAAGGAAATTTTGAGTACCAGAGAATTTTGGTAACTTTCCCCAAGTCATAGGATCATATGATTGTAGATCAAAAACTGGAAAGGACTTCATGTCCAACTAGCCCAAATTTCTCATTTTATGGATGAGGAAGATTCAAACCCAGGTCCTCTACAGAGTGTCAATAAATAACTCAGGTCTTCTAGCTCTAAGTCCAATGCATATACTATAAAATATATTAGAAATTGAAAGTGATTTTAGCCAAACTGTTAAGAAAAATTCATAGTACAGATCTATATGCTCCAAACGTTTCTGAAGGCAAGGACAAAGCTTTTTTTTGTTATTTTTTAATAGATACCCATTTTGGGGTAACTAGGTGGGGCAGCTGAATAGAGTACGGGCCCTGGAGTCAGGAGGACCTGAGTTCAAATCCTGCCTCAGACACTTAATACTTACTAGCCATATGACCTTGGGCAAGTTACTTAACCCCAACTGCCCTGCCTTTCCCCCCTTCAAAAAGAAAAAAAAAAGAGACACCCATTTAAAACATTCTCAAAAAGCAAACAGGGAGCAAACAATAGCTTGTATGAGTTGCTGATCTGTGTCTGTGACCAAAATGAGTCTTGTATAACTCTTTCCTCCTTTTCCACCAACTTAGAAGCAGTAAATAAAGTCCTCTCAGCATTCGTAAACTCAGAGTTAGAAGGGATCTCCAGGACCATCTAGTTCAAGGGTGGGGAACCTGCAGCCTCAAAGCCACATGTGGCCCTCTAGGTCCTCAAATGCAGCCCTTTGACTGAATCCAAACTTCACAGAACACATCCCCCTTAATAAAAGGATTTGTCCTGTAAAACTTGGGCTCAGTCAAAAGTACCTAGAAGGCCACATGTGGCCTTGAGGCGAGTCATAGTTACACCGTATCTGTTCTAATCCAATCTTTCGTTTAGTAGATGAGGAAACCAAGTCTAAGAAAAACAAAGTAACCTGCCTAAGGTTATGTAGGTGGTAAATGGCAGACAGGAGATTTAAACTCAAGTCCTCAGACTTTGAATACAACATGCTCTCCACTATGCTGTGGATTTCTACAATCAACAGGTAATTTCAGACCATAACAAGTGCTACTTTTTCATCATTCCCTGCCTCCTTTTTTTTTTCTCCTTCCTAAATTCTTTTGACGCCAAAAGCAGATGAAGAACTGTGAAAAGCCATCCCAGAAGAAGTTCTAGTTAAAACAATCAGGACAGTTTCCACTTCCTTTTTTTTTTTGAATGTTGACTGGCACTCTTTGAAGAGCCATATGTGTAATTTTATTCTTTATTTAAATAATTGTATAGAAACCAAGCACTTAGAACTTTTGTGATTAATTTACAAGATATTTAGACAATAGAAAAAGCGATCTTCCAGAAGAAACAACTTTTAAGTTGAAGGCTGATTGTTGTATAATCAATCAGTTACATTGAAAGTAAAAGCAAATCCTGAAGCTAATGTGGCAAAATGCTGATCTGCTTCATTTTAGTGTTCATGCTATAAATGTCTGAGTTCACACGTTATTCTGAATAAGAGCTTAAATCGTTGTAACTATTCTTATAATCCAAACAAAACATTAAAGAGGAGCAACAAAATTAGAAGCAATAATGTTCTTTGAAACCATTTTATCTGCAGCATTAGAAATCCAAAACATAACTAACCAGATAGTGTGATTCATAAATGCAAAAAAATTCTAAAGTCTAATTATTTTTAAAATGGTATTTAGCTCGTAAAGTTTACAAAGGTTACTTCTTGATGTTAATATAAGCAATCTGAAGCTTATTAAAATTATTCTTTGCATGAAACTAAGTACAGGTGAGAAATGGTCTCTTTGATTACAAATTATTACTTTTAATTTCTTTCTAGCTATTTTACAGTTTTGAAAATAGAGTAATGAATCAAAAAGTTTTTGGTTTTGTTTTTTTTAGAGGCTTCACAAACACTAGAACAAAGGGTGGTAGCCCATTATTAGCACCGCAACGCAGGAGGGAGCAGGGTTTCAAAAGTAACATATCAAGATGTTAATCATTGTTCTTCTGTTTTGCCTGGCAGTGTAGTGGGATGTGTATCCTTTTCTAACTGGAGACATAGGCCTCTACATTGGCATTTGAACAGGTTTTATAGTCTTGATGGTCTGGAACTGAGCATGAACCAGAGCATGGTTCTGACACAGCTTAAGCACCGTCAGACAAGCAAGGAGCAAGACCAGTCAAAACCTGTGGCAAAGCTGAGGCCAAGAGTGTGGGCAGGGCTGAGAGCCCTGGGAATGAATAACCAGAGTGGCACAACCGCAGATCAAGACAGGGGCCAAGGCAGGATTTAGTGTTGCAGTGATAGTTAGAAGCTTATTATGGTTTCTAGAATGGCTCAGGTCTTTCAATTTCAATTAATAAACTTATTAGTCACCTATTATGTTCCTGGAACTGTGTCATGCACAAGGCTTTAATTGAGAGATAGGATGGTACAATGAATGGAGCACTGTAATTGTTAGCAGAGGACCTGGATCTGTAACTGGCTACCTGGGTACCCCTGGACAAGACAACTCCTCTTTCTTGTCCTCCATTTTCTCACCTCTAAAATGAGGTGGTCTAGATGATCTAAATTATTCCTTCCAGCTCTAAATCAATGCTCCTTTGAGCCTATCCAAAGGCAGGAGAAGGAGGAGTCATCTTTTTAGACCTTAGAAAGCCATGATCTATCATGGTGGACGCTGATTTCTTCAACAGTAATAATGACAGCAGCTAACTTACAGCACCCACTATGTGCCAGACATTTTACTAAACGGTTTATGATTATTATATCATAATTATATCGTATTATAATTATAACATCCCTAGGAGGTGGTGCCATTATTGTCCTTATTTTTCAGATGAAGAAACTGAGGCAAACAGGTTAAATTATTTACCCAGGGTCACATAGCCAGTGTCTGCAGCTGGATTTGGACTCAGGTCTCCCTGACTCCAGGTCCCTCTTTCTTTATCCACTGAGCCATCTGGCTGCTCCCTTCAGATCAGTGACAGCATGTTCAGACCCAGGCTATGCCTTCTGTACTTTTACTTAGTGTTTCCTTATGTTTGGAAGGCCCACTCCCACCTACTGAATTCCTAACAATCCTTTGAAAACCAACACAAATGCCTCCTTTGATTTCTTCTTTAATATCCCTATTCATGAGTGACTTTCTCTCCCCCATGCATTTTAACGAGCATTTATTAAGTACTACTATGTGCCAGGAACTGTGCTGAGTAGTGAGCTTATAATTAAAAGAGTCTCATAGCATGTGAAGGACATTACATTTTATAGTGGAGAAACATTTACACAGATAAGTGAATACCTTATATAAACAAAGTAAACACACTAATTTTGGGGGGGGTGGGGGAGGTAAGGAAAAGCACTACTAATTGGAGGATCAGGAAAGGCTTATGTTGAAGGTAGTAGCACTTCAGATCTGCCCTGAATAAAGCTTAAGATTCTAAGAGGTGGAGACAAAGAGGGGAAACGTTCCAGGTATGAGAGACAGCTTGCAAAGACATAGAGCTTCAGATAGACCAGTTTGGTTAAAATAGAGTGCATGGGCTGAGTAATGGAGAAATCACTCTAGAAAGGTAGCCTGGAGCCAGAATGTAAATTGGCTTGGAATGACAAAAAGAGGAATTTATATTTTATACTAGAAGTAAAAGGAAGCCTTCAGAGCTCTAGAGCATAAGTGGTCAGACATATGTATGCTTTAGAAAATCAATTAGGCAACTGCATGCTGGAAGGATAAGGGTTGGAAGGAAAAACCTGAGAAAGGGTGAATAATTAGCAGGTCAATGCAGTAGTTCAGATGAGAAGGCCTGATGTAGAGTTGGATAAAAGAGATTTTGTGGAGATAGAATCAACAAGACTTGGTAACTGGTCACAAATAGATAGTGAGGGAGAAAGAAGTTCGGAATGTCTAGTTGGCAATTGTTCTTGAACCACTGGAGCTAAGGATATAAATGAAAGTTGAATATGTGAGTTGAAAATCTTTGGTACAGAAATGATACCTGAACCTTCAGGAGATGATGGGTTCACAAAGAGAAAGACAATAAAATTTATAGAGAATAAATGAGTGTCTAGGACACAGCTGGAGTGTACACCTGTGAATAAAGGGTTGCACATGGCTAAATGATCCAGCAAAGGAAAATGTGAAGGATTAGACAAGTAAGAGGATAACAGGGACAGAGGATAACAAGAAGGAGGGGCTGTCAACTATGTCCAACACTGTAGAGAGGTCAAGAAAGAGGAGGACTGAGCAAAGGCCATTTGACTTGGCATTTCCAGTCTTGATCACCAGAATCTTGATGAGAGCAGTTTCAGAGGCATGATGGAGTCAAAAGCCAGATTGAAATGGAGTGAAAAGTAAGTGAGAGGTGAAGAGATGGAGGCAATGAGAGGAGGTGGATTATTCTTAGAATTTGACTATGAAAGGGAAAAGAGATATACAATAGCAGCTTGTGGGGATACCAAAGCTAAGTGAAGTTTTTTGTTTTTTTTTTTTAAAGGATGGATCAGACCTAGAGAATTTTCTAGGCAGCAAAGACACATTGAAGATTAGAGTGAGATGATGATAGATTTGGCGAGATAGGAAATCCTGGATATGATCTGAGGAGACAGGCTCCAGAGGACAAGAAGAAAGGTTGACATTGGCAAAAAGAAGGGCCCCGCCTCTTCCTCAAAGACCAAGTTAAAATATAGAGAATTGAGGATGATGTTGAGATTTTAAAATGGTTTATTTTTATTTTCAAGTCGTAACTATAATGATGAAACATGGCACGCATCCTGACAGATATGATGAACTTAAAATGCAGAAAAAGAGACATACATTTTCAGTGTGGCTAATTTGGGGATTTCTTTTGCTAAACTATGTCGCTGTACATTAAGGGATTTAAAGAAAAAAAATTGCTTCATGATCATGGGGCTTGGGAGGAAGGTCAGTGAGAGAAGTCAGAAGGACAGATTAAATAAAAAAATACTTATTACTTGGGATGATTTTAAGTATGGAAATGGAGAAACAAGAACCCATTCATGAGGGCCTCGATTTTACCATTAAAGCATAAGGTGAGATATTTTGCTGAGATGGATGAGGAGGAGGAGGGAAAAGTGACTTGAAAAGTGGTGAAGATAAGATTTTAAATAAATACTCTTTACTCTTTAAATATTCTATTTAATTTATTTTTGTACTAAAAGTTATTTATCTGTTTGTGTGTAGACAAAACTACTTTTTCCAGGTATCATAGTATTTAGCCATCCTAGACATATGAGCATAGACCTTTTTAAAAAAATGTTGTGTCTGAGGAAATAGATTCCCCTTCTCATCTCAGTAATGGATTCTGTTTGTTAAAAGACTTTAGCCATATGTTCATGGTCAGTCAGTTCAACCCCTTGGGTTTGTTTTGTTAACAAACAACTGTAACAAATGCCTAGTGTGGTTTGGTTCTTCAGATGACCTGAATAACTAGATGCCTAAAGGGCAGCTATTTTGTCTCTCTTAAACATCAGATCACAAAGACCATTTGCCAGCCTAATAGCTGAGTAATTGATTTATACATAGTTTTATTTTTCTCCATTGTTGACTCACCCTATGATTCCATGTATGGTATATAATTAAATGGAGGAAAAACCAAACACACAAACTCAATAATAACAACACCTAGAAAATACCTATTTAAAATGCAAATATTAAAGCTACTTCTATTACTCCAGCTCTTATATCTGTGTATAGCATGTTGCTATTCCTCCTACCTGTGTGACCTTGAAGAGGAAGGTCTCCAGAGAGGAAGCCTGAAACTAGAGGAAGGATATGAATCTTGCTTCTGCTTCTTAATACCTATGTGACCACATAACCAAGTGACATAAACTCTCTGGACTTCAGTTTCTTCATCTTTAAGATGGGAAAACTATATGTCCTCTAAAGTTTCTTTCAGCTGTAAATCCATAGTTAACTGATTCAATAAGTCACAAAACTAGAACACCAGTCCTCATCTATCTCCAAGACTCATGACCTGATTAGATTGCTATACCCATTGATTCTGCTGGCACTTTAAATTAAAACACGTTGAAAATCGAGCCCAAAGTATTCTTTCTCAAACCTACTTTTCCCCCTTCCCAATCTGCCATCACCTTCATCTTTTTTCTTCATTTTCCCATATTCAGTCAATTTCAAATTTCCCTTCCTTTATACTCCCACTACTACCACACTTCATTGCCTCTCATCTGGACTAATAAAAAAAAAAGACTATCCTTTTGATCTTCCTGCCTCCAGTATCTCTCTGTCCCTGTTCTTTATGCTCAGTACTTTCTCAGAGTAATCTTCTAAAAGCATAACTCTAATCTCTTCATTCCTTTAGTGAAAAAAAACCCCAAAAACTTTAATGGTTCTACAATGTCTACAGAATAAATTTTGGTATTCAAGGTATTTCATGATCTTTCTCAACCTAGCTACCTTTCTGGTTTGATCTCGTACTGTTCTCATTATGTATTCTAAGCTTCATCAAAGCATTCCCCACACTACCCACTTCTTGTTTTCCTAATTCATTGCCATTATTATATTCCAACCTCTCCTAGGAGCGCTCACTAATATTTCCTCATATCAAGACCCTTTGGCAACATGGCTAATAGGGAAATTTGTTTTGGTCAACTATACAAATTTGCAACTTTTTTTTTCTTTCTCTGTTGAGAAGAAAAGAGACAGAAGGGGAGAATTCCATACTGAAAATAAAAATAAAATTGAATTTTAAAAATCCTATGGTAAAACATCACCTCATCAATAAAGCTTTCTCTGTCCTCTTCAGACAAAGGTATTATTTTCTGTCTTTTTCCATAGCTGGAAACGTCTAATCCAACTACATCCTTTAAGAGATTAAGAAACTTAGGCTCAAAGAGGACCTCCTTAAAGAAAGGAAGCAGGGCTTGATTCAAATTCAGCTCTTTTGATTATAAATCCCTGTCTTTTTCTGAAAATTAATATTTGAGTTTGGTAGTAGGAAGATGAAAAGAAGGTTGGAATATGATAAATCGGTTTAATAGTTACTAACCAAAATGGGGTCTCTTTTAGCTTTAAATCCACAATTATATGATCCTGTGAATCCCAAATTTCAGTCACCCTCTTTTAATGAGGCTTAATGCACTTGTCACATTTTACCTTGTATTATAGATATTTATGTATAAGTTCTGTCTTAATGGTTATAAAGCTTTTTAAGTATGTGGACCATCCTTTGTTCATGTCTGTATTTCACAAACCCCCCAGTATAGTATTTTTTACATGATGGAATCTCAGAAAACACTTATCAGACTGACTTTTCACATCAATTAGTTTATGGAAAGCTATTTCTAATTTTCAATTAGAAAATGCATTCCTAATCTAAGCATAATGGTATAGACTTGTAATCATAGCTACCAGGGTGGCTGACTGGAAGATCTGTTGAGCTTTGGAGTTTGGGGCATCAGGGGGTTAAGGGCAAATAGGAAAGAGGGAGGGAACCATGCTGCCTAATAAGGAGTCAATTGGTATGAAATGGAACAGATCAAAGTTCTTTTGCCAATCAATAGTGGGATTGGGCTGTGGAGTAATCCATGTAGTTCCAGTAAAGGCAATATAGGAAGACACCATCTTAAATTTAAAACAACAACAACAACAACAACAAGCAAAGCATCTATAAATCCATAAACTGGAAATTCATTTTAAGAATAGTTAAAAAGGCAACGTATAGTTTTTAAACCAATGGCAATGCCATAATAATCAGTGACTGTCTTATATGTAATTCTTGAATCCCATTTTTTAACTGCATCTGTTACACTTGGGCTGCTTAGTGCTGTTTGTACCTACCAAAGACACCCACCATCTCAAAGGGATTATGAGATTGGGAAAACTATTTTAATTATAGTGCTTCCTTATTAATTCCATGTCTAGCAACAGGATGCAATCAGCAGTAACCAAGACGTGGTTACTAGGTTATTTAAACCTAAACCATTTTCATGGCCCATGAAAGGCAAGAGATGCTATGTTTATAGATTTCTTAATAACAATGAATGTATAAATATTATCATTTTCACCAGGAATGGGACCTGTTGAACAGAAATAGGAAAAGCATTCTCAAAGGTGGTATAATTTTTTTCATATGCTAGTCTCTTTTTATGACTGTCACAGCTTACAATAAAGCAATCTGATATGAGTCTGCAGAAGCAAAAAGGAATGGAAGTCACCCTGAGTTGTGATAGCAGAAAGGTGTCAAAAAGAACAGAGGAGACTTAGAAGAATGTCTTTCTTTTCTAGTGTGTGAACAGTTAAATAAGAAGCTCAAATAGATTAACAAAGCAAGTCAGTGGAAATCCTTCCTTGGCCACTATTATTGCAGGATCTCAATTCATATTATAACTGAGCTGAATTCTTCATCAGAAATTAAATGTCAAATGAATATAATCCTATTGATCTGACATTAACTCACAAAATTATCAGCCAACAGTCTTCAGTGTAGCACCCTAATACTGACTCTCTTTTCTCCACAATCCTTTGAAAAATAAGCTCTGTTTTTTCTCTGTGTTAGAAATAATAGTATATGAACCTGGCATAAACTTGGATTGTCATTGCAGACTTTTTATAAGATGTGAGTTGGGCAAAGCAACAGAAACATACAAATGCAATTCAGCCCCAGGTGTTTTTTTATCTGAAAACTATATACCAGGATTTGGTGGTGGAAAGGTGAAAAGAAGGATGAACAATAATAACTCAAATTCCAGCAGTTTAATGCTTCTTATCTAACAATATGTTAGGTACTAAAGATGGTTTATTATCACTCTCCAGAACTGGAACAGTCATTTATTAATATTCTCTAATGAGAGTTAACATGCTTTCAAAGAAGTAAGGTGTGACCATTATGTGATGAGACTGATTTAATGAAATCCAGGAACCGAATCGAAAAGCATAGCAGAGAACCGTTGATTGAAGATCCATGGAGGCAGAAAAAGCAGTGATGTTGTCATCAATATATACTACAGACCACTGAGACAGAAAGAGAAAATAACTAAGAAATTCTGGAAATAAATTACAAACTTGGGATTGTGTCATATTATTGAGAGTAAGGATGGTTTCATCCTGTGCTATAATCCTTCACTGAAAACCCAGACAGCTCAATTTCCAATTCCAAAGTATAAACCAGGTGTAAACAACTCAATTAGAGAGGAATACAAACAGTGCTTATGAAGAAGATGATGAGGTTCAGGACTTAGGTCAGCAGATATTCAAGAGGCAGATATTCTTCTAGTCTGCTAGCTTTAGTGACACAAAGTCTGAGAGCTTTAGTAACACAAAAGCAGTGGGCTAGCCCTGGAAGAAGGACTAGCAGTTTACAGGAAGACAGGGGTTTGCTTTTATGCACAATTTTTGGGAACTTAGCCAAGAGTTCCTACCAGAGTAGCTAATCATAGGGAAAGAGGAGGAGGCAGGAAAGGGAAGCAGGTGTGCTGAGTACAATTCAAATATATGATCACAAAACAAGAAACTTAGCTTGCAACATTTGGTCCAGTATGGGGACTAATCATGTACACAGAGTATGGGCTAACGAATCAAGGTTTTTGTTGTTTAACAGAACTTCCTGTTACTGGACAGATTTAGAGGAGGACCTCATAGTTACTGGGAAAAAGTTAACCTCAAAGATTCCCATTGTTTCTGGGCAAAAGTCAGTCTCATCACTTAGATCATAAGAGTAAAAACAGTTGATATAACAAAGGAGCTATCCTGTGATTGTTTGAAGATCAAGTTATGCTTATTGAGCTTCATATAAAACTAGCAAGTTAGTTTGGAGCTGACTCCTCGGGAGGAAGAAAGCTCCAATGTTGGAAGGTGAGAATACCAGGCTCCAGAGAAGGAATTGACCTTGGGAGGAGGAGAAAGTATGTCATCCTCTTCCATCTACCCTCTTCCCTCTCTCCCATCAACCCTGTTAGGGAAGAGAGACCTAACAAATAGGAGACCATTTTACCCAACCAGGGATAGAGAGACATGCTGAGATAAGAGGGCTCCCAAGAAGAGGCAACAGCATATCCAGCGACAGAATTGAACAGGTCACAGCCTTTTGAAGTAGGAAAAGTCAGAAATCCTGAAGGTGTCCAAAGGATTTAGTAACACCATGCCTGGAACAACCATCACTGGTCACACTTTCTACACAGGGAGCTGAGAGATACAAACTAGACACCCTGAAGGGCAGACACTGACCGTTGGAGCCCAGCAAAGTGCCATCCCCAAGGGAACTTTATGAAGATTCTAGGAAGGGATAAAACAATAACTCCCAATAATGAGGAGCTGAGTTACCCCTTTGCCAGAAGTATTCTCTGCACAAGTGCCTCTCTGCCTTCTCTGCCTAGTTTGAGCCCACTTCCAAAATTATATTAATTTCTTTACCTACAGCACTGATATAAAATTAATTCATTCACCTAGGTTATTATAAAGTGAGGTGATGGGAAAGGGGCTAAGATCAATGAATACATGAAAACCAGCAACAAATAAATTATTAGATTAGAAGTGCGTCATCTCTAATTGCGCTGAAATCAAGAGGGGATGAAGTTGAAAACAACTAAAATTATGAGGAAAGGAGATTTCTTGACTAAAAAATGATGCTCTAAGAGGCAGCCTGGAGCAGAGAACTTTAGGCAAGTTGAGCAAAGGGACAAAGACCCTTTCTAGGGAAAGCCATAATTAGAAAACAGCTCCTCCCTTGAAGTTACAGTCCTCTAGTTATGGAGGCAAAGGATATATGGCCAGTAGTATGCCATTTGAGTAGCCTCCTGAACGTGATAGTATTCTTAAGAGAGATATATACCAGACAATATAGATTGAATGAAATTTCCCTTCCAGAGAAAGATAAATCAGTTTAATCAAAAGAAAAAGGAGACGGACCCAAGATGGCAGAAGACCGGGACTTGCCTGAAGTCTCCCAAATTCCTTTCCAAATACCTTTGAAATAATACCTCAAAACCAATTCTGGAGCAGCAGAACCTATAAAAGGACTGAGAGAAGCAATTGTCCAGTCCAATATGACTTAGAACAGTGGTTCTCAACCTTCCTAATGCCACAACCCTTTAATGCTCATATGTGGGCATATCTGCATGTGGGTGGACCCACCTGGAGACGGATAGAGGAGCGGCATCTCAGTTCCTAACAGCCTTGGAAATATGTGTTTTCCAATAGTCTTAGGCGACCCCTATGGCCCCTGTGAAAGGGTCCTTCGACAACCCCCAGGAGTTGCGACCCACAGGTTGAGAAGCGCTGACTTTGAAGATCAGCAGGAAAGGTTTGTCACACTAGAGTGAGGGTGGAATTCAGTCTAGTGCAGGCTGCTCTAGTGCAAACCAGACCACAGCAAACCAGGAGCTGTCCTTGAGAGAGACTGAATTAGTAGTGGCTATGGCTGCTTCTAGAGCTCTCAGGCCACAGATGACAAGGAATTTGGATAACTGGAAGAAGGAAATTATGGGGATCCCTTTGCTGACACTGGGTGCAGAATTCTGTTGCATTGCCCATACTAGGATCTGGGTTGCAGTCCTGGGTCTCAGCCTCAGGGCAAGTGGGAGACTAAGACACGCAAGCTTATAGCTTGGGCACTTAGCTGGGACCCTGGTCACAGTTCAAGGGCAGAAAAGAATACTTTTGGTCGCCCCAGGAATATTGTAGCTCAAATTCCGGAGCTCTCATGTCAAGGAGAAAATATTGCAAGCAACCAGAAAGAAAAAATTCAAGTACTGTGAAGCCACAATCAGGATAACATAAGATTTACCAAATTCGTAGATGGCGGTGTAGCAGCAGCAACATATCGCAGCTCTCACATAGCCACTCCAAAATATCCATAAAATAGGACTCTAAACCAATCCTGGAACTCCAAAACGCACACAAAGATACTTCCCACTAAAGTCAGCTCGGCTACGAGGAACCATATCAGC
>CM053582.1:254662192-254679977 GCA_028627135.1 Pseudochirops cupreus
CCGCAGCCACTGCCTCTGACGCCGCTTCCAGTCAGCACCGCACGGAGACTAGCTTGGTTCCGGCGTTCTCTTGCTCCACCCCTTCCTGCTACATCAGCAAGCTCAAGGGGCGTGGAAGATCTTCAAATCCCAGTATCGCTACACCCTGTAACTTCCATGCATTGATCTCAACTCCGAAACTTTCACATGACAGCTCTTATGTCCTTTGCCTCTTAATGATGATGTCAGCTATGCTATATGAGAATTTTGAAGGGAAGAAGAATTTGGAAATAAGGGTCATTTTAGAGAATGAGGGAGGTCTAGGTGGGTTTTAACTGCACTAATCTCCAAACTTTTTGATCACACATCCCTATGTATTAGTAAAATGTTTGGGGCATGTTCCCCCAGTATTAGTGTATAATTACTTATTTATATGTTATATACTTAAAGGAGTCAAGACCTCTGACACTGATACTGATGTTACGTGGCAAATCCAGGCCAAGGAAGCCATGCCAAACTGAATCCTTAGTGTATTACTGATGAGTATGCTTTTGATGTTATGCCTAAGAAAACATCCTTTTGCTAACTGCTCCATGCTCTATGTGTGTCTCAATTCATTCCAAACCTGAATCATAACTGACCTACAGTATATGGCGTTAGTTAGCAAGATTGATGAGAATGGTTCTCATGGTTGAAATAGGGGAAGGTCAATGCAAAGGAAGGGCTTCATCCATACCTGGCTTGGTCCCAGGACTGGCACCCTCCAGGTAAGCCCTCTCAATAGGACATAAAGGGAGATTTCTCTACTTAAGAGATTAGCCTTGTGGGTAGAAAAGCAAGGCAACATGAAGGGTAAAGATGGTGCCTAGGAGAGTATTCCTTGCTTAATGTCCTAGAAAAGCTAGGTAGGAAATTAGAAACAAAAACCAACTATTCTTGCCCATTCAGCAACTATAGGCAGACCTCTTGTCTTTTTTTTTTAAAGGACTGTGCTCTAAAGAAATAGAGGCAGCTGATGATCTTAATTAAAGCACAAGTAAAAGACCAAAGGATAGGGACTGACAGATGGTGGCAAGTATGGACTCAGATGCAGAGGTCAGGGTGGAAAATGTTGAATCCCACTGACATCAAAGTTATAAAGGAAGATAATGGGAGTAGTATTGAGGACAGGAACTGAAAATTTGCATGGCTGTAAGAAGGTCTCAGGATTTCCCTCTTATTACCTCTATAGGGGGCTCAGAAGGTAGGCAAGATTTCACTACCAAAGAATTTAGGAGGCTAAAGGAGAAACTTAAACAAAAACTTGATAAGTCTTTGGAATGGTATGTGCTAGGGGTATGAGTCAGTGGAGCCAATTTGGAGCCCTGCTGTGATAGAGTTTCATGTGCTTGGTAACTAACAAAAGACTAACCTTTGTAAAGCTCATTAGATCAGTTGGAGTCCCTTGATGGGTACCGTCCTTTGTCCTTTTTTAGGTGAATAAGATGAGGAATTGTGCCTAGCTGGCCACCTATATATGAGTTTTAGTGGCAGCCAATTCTAAGTTGGTCTATAAAGAAGAGGGGTGAAATGGATGTATGCAATAAGCTATATCAATACTGTTTCCTCCTGTCCCCTCACCTCAACCCAGGGGCCTGCTATACATATGATTGGGGTACATTGGGGATAATTAGATTCCCCCTTTTTGGTAGAGTATCTTCCTGTTTTCACAATGCCATACAGAGGGGGATAGACCGAGTTTTAAAAATCAAGTGGAATATTAGTTCAGATGCAGGGGCAAATATAGCTTCTCATGCAAATTAAGGCTCTGCATATGGCAGGACTAGACTAGACTATGTAGATAGACTATAAAGATACCCTTTCCCAAAAGGAGCTTTGGGTATTGTTCATGAAACATGGAATTGATAAGAAAGCAATTAATTACCAGTCTTTTGGGGGTACTGTTAAAATTATGCCATGAGATCCAGTTCTAGGGCAGTAAGTAAGTGTCTTTGAAACCTCCCACAACCATAAAGTGTCCCCTAAAGCCCCACCTCTCTTAGATATAAAAGGTACAAGATACAGCTAGCCAGGTTATTTTTATACTTAGGGGATCTCCAGCAAGTCCATTGGGATGTACAAATTTCCAAAGGAGTTTCAACTCCTCTTGGGAATTGGTTCGTGTATAGGTGTTTAAAGCAACATTCATATAAAAAAAATTGGAGTTTCCTAAGACATCCTGTATAGTTAACACCAAAGAGTACTGAATCCAGGGAGGAATGAAAGTAATTTCCTCCTTAGTGAAGGAAATAAAAGATACCAAAGTGTAAGTGTATTTCTTTACAATAATCCTGTGTCACTGGTAATGAACACAGATAGCACCTGATGATTTAAAGTCAAATATAGGGGTCTAAAAAAAGTTGGCCTAATGCTTGCTGAGGCCATCCCTGACCTTGTCAATTTAGTGGACCAGGTAGCCCAAGCCCTGGGTCAGAACTAATGCCTTTTTTCACTGTTCTTATTGCTGACACCACTCAGAAGCAATTTGTTTTCATTTGAGAGGGTATCCAGTGTATCTTCATCCTCCTTCCCTAAGACTCCCTTATACTTCCAAAGTCAGGTAGGCAGAAACCTGAAAGAGTCCCCACTTCCTGAGAGCCCTGATGTCTACCACTATACTGTTGACATTATGTTGGCTAGGCCAGAAGAAGCCACAGTGGCAAGATTCCTAAATCATATGGTTGTCCATATGAGGAGCAAGAGGTGGAGGATCAACTTTAAGAAAATCCAGGTTCCAGCCCATTCACTCAAGTTAAATTCAATTCAATAAACATTTATTAAGTGTTTATTATGTTCCAGGCACTGTGCTGAGTACTTGAGATACAAATAAGAAAAAGAAAGAGAGAAAGACCTCAAGGAGCTTTCGATCTAATGAGGGAAGACAACATACAAAAGGAAACTACAAAGAAAAGACAGAGGGAATACATGGTAAAGAGAGAGGCATGATATTCCCTGTTCCAGGAGTTGAAGCCAAGCATTGTTGTTGGTGGGAAAATGGAATTCCCTGGAAGGTTCGGAGCCCTCTATAAAGGAGCAAGCTACCAACACACACTTCTTCACACTCTAAGAAGGAACACCAGTGTCATATGGAATTCTGGGTTTGGAGAATCCACATTCCCCACCTCAATATCCTATTAACCCCATTTATGGAGTCACCCACAAATCTGACTCTTTCAAGTAGGATCTAGAACAGGTAATAGCTCTGAAAGACCTAAAGTGAGTCATCTAACACAATCTCCCCCTGAGCCCTTATGACCCTAAGGGGTTTATATTTTTAGAAGTCTGTGGCCATAATAAGCAGGCTGAGTAGAATCTTTGGCAGGCATTTCACTGGACTTCACTGGACTAAAGGACCATTGGACTTCCAGAGCCACAAGATCCCCAAAGCATCCATTCTCTATCTCACTTTTGAAAAGAAGTTTCTCATTTATTACTGGGCCTCAGTTCCCACTGAACAGATAATACTGAGTCCTACCACCAGAAATCTTTCATACAGAGTTGCTTATGAATTGGGTCATATGAGATTGCTTATCTAACAAGATGACTAGAGCACAGGAAACCTCCATTGTTAAATGAAGATTCAGGATCTCACTTGTCCAGCTTCCTTGGATGTTAGTGCCTTTCATGAACAGGCTGTCAGAGGCCAAGGCTTCCAATCTTCCAGTCTCATGTAGGATATCCCTCCTTATCTATTAACCCAGTGATTGCCCTGATGCAAGGATCTAGCTCTCATACAGCACTGTTTTGCATACTTTGTCAATGGCTTCAATTACTACAAGATAGACAAGAGTAACTAAACTTTGGTAGCCATTAATCTGGTGATGGAAACTATTCTGAGGGGTAGGCATCCTATTCTCCCAGTGGTGTGAGCTGCAAGTCATGGTTTGTGTGTGAAAGAACCTTGAGGAAAGTTCTTCATCTGTGCTGGTGTCTGGAGAAATAGGACTGGACAATCAACTCTTCAAAGAAAAGAACAGTGATTGATCTTCTCTGGCCCTTCCATCTTTGCTTCAAAGTTGCTCTAGTCTTGAAATCCCAGCCCCCTCAGAAATCTCTTTGTACACCTGAAACAACTGAGATCTACATGATTGACAAATCTCTTTTTTTCCCCAGAGTATTTTAAATGATGTGACTTCAATGGCTAAACTTATTTTTACCCCTCTCTATATTCTGCGTACTTAGAACAGTGCCTGACATAGTAAGGCCATACAGTTATTGTCTGAGGCTTGATTTGTACTCAGGTTGAATGCTCTATCCACTGTGATACCTAGCTGCCATGAATGCTTTATTATTAACGTTTTTTTTCTTCAGCACATTTTTATATATCCAACAATTGTTGAATGGAAAAAAAAAATAAAATTGGCATTGGCATTGCCTATAGGGTAATAGGTTAATATAGAGCTGGAAGGAAACATCTAAAGCAGCAGTTCTCAAGCTGTGAATACAGGGGTACAGATTATAAAGCAATAAAATCATAAATTAGGTATCAGTTAGGCTAACTAGGTGAGTAAGGGTGGGATTAGGGAGGAGTTGAGGAGTAATCAGTGCTTAAAGGGACATGCAGTTTCCATATCTACTGTGCAGGCGTGTTGCCCATAATTCACTGGGAAAAAGCCCAAGGAGGGGGCTGCATGGAGGTGTGGTTTTAGTCTCGAAACGTCACTGAGTCCCTTTACGGTCAGAGCTGACTGAGGTGTCCAGTCTGTTACCCATCAATGTCCTGTTTGACAAGATGGATGTTGGGAAGCTAGACTAATTGAGGATTTAGGATGTGCCTAATTGGAGTGGAGTTAGCTTACTGCTAACTTTCTTAATGAACTATTTAGTTAATACACAAGTTAGTTAAGTTCATTGAAGGATTCATAGGTGCAGCTGGCCACTAGAACAAGGGAGCTATACATTTCTCTAAGCTAAAGTGATTGTTTAGATGGTTTAGTGAAGGATTCATAGGTATAACTTGTTATTGTACCAAGCAGGGATAAACAGTTCATGAATTATAGCTAGGCAGAGTTCTGGCCTAGGGAAGAGGTAGAGTTAATGCTTTGTATCAGCAAGCACCCTAGCATACACAGGGTGGCTGCTAGCACAGGTTATTAGATCTGCTTTTCTAAAGGAAAGCAACTCAAAATGGGTTAACAGTCTCACTTTAATCAATCAAACATACATCATTTACCTAGTTCAGGGGGAAAAAGTCAACACCCTGAATTTCAGAGAATGCAAACACAAGTTACAAACACAAGTTGCAAGCAAACAAAGAAACAGATCAGCAGACAGACTTCCAGTGTCTGACCATTACATCCATACCTATTCAGTTACCGGAGAGGGAAGCGCCAACATCTGGGTTTTTCAAAGCTGGAGGGCTCAATGGCTTCCCAGAGTCTCATCTGGCCAAATCACACAACTCTTCTCAAAATGAGCCCCAAAGCAAAACCTCACATCAGGGAGTATATATAGCCTTCTTCTGGCTCGGAGAATGTCACAGCCCTCTTGACCCACTGCCCAATCACAAAGTAATAAGGCGTGGGCATTCCTGAAGAACAAGCCTCCCGCCACCGGCTCCATGTGACCACATTCAGCCTATTAGGGGCAGAGTATATTTTCAAATAGGGGAAGGTTGTCAGAGTCACATAGCCACTTTAGCAAAGGGCCTAGGGGCAGGGAAGATCTTCAGATTCCCATGACATGCTTTTAGGCTGGTGGAAGTGTGATTTTATAACTTGATTTCACAGGCTGATATTATGAACATAGGTATCTGAACACAAGTGTGATTTTACAAACCAAAGCTACAACTGGATGTTACAAATATAGGCACCCCAACACCCCACCGCTTTCAGAAACTGAGGTCTAGTATCAGAACTAGAATGTTAGCCCCTTTCCCTGTATCATGTTACTTATTCATAGCTCTGATCATGTCACTCTCCTGATCAAAGACCCTTTAATGGTTCCCCATTGCAGGACAAAGTCTGAACTCCTAAGCTTGACATTTAGGGTATTCACTTTCTGCTTCCAACTGACATTTTTGCCTTATTTCACAAAATAACAGTATTCTAAGCATAGCCATTTTATTCTACAACACCTGTGATCTTCCATTTGAGCCAAAATGGAATGTTGCGTTCACCATTCCCCAAATACATCCTTGCTTTCCCTGTGTCTTAGTTCTTATTGATCTTTACTACATCAATTTTCTGAGATTTGATGGTTGCAAAATGGATCAAGAGCTGGCCTCATAGCTCATGAGACCTAGGTACAAGTCTCCTATCTGATTCCTATTGCATGTGTGATTCTAAGCCAATCACTTAATCTCTCATTGTTTTAGAAAACTCTCAGATTGTATGTTCCAGTGCAGGTGATGCCCTGTATTGGTAAATGGAATTTCCTTGGTCAGTAATTCCCCATATCAATGAAATCACAGGTCCAATACCTAAGCCATTCCCTATCTCAGTTTTCATTGTTGATGTGAAGATTGTTTCCATTTTTTCCTATAGAACAGCTATGGATATCTTTTATACATAAAGGTTCTTTTTTCCTTTTTATGACAATTTTGGAATGATGAATGATGATGATGATGGTCTTCTTCGAGAACAAAGGACAAACACAACCAACAACAATTTTGGGATAGAACCTAGCAGCCCCTTGAGGTTGGTGAGCTGGTGCTTACCAGAAACAGAAAGAAATCACATCTCTCAATTTTTATTAAGATCATAACTAAAAAAAATGCTCTAAATCACTAACAATTACAGAAAGGCAAGTTCAAGCAACTCTGGGATACCACCTCACAGGCATCAGACTCACTAAGATGACAAATAAAGGAGAATGACAAATGCTGGAGGGGATGTGGGAAAATAGGTGTATAGAAGGGAGTTGTTGTTATTTTTAACAGTTATTAGGATCCCAGATTTAGAGCTAAAAGATGTCTTAGAGATCCATCCATCTGATCCCCTTATCTTACTGGTGAGGAAACTAAGGCCCCCCAAAGTTGTGACTTGCCCCAAATGGTACATGCAGTAAAATGAATAAAACCAGTGCATAATTCATCCACCTGGGAGAGTTACAGTGGGGAATAATGGCTGTGTATGTGTGTGTTGGGGGTGGTAAGTTATGCCGGGAGAACCAGAAAACTCTTTCCTAACAAAGGACAATTACATTCTGGTGTGCAAAGTATTTCTCTTGGGGAAATTGTCAGAAGCAGTAGTCATTCTGAGATGAGACCTGAGGGTAATGGCAAGAAATTCAATTTAATCCAACAAACATTTATTAAGTATTATTATGTGTAGACTATGGTGCTTATGTGCTGGGGTAGATACAAAGATTTTTAAAATGATCATAAACTTGATGACCATAATAAAAAATAAATAACTAATAAACATATTAAATGGGTAAAATCTTACATAAAACCCTTGATATTTAATGCAGTAAAAACAAATAAATTAGCACAAAATGTGTTCCTTTCTATGTTTCTTGTCTGCTTTTGGCTTTGTTTTATATTTTTTTAAATATAGTTTTAGTCAATGTGTGCATAACTCTGCTTTTGCTAACCTTTTGTGTTATTTGATACAGTTCTTCCATATTTCCTTATATTCTTCACATTTTAATAGCATTGCTATATTTCATCCATTAATATGCCATAACTAATTTATCTGTTTTCTGATTGTTGGACTTACAGTTTGTTTCCAACTTTTTGGCTTACAAATAAAGTAACTAATGTCCCCAAATTGAGAGTGTGGTGTAATGACTGGAGAGTTGGTCTGTTATTTGGAAAAACCTGGGCTCCAAGTGGGCTCCAAGGCTCTGATGCCTATTGACCCCTAGGTAAGTCACTTCTCAGAGCTCCACTGATGTCAAACTAATGTAGCCTGGGCTGGTCTGGGCATGCCCAGTTCATCCTTTAGGGACTTTTGGAACACATCCAGATTGCCCAAAATAGAGAAGTGGGAGCCTCTTCATCTCCTACTATGTTGGTCTCAGTAGTTTTCTTTGATTGGCTGCCTGGAACTTTAAAACTGGCCCGACTGAGCTGTTTTAGAACTCTTTTGAACTGAGGTCTTTTCTTCACTCTTTCTCCTGTGCTCTTTTTAGCAACAATTCTGTAACACCATGAGCTCAACTAGTGAGTTGAGCTCCTTACCTGCTCCTTACCTCCTTGCCCTCCACATTAAAAAAAAAATTCTGCATTAGAGAAACAGGCCTTGGGTGTATTCATTTTTAAGGTTGTGTCCTTAGCCTTAATTTGAGGAGCAAGAAGTGATCCTCATGGAAGCTGAATTTCAGTGACCATCCCCTTGGAGCCAGGATTGCCTGCAGGGTGGTATAGCCAGCTAGCCCAGCATGGAAACCCTCAGAAGCCAGAGTGCCAAGGGCAAGGGTGGGGAACCTGAGGCCTCAAGGCCACATGTGGCCTTCTAGGTCCTCAAGTGTGGCCTTTTGACTGAGTCCAAGTTTTACAGAACAATTCCTTTTGTTAAAGGGATTTGTCCAAATCCCTTTCGTTCTATAAAACTTGAGGATCTCAAGACCACATGTGGCCTCAATGCTGTAGGTTCTCAACACCAGCCTAGGGCTTGAGCCTGAAGATGGAGCTTGGACTTGGCACTGGGACTGTGCCCTAGAGGAACCGAGCTAAGTTATGAGCCTTATTTGCTTTTTTCCTCCCCAGAAACTAAGATGATCAAAAGGGAGTTGGTAGGGTTATACCTTATATACATGGAAGGGGAGTAAGTTTCTATTCCTTTTTGGCTTTTGTTTTTTTGAAGGGGGGAAGGCAGGGCATTTGGGGTTAAATGACTTGCCCAAGGTCACACAGCTAGTAAGTGTGTCAAATGTATGAAGCCAATTTGAACTCAGGTCCACTTGACTCCAGGTCTGGTGCTGTATTCACTGTGCCACCTAGCTGCCCCTTTTTGTTATTTTTTGAAGGAAATATTCCTTTGGGAAAAAAAAAAAAACAAACAGCTCCAATGTTACACGTAGGGCTTTGCCCAAAAGCACTGGGCTTTTCATTTTATGGGGACCCCAAGAGAGATGCTCTGGCTAGTGTAACCTGGCAATGTCTGGACGTATCTAGCTTGTGTAACATGGAGGCAGGCTGAGGAGCCTATAGAGCATATCCAGAGTCCAAATTGCCTGCTATGGAAGCTTCTGTGTCCTCTACCTTGTGGGTAGAATAACTTTCTTTGTTGGTTCCCTGTGTCTTTAAAACTGGTATTTACTGAGCCCAAAATGAACACCATGAATTGAACCCATGAGAGGGGAAGGAAAGTCCTTCCCTCTCTTTTACTCCAGCTCCAAAAAAATATTTATTTCTGTTCTCCGCTGTTTGTCCTTCTCAGTTTCAGGTGCCAGAGGTGATCCCCAAAGGACCCAGGAATTCAGGACATAACAATGAATAACCTTGGAGCCAGAATTGCCTGTGGTACAGCCACAGCAGGCTTAGTGACACTTAAATCGCAGGGGGTACCAATTGACTAAGAAAACCACATATTAACATTATGCTGTATTTTTATTTATTTTGTTAAACATTTCCCAGTTACATTTTCTTCTAGTTCCTGCCACGTTCAGGTGTTTTACTGATGCACACAGCCTGCTTCCTCAAGACTGGCACACCTGAGAAACTCTCAGGCTATAGTCTGAATATAGTAATTTCTAAATTACAGAAAAGATGGTAAGGTGGCAACTTGTATTGATAAATTCCTCAATAGTGAAGTTTCCTCATTAAAGAGAATTTCCTCATTATTCCTTAAATAAGTGAAATCACAAGCACAATTCCTATGTCTCATACTAAGTTGTTATTACTTGCTTTTTTTTTTTTGCTTCCCAGTGAAGAAAATAAGAGTCTAAATTTTATATATTAAAAGTCCTTTCTTTTATCCTCTTCCCACCCCATGGTCCTCTTTAAGAACAAAGTGTGAGCAACAACAGTTTGTTAACAGGTTGTCCTTATGCCTTTTCCTGTTCCTTAACAAGCTATTGAACTTGGTAGTACAAGTACTATTATCCTCATTAGGACAAAATTAGAGAATTTCAGAATTGGAAGGGACAGTTACCTGTGGGTGTGCTGCCCAAAGGAATGTAAATTTTGATGGCTGATATTGTGGGGTTTACTGGCTGGATTTCTTTCTAAAAGGTCATGCAGCCTCTAGGCCACAGGTGGCCTTCTAAGTCGTTGGCTGGGGCCTTTTGGCTGAGTCCAAGTTTTACAGAACAGATCCTTTTATTAAGGGGATTTGTTCTGTGAAGTTTGGATTCAGTCAAAGCGCTGCACTTGAGGACCTAGAGGGCCAGATGTGACCTTGAGGCCACTGGTTCCCCACCCCTGCCTTAAACCCAGTTCACTCTGGCTCTCATTGATTGATCAACTATAGATCCCAGCCCAAGCACCACTTAGCAGGCTTTGTTTGGGCAGGGATGGCTCAGAGTAAGTGTAAATAGTAATTGTTTTTATTTTGTCCAGAAACTCTGAGGGTCTTCCTTTTCCAAATTGTTCTTTTTTCTTAGATAAAAGGAGCCATTCCTTGGCTCCTTGGCCTAATCTTAATCACCAAATGGAGTTGCCTCAGTCAAAGTGAGAACTCAGACCTTAGCTTTAAAAGGCTAAGGTTTCCCACTGCATGGAACCATCTCCAGTTGTCCTGATCTATATCTGACCCCTGGACCCTGATGACATAGGAGAAGAAAGTGAGACTGGTGACCTTGCACAGCCCTCCCTCATTTAAATCCAATTCACTTGCATGTGATGGCATCACCTCCCTGACGTCATGATCCTTTTTGAGAAACAACAGCAAGGCAAAGTGTTCCAAGAGGCAGTGGTAAGGAGTGAGATTTTTCCAGGTATGGGGGACAGCAAAGACATGGAGGCAGTGATGAGGTGTAGGCTCTGGGACCCCCCTTGAGTTCTCCTTGAATCTTTGAGGTACAGGCTCTGGGAAACCCCTTGAAGTCTGATTGAATCTTTCCACTTGAGGCATTTGCAGAGGCCATAAGTATTTCATTGTGGCTGGGCCCAAACCTTTGTTACTAGCCTGGCCCTCCATTGTCCATCTGCTTCCCACCCTTGAGCCTATCAAAATATCAATCCACTCTTGCACTGACCTCATTAACTCCACCTGAAGACCCTCCCCAAACTCATTATTGGAGTCTGACCTCATTGACTCCTCCTGAAGACCCTCCCTAAACTCCTCCTCTAGACAACTCCTAGATTCCTCTGTATATAAGACCCCATCTCCCTCCCATGTGGTGTGAGAGTGCCATAGAATAGCTTAGCATAGACTTGCTCTGTGTCCAATACAGGCGAACTTCTAATAAACTTTACTTTTCTTTGGCTAAGAAGATTTGAATGGAATTCTTTCTGCAGGACCTGGCATGTTTTTATTTTGGGGTCTCAGGCACCCCTAACCCTCTTTGGGAAACCTCTTCAGCAGGAAATGGAATGGGTCCTATGGAGCACAGCCAGCAGGCTGGTTAGGCTACAGTACAGAATGCATGAGAGAGGAATATGTAATCTGCCTACAAAGATAGCCTGGGGCTGAACTGAGGCAGCTAGGTGGTGCCATCCTGCACAGAGCACTGGGCCTGGAGTCAGGAAGACTCATCTCTCTTGAGTTCAAATGTGGCCTCAGACAACACTTTCTAGAGCTGTGACCCTGGACAAATCACTTGCCTCAGTTTCCTCATCTGTAAAATGACCTGGAGAAAGAAATGGCAGACCACTCCAGTATCATTGCAAAAAAATAAACCCAAATGGGATTGATGCGGGATAGGTTTTGGGGGGATTTCTAATGAGAAATCCTTCCTAGGTTCACGTCTGAAAAGAATTACAGGCTCAGCTGTCTCTTGGCAGATTAAAGTTTATTTTGCTAGTCAGTGTCCAGGAAAAGGGGAATCCAGCCCAAGGCAGGTGATATGAATACATAATTTAAAGAGACAAAACTGTCAGTCACAGATTCATTAGGCTAATGATGTGTACATAGGTGGAATTAGGGAGGGACCAGGGAGTGGCTAATACTTAAAGGGACATGCACCCTTGACATCAACTGCGCATGTGTTTTACCCATAATACACTGGGACAGACAGCAGAAGGGAAAGGGGGGGGAGAGGGGGTATGGTTTGAGCCCTGAAACGTCATAAAGTCAACCAGCAGTCAGACTGAGGTCAAGTTAAATGAGATGCACCCATCCTGATTTCCTGATTTGCAAGTGGATGGGTTTGATTTGCTAGGACAAAAGGAGGTAGTACCTTGAATGAAGAGTTAATGGTTTGAGAGGAAATACCTCTAGGCTGGGGCAGGGAAAGCTGGAGGAAGGGGAGAAACAGTTAAGAAATGTGGCTTTTACAGCTTAACACAAAACTGAATGAAAAGTTACCCCAAAATATATTACATAGGCCATTCAGCACCTCTTCAGGATCACAAAGAGTCAGAACATGACTGAACAACAAAACAACTAATTGTGAAGGTGCTTCAATTGTCAAAGGAGTTTATGTTTTCTCCCAAAAGCAATAGGGAGTTTTTTTGATCTGGGAGGTAAAAAGATCAGGCCCATACTTTTGGAATATAAAATTTGTCAGCTGTATAGATGATAGACTCAAGAAAGAGAGAGACTGAATGCAGAGGTACCAATTGCATGGTACTAGTCCAGGAGAGAGGTTCTAAAGTTTGGAACTAAGGTGGCAGCTATGTGAGTAGAATGGATAAATGGGATACTTACTATGGAAGTAGAATAAACAAGATTTAGCAACTTATTAAATGGAAAGCGAGACAAGAAGCAAATATGACTCAAATTGAAGACTTCCATGACTACAAAGATGGTGGTGATCCCAAGAACAGAAAAGTTAGGAAGAAGGAAGGATTTGGTAAGAAAGATAATGCGTTCTATTTTGGGCTTGCTGAATTTGAATGCCTATAGGACTTCTAGTTGGAAATGTTCAGCAGGCAGTTAGTAACTTTAGCCAGTAGTATTATGCCCATTAATCATAGGAATAAGCAAACCTTTAGGATGAAATCAAGACAATAAATTATACTGTTAAAAGAAAATCTTTTTCAGCCCTTGCCCTCAATAATGAGGCAAACCCAGGAAGAGAAAATCTAAAGGAGTGTATTGTAGCACCCAAGGCAAAAGCCCATTTTATGTCTGAGCAGACGATTTCAAAGCACCCTCTGTTTTTTATAGACAACTTTTATAATAAAAGCAAGACAATCCTGATTCATACACCTTTCTGAAAGAGGATGAGCTAGTGCCCCATCTCGGCCCTCCTTTATCTACCAATTGATTGACTCCTACTCAAAGGGTAATCCCTACTAGCTACCTCTGTAAAAGGACAAGATTATGGAAAACAATGGGGCCGCTTGAACTGACCTGGCAGTACTGACTGATTCTGCATAATACAAATCAGGATAACAGATAGTCAGGAAAGAAATCAGCCAAAGAGAAGAAACTAGTTGAGAAATCTGGAACAGATGGAACCTTAGGCTCCCAAACTAAGAGTAGGTCAGATCCTAAGAGTGGATCCAATTCTTTTTTTTCTGCAGTAAATGAAAGCAAGTATATTCTCCCCGTCCCCTCTCCATACTGGGCATCCAGGCTTGGACTTAAATCACAAGAACAGGCCAAATGCATACTCTCATTGTAGTTACTAAGGGAAATAGGCCCCTTCCATTTTCTTTCTTTCCTTTGGAAAGAAAAAAAGACAGATCAACCAATGGGCTACTGCAAAAATGTCAAATTGTCCAACTGAGGTCCTTCAAGGTCAGAGGGTGAAGGATCCCCCTCTTTAACAGTGGATAGAGCTAGAGCGGGTGAGTTAGGTTGGCAGTTTCATTTACATAGTTTTGTGGTTTCAATCCACGGTGCTAATGTTCTTTTAATGCAGATTTTATCTGTAAATTCTATTTATTGTGTTTGGTCATTAACATTAAGTGGCTAATGTATTTATTCATCTTAGGAAATAGAAATGCAGCCCATAGTCTGTCTGTCTGATTCTCTGATTTGCAGCCAAGAGCTCAATCACTGGAATAGAATAATGTTTCCCATTAACTTTTAAATTGATACTAGACTGCTGGGTTTGGAAAACATGTGGTCT
The DNA here is from genome assembly GCA_028627135.1 of Pseudochirops cupreus. Taxonomy (NCBI): domain Eukaryota; kingdom Metazoa; phylum Chordata; class Mammalia; order Diprotodontia; family Pseudocheiridae; genus Pseudochirops; species Pseudochirops cupreus. Next base: position 254,676,281 of record CM053582.1, read on the forward strand.
CTTTTGTGGGTGTCAGTTTCCTCTCAGACAATACTCTGGCTCTTATGGTTATAGTTGTAAAGAAGAAAATTTGGGTTTGATATGAAGAGCAAACTGCCTAACCATTAGACCTAGTCCATAGTAGATTGGGGTCACAGTAGGTAATAGATAGGTAGATAGGTGTTCACAGATCCTGGACTGACTGTGCCAGCACACCTGTGAGGGGAAGGCCAACACCAATGTTCCTCCCCTCCCCCACCCCCAGCTCTGGGTATGCATGCCTGGGAGTAGGGTACCTTGGGAAGATACAATGGGTTTGGAGATTTCAGGCAAAGCCTAGGTAGTCACTCGCTAGTGTTTATTAGAAGAGAAATTCTTTTCTGGAAGAGGGCAGACTCTGGTCACCAAGATCCCTTCCAACTCTGAAATTATGTAATTTTTGTCCAGATGAGGATAATAGTATGTACACTACCTAGTTCAATATTTGTTAGGGAATAGAAAACGGGATGCTGGACCTGTTGTTAATCCTTAGTACTTGAAGAGGACCAATGACATCATGAGGGTGATGTCTTGAGTGGTAAGTGAATTGAATTTAAGAGAGGCAGAGCTATGCAAAGTCATCAGCCCCACTGACTCCTCCAGAGTCATTAGAGTCCAGTAGCAAGCCATAGGTCAGGACAATGGCAATGGCCCAGGATGCAGTAGGAGACTTTAGCCTTTTTAAGCTAAGGTCTTTCTCAGGTCTCAGTTGATTTCTTTTGGATAGGAAAATCCCAAAGTGGCACACACCAGATGACTCCCAAGGTGTTACACCTTCTCTGGAATTTTAGAGTCTAAGAGAGTGTCCAGGACAGAGAAGACAAACACACAGCCTCTCACTCCACTCCCATGACCCCATACCTATCCTCTCCCCCAGATTAAAATATAACTGGGAAATACTTAACAAAATAAGTAAAAATACAATAAAACTCAGATAATGTTAATTTGTAGTTTTTCTAAATCAATATAGGGTTACAGAGATCCCTATGTTATCAGTTTAGTAGCAAAGGCCCCAGAACACCGAGAGGGTAAGTGACTTGGCCAAATCCAGGGAGGAAACTTGAACTCAGATCTTACTGGTTTAAAGGCTAACTTTATGTCTACTAAGTTCAGCTGCCTCTCCACAGGCTTGTTTTAAGGCTCACGTAAGAATAAATGTAAAAGCCCTCTGTAACTATAAAGTGTTACTATAAAATGTGCCCTGCTATTTCCTTGACTGAAATGGAAATAACCATAAACAATTCCCTTCACTTTCTCTAATTATACACTTTTTTTCGTATTCCTTTGCCACACTTATTTCTGGGATTTAATTCATATAGAGAACGTCCTCTAACCATGCAAATCAGTGACTTACCTTCAACTTAAGAGTCTAAGAAAGTTGTCTAGAGAGCTCAAAAGTGAAATGACTTGATTAGGATACACAGGCAGGACTTGACCAAGTTCCTAGGGTGGTTCTCTTGCTGCTACATCTCAGTCTACTAGGTCATGAATAAGTATTATTGGGAATAAGGCAATTGAGGTGGCACACTGGATATTGTTCAGCCAGAAGTCAAGAAAACTAATTTTCCTGAGTTCAAATTTGGCCTTAGACACAAAAACCTCTGTGAACTGCTAACATGGAAGAAACCCCAGGTTCAGAAAAGAGACCTGGAATGAGCCAGAATCGGATCACAAGTTTACAAAAAGTATAACAGCATTTGTTGCCTGACAAGAAGCTAAGGAGCTGGAGCAGTGAGACAAAGTTCTCAGCTGCTCAAATGGAAGTGGGAAAAGGGTGATGTTATTATACATATTCGGGCTATTTATGACTATTTGAGGTATTCATGGCTAAGCAGGGATTTAAGGGAGAAACACAATAGACCAAGAAATCAGGGAAGTGGGGGTCCATGGAGAAGATATCTGCCCACCCAACAAATTAGAAAGCAGAATGTTTGCTGCTTTGGATAAATCAAACCAAGATGTTTACTGTTCTCTGGTCCAGACTGATTTCAGCAGTTGCAGGCAGCTCCAAGTTCAGCTAATTTCACTTTAAAAGGATCACTAGTATGTCAAGCAGCCCTGGGCTTTAGAAGTCCCCCAACTGGATAGTTGTTGTGCTTCTCTATTGTCTGGTTCTCCTGTGAAAAAGGGAAACTCTAGCATATTTAATCTGTTAGTATAGTGATCACAGAGCTTATGTCCATGATAGGTTCTGCTATATATTATCTTGGGCAAGTCACTTATTTTTTCTGAGACTCAGTTCTTTCATTGATCTATATGATAAATATTTATTAAGTACATACAATACGCCAAGTACTATACTAATCCTTGGGGATACAAATAAGAAAAACAGCTCCTGCCCTCAAGGAGCTTACAGTTTAACAGGAAAGACATGACACAAAAAGAAAATGACAAAGAGGGAGAGAGGTTCCAGAGGGATGAACATGATGGTCATTAGACAGTGAGCTCCTTGGGCACAAGGGATGGTCTTTTGCTTCTTCTTTTAACCATAGTGCTTAGCACATGCCTGACACTAAGCAGGTACTTGTTTAGTTGTTTCAGTTGTGTCTGACTCTTGGAGACCCCATTTGGGATTTTCTTGGCAAAAATACTAGAGCGGTTTGCCATTTTCTTTTCCAGATGAGGAAACTGAGACAAATAGGGTTAAGTGACTTGCCCAGGGTCACACAGCTAGTAGATGTTTTGAACTCAATGAGTTGAGTTTCTGACTACAGGCCTAGCACACTATCCACTGTACCACTTAGCTGCTCTTGTAGGTGCTTAATAAATGGTTATTGACTAACTGACTGGTGAAGTTGAAACCAAGCAGATAAGCTGATGACAGATGAGAAGATGAAGAGGGATTTAAAAATCAAGCAGAGCAGCTTGGGGCAAATGAAATAATCTGTAAAACAAAAAGATTGGGTGATAGTCTCTCTAAAATCTCTTCCAGCTCCAAATACCATCTTACTATTTGGTTCTGTTATAGGTTTGCTGCCTAAAGCAGAAGGGTCCTTGGTCTTTGGTAGAGTTTCCTCCTACTGTTGAAGGTCACCATAAAATGATGAGGTATAGGGTTAGGGGTGCTCGAGACCCCAAAATACCAACATGCAGGTCCTGCCAAATGAATTCAACTCAAGTCTTCTCTCAGCCAAAGAAAAGAAAAGTTTATTAAAAGTTCACCATATTGGGTAGACAAGAGTAGACAAAGCACCTCCGTATCTGTAAGGCTCGTATTGGACAAGCAGGCTTGTATTGGACACAGAGCAAGTCTGTGCCAGAACGTTCCATGGCACTCTCACACTCACTTATATACAGAAAGGTTGTGAGAGGAATCTAGGGGGAGGAGTTTGGGGAGGGTCTTCAAGAGGAATCAATGAGGTCAGAATCCATTAATGAGTTTGGGGAGGGTCTTCAGGAGGATTTAATGAAGTCAGACTCCAGTAAATGAGTGATAAAGGGTGGGAAGTTGCTGTAGGCTACCTGGAGATTACAGACAATGTTGGGCTAGGTCAGTTCTAGGGTGTAACAGTTGATTTGGGTATAGATATTTTGGGAGGATCAAGGGTGGAAGCTAGCTGGATAATGGAGGGCCAAGGTAATAACAAGGTTTGGGCAGAGCCACAATGAAAGGCTTATGGCCTCATGCAAATGCCTCATCAAATGAGAAGATTCAATCAGAGTTCGAGGGGGGGGGGGG
>CM053582.1:254680077-254703103 GCA_028627135.1 Pseudochirops cupreus
CTTCTGACATATACTGGCAGTGTGACCCTGAATAATTCACTTAACTTCCCAGTGCTCTAGGCAGCTCTCTAAACTGCAGAGAAATCACAAGTCTATTCTCTTTCCTTTTATAATCTAAAGCACTGATTCTCAAACTTTTTGATATCAGGATGCCTTTACACTGCTAAAATTATTGAGGACCCCAAAGAGTTTTTGTTTATGAAGTCCCTACTAATTGATATTTACTATATCAGAAATTAAAATGGATAAAATTTAAAAATATTTATTCATTGAAAATAACAGTACTAAACCCATTATATAACAAATTATACATTTTTATGAAAAACAGCTATATTTTCAAAATGAAAAACATTTAGTGAAAAGAGTGACATTGTTTTACATATATTTGCAAATGTCTGGCTTAATAGAAGACAGCTGAATTCTCATATCTTCTTCTGCATTCAATCTGTTGTGATATGTTGTTTTGGTTAGAGTATATGAAGGAAATATGGCTTCACAGAGATGTGTGCTTGGAAAAGTATTTGAATAGGCAAATAACATCTTAGTATTATTATGAAAATAGTTCTGAGCTCACAGACCCTCTGAAAGGAACCTCCAGAAAGAACTGCTACTTTGAAGGAATGTAGAGAAATCTGGAGAGAATCAAGGAAAAGTGTCCTTTCCCAAAATTCTTTCATCTTTTCTTTTCTCACAGGTCATCCTTCCAGGAAGTTCCAAGACACATGCATGCAGCCCACAGGTCAGAATGCAAAATCTGATTCCTGCAAATAGAATAGTTTGAGGATAGTGTGCAAAGTCAGCTACTTGTACTGAGTCAGAGTGACTCCATTTTAAGAACTTGGTTTAGACTTTGAGTTCAGGAACAGGGTGATGGCAAGCTCACTAATTCCATTTTCCTAGGCAACTTTAATGAGGGAGGAGTTGTCCTTACATGGAAGCTGTTTACTCCTGCTCACAATTGGAATAGAGCCTGCCACACCCAACCTCCAGCTGCCTAGATGTGCTAAATATTTGTATCTTTCTTTTCTGAGTTTGCCTCATTAATCTGGGAGAGAGCTAAAGCAAGATTTATTTTAAGTTCAGGGGCAGAAACTATGCACATATTGTCATTAGGTAAATTACAAGTCCACAGTCTCAGTACTTATTAGGAGAAATTGAGGCAATATAATTATTTTATAGGGCTCATGGATTGTAAAGTGTTAGAACTGCAAGAGGCCTTGAGAGATAATCCAGCTCTTTTTATTTTACTCATGAAATGCCTGAAGACCAGAATAGTTAAGAGATATTCTTTAATCACTTTGATCAGGTAGATTAGCCTTTATTGGGTTAAATCTGCCCAATATAAAATGTCCAAAGTCAAACTGGTAAGTACAAAAATGTTCATGTTTCTCTCTTCTCTTCCCAACTTTGAATTCCTCTAAAATGGAAACCCAGTCCTTCTGAAGTCCAAATCAGAGTCTTCCTCTTTACTACTCTAAACTTTGAATCTCTTCCCAGTGCTTAGCATAAATTCTCCTGCAACAGAATAGTCACTTAATATCTGTTTGCTGAACTTGTTACTGTTGAATTGAATAGTCATCATCTGTATTTCTTCTAAGCATCCTTTCTACTCTCTGCTTAAAGGATCAGTTTTCCTTATTTGGCTAATCTATGGCAGTTTCAGCCTGCCAGATTTAAGACTCCCTGTGTCAAGGGTTGGTAGCCAAGTGCTTTACTAATTTGAATGATAACAGGTGAAGCAGAAAATGTTTGTCTGTTCTTTTCCACTCTCTGGACCAATGAAAGCAGCCACCTGTTAGTGGGAAAACTGAGACTTGAATGTGTCCCTTGACTCCCAGGCTTAAGAGTTTTTGCATTATACTACACTTCCTGGCCAAGTACTTATCCTTGGGCTCTCCACGTAGTAGCCATTTAATATATTGAATGTATGGAATATTGAATGTATTGTAGTTGAATTGAATAGCTCCTTTCTGAGTTTCTCCCAGGGGTGTGCTAGAGTCAGCTTGAACAGGGAATTGGTTGTTAAATTTTCATTGTGAACATTTACAATCCTGAAATCAGAAAACACTACAAATCAGAGCTCAATTTCTTGTTTTGTTGATTGCCTGGATTTAATAAGGTGATGGAGAAGATATTAGTAATGCAGATTAAACTTATTTTTCCCCCCAGAGGGCCAGTAGTTAAATATTTGCCAGCACATCCCTGGTATTTCTCCTGAGCATCACCTCTACTCACGTTTTAAAGATAGAGTTTTCCTCATATGTCTACTTTGTGATAGGGAATGTCTTTCATAAACAAAGTATGATCGTTTTGCTGTCAGTGTTCTACCAGTGTTATTGTATAGCTGTGAATCAAATATTGATGTCTCAGAAGAATGATAATCAAACCGAACTAAACAATATCATAGAGAGGGCAATGGTGAAGCTTATGGTAAGTTGGAGCAGGCTGCAATATATGACAAAAAGAAATTCTGAGAAGAATCACTGTTCAGGATTTTAACTAGAGAAATGAATGAGTGGGGACAAGAGCAGGCATTATTAAATGTTTACCTTATGCTAAGCATGTGCCAAGGGCTTTATAAATACCTCACTTGGTCCTCACAACAACCCTAGGCATTGGGTGCTGTTATTATTTCTGTCTTACAGTTGAGGAAATTGAAGTAGACAGAGGTTAAGTGACTTGCCCAAGATCTCACAGAAAGCCCGTGCCAGAGCTATAATTTAAACCCAGGTCCTCTTTCTCCATCACTTTTCCTGAGGGTCATGGTGATCATGCTGTAAAAGAGGACTCTCATCCCAAGTAGCATGGAACCACTTCCCTTGGTAGTTAGGTGGGGTAATGGAGAGAGAACTAGACCTGAAGTCAGGAAGTTGTTATTATTGCTTAGTGATTTGAGTCTTGTCTTTATGACTCCATCTTGGGTTTGGTTTTTTTTGGCAGATATATTGGAGTAGTTTGCCATGTCCTTTTCCAGCTCATTTTACAGATAAGAAACTGAGGCAAACAGGGTGAAGTGACTTGCCTAGGGTCACACAGCTAATAAGTGTCTGAGGCCAGATTTCAACCCAGGAAGATGAGACTTCCTGATTCCAAGCCCAGTGCTCTATCCACTGTGGCTCCTAGTTGCACCTAGGAAGTCAGGAAGACCTGAGTTCAAATGTGGCCTCAGATACTTTTTAGCTGTGTGGCCGGGTCTGACTCAGTTTCCCTAAGTATAAAATAGGGATAATAATAACACCTTCTTCTCAGGGTTATTGTGAGGATCAAATCAGATAATATTCATAAAGCACTTTCCACAATGCCTGGCTAGTAGGAGACATTCTAGAAATGTTTATTCCCTTCCTTCCCTTCTCTCCTTCTCTTCTCCACTTCTAGCTACCCCTATAGGAAAAGAAGATGGGTTAGTCACCTGGTCAGAGCAAGAAATAGCTAATAGGTAGCTCACATGCTTTGCTACTGCTTTTCTTATACTTAAAGACACAGACAAGAGTGACCCAGGAGGGGCAGCAGTGGATGCAGTGAAACATAGGCAGCCATTGCAAGAAACATGAGCATCACTGAGATCAGTGATCCCTCAAGTGTGAGTATTTAAGTGTTGAAATCTGTGAGAGGTTAAAGCCATGGCCTTCAAGGATTTCAGCATCATTAATTTGACTAGAGGTAAAGAAGAAAATGTTAATGTGCTCTAATCTGCCTTCCTAAACAATGAAGTCAATGCTGTTTGTCATTTCAGAGTGACCCATTTGAGAAAATACCTCTTTTAAAGTTGCAGTTATGTTAATGACTTCCTGAGTACTCATGGAATGATATAAATTCCTCTTTATAATAGTGCTGTCTTCCAATAGCTCTTGACCTGCTGGGTTTTGCCACTATCATTATGTATTAGGCTATAGTTCCTTCTTTTGAGACATCAGAAAAACTCTCTCCTTTGTCCATTTCCTCCCATTGTCATTTGCAGTTTACTCACATTTTCCATTCTTATTAACTTTTCTTCACTGGATTCTTTCTTTTTCTCCCTTCAAGTTGTGAGATTGAACTTCCTCAGTTCCTCCTTTTGGTGGCTATAGCTCACAAACAAGTGGCATGTATTCATTATCATCCCATACAGCATCTGCCTAGCTGAGAATGAAATACAGAATTACCCAATGGGCAGGGTGAAGATGTGGGCAAGAGAACTCACAAAGCAATGGAGAGAAAAAGGCCAGCTCTGAAATGTGGAAGGAAAAAAGGAGTTAGGCTTGAGACTGGTTGCTACTTGTATTGTGAACATTACAATGGGAGGCCTGCAAGCCATTGGAGACCTCCTACTTTTTAGAGAAAAGTACACAACAGCAGCGAAAAATCAGGGCAGAAACACAAAATGGGCAATACAAGCCAATATTGTCAAATAAGGAATTTCACTGACAGTGGGAGAAAGCAGTGGCAGGAGGGGGGTAAACTCATTAATGAGTAAGGAGGAAAGTTGAGCAAAATCTCTTACAATTGCTGGGATGCTGGAGAGGCATTATAAATTTCTTCAGGAAGAAAAATAAATAAGAGCTCTGCACATAATTAGGAAGTAATGAAGTGCATGTTAATACTAATGTTGCTACAAAATCAAGGAGAGCAATAATGAGGAAGAGGAAAGCGACATTAACTGTGCAGAGGCCATGTTGCTGAACTGACTGACTAATCAAGTCCCTATTTCTGGAAAAGGAAAAAAAAGAAAAAAGGAAATGAGAGTGAATGAAGTAGAATGATGTAACTGGAAGAAACCTGAAAAAGCAATTAGCCATAGCATTATCAAATATTAAACATTAGAAGGAATCTTAGAGATTACTTGGATCAACCCTTCCTTTTTACATGCGATAGATAACACTGATTTGACAATCACCCGCCACACCCACCCCAGTAACAAATAGAGGAGTTCATGGAGTAGAAAGATGACATGATCAGACCAGACTTTGAGTCTGTAGTGGCCAAAAGGCAGGAAAATCAACTGGCGGGAGGGGGGGGGGGGGGAGCTAGTTCCTTATTCAAGGCAAAAGATGAGGAAGGCTTGAGCCAGGGTGGCAATTAGTAGAATATTTAGAGTTTTCCACATAAAGCAGGGGTATAATGACGATGATCATGATGACAGTGATGACAACAGTAAGAGCTAGCATTTATGTAGCACTTACTGAATGCCAGACTGCCAGAAAGGGCAGACAAGAGCAATCTGTCATAATAGCCTTGAAGGCAGCAGATGCAGGCACTGTAAAGTGCTTAGAGCTTGGTGGGACATTGAAGATACCTGAGAAAGTTCATTCATTGAGGACCCCTACTCCATCCCAAGCAGTATCAATCAATTCGATATGATTCTATAGCAGTAGTGATTATAAGTCCCATATATTGGCCCCAGAGCTATGAGCTGCAGATGGTAAGATTATTTGCATAATCATAGGAAGCTAGCCAGAGGCCCTCCACCCTTGTTTTTCCTTGTCACAGTGTTCAAGACCAGTGTGATGGAAGTGACTACTACATGGAAATTCCTCTAATTTATTTTTGTGCCTATAGACCATTCTCTCTTGTCCAACATGAGTAGGTGACCATCTAATGACCACCTATGCAGTGAAGATATTCCTTGCTTCACCCAACTCGTGACTCTGCTGACAGACCATTTTTGCTCATGCATCATGTCGACCAATGGAATTATTCTATGTTTGGTATAGCCATTCTTGAGTGTCTAGATATCTAACCCTATAAAAATAGGGCCCTGGAAGGAGGGGACATGTCAGAGCGTGAGGTAGATCTGTGGTCTACTTCATTGGAAGGCACCACGGACCATTTAATAAAGTGTCATTGGCTCAGAGCTCTGCTGCAGTCTCTCTTATTGTAGATTGCATGATTTTAATCTCTACACACCAAGGTCATTCATTGCATCCTGGGCCATCTCCAGCCATTTTGATGACTCTGGATGAGAGAGTGAGGCTGATGACTTCGTGCAGCTGCCTCATTTAAATCCAATTTATGAGAAGTCAAATGAGCAAACTGAGGCAAACAAAGATTAAATTACTTTCCCAGAACCACACAGTCAGTGTTTGAGGCAGAATTTGAACTCAAGTCTTCTTGACTTCAAGCCTGACATTCTAACCTGCATCACCTAACCTTCTTTGTGGAAAGACCCTCTACAAACATTAACCTCTTATCACTAAAAACAGGTGACATCTATCTATTCCAAAAAGACTTGACATACAGCTGCTAGAACAGCTTGTACATTCTTAGAATATTTTTTTCTCTGAAACATTCAAACGTTCTCTTCCTTAAGTTGAAATTTGCTGATATAAATTGATTTATAGACAAACACTTAAAAGACCCATTTACTGATAGCATAATATCCAAAAGGCTCAACTTTAAAATCAGATTCTAAAAGGTGTTGATAAATTCCCTTTGAATTTCTTCCCTTGGAGTCACAGAATTTAACACAGAGAGTAGCAGCATTTTACGCAATGGACTTATTGTCATGTGAACATCAATGTGTTAGAATAGACAGTCTCAAGTCTCAATTAACTTTCAAAAAGCCCCTAAAAGAGGAATTATATGCTAGATAAAGAGCAATCTTAGCTGAACCCACAGGAAAGGTATTCGTGTCTTGTCTCAAATACTTTGTTGGCATACTTCACTCCCTGCTCATCCCTGACCCTGTTGCAACAAGTAACGGCTATTGATTCACTCATATGAAGAGGAGGGAAGGGGGAAAGGAAAGGGAATTTGACCACCTTCTATCAGAGGTGCATCTAAGTTTAGGGACTCTGGTTCAGAACAACTATGATATTCTCCCCTACGCTGCCAAAATGAATAGAATTTGATTCAACCCAACCAAAGAAAAAGGATGTGAGCTAAGAGACTGTAGGTGATCAGTTTGCGTAACTGTCCCAGACCTATTTCAGGACAGGTGGGGACAGCTTTTTTACCACACAAATTACTTAGGGCCGGGACTGAGGCTAGTAAAAAAATAAACCTGCCAACAAGGGATAAAGCTTTGCAGTCTAGCCTAGGGTATATTTCCCATCAAAGGAGGAGTTAGAAAGTAACTAAAAAAGGAATATAAGGGGGAAAGAGGGTTTTCAAATGGGAAAACATTCAATTAAAAACCTAGAGAACAAGAAGAAAAATCATTAACTGAAAAAAAGTGAGTGCTAAATCCTCAGAGGTTAAAAAGGTCCCTTAATGGTTATAAGACAAAGGAAATTGAACCAATGCCTGATGAAACAAAGAAACCTGTGGAATCTCAAGAGATCATGAAACAGCATAGAGCAAGATATTCCAGAATGGTTCAAGAGGAATAAAAAAGCACCACCACCAGCACCACCAATCAAACACTCATTAAGCAATTACTATCTGTCAAGCACTGTACTAAGCATTGACAATACAAAGAAAGACAAAACCAGAGTCCCCACCCTCAAGAAGTTCACATTCTAAGGGAGAGTTAATGTGCAAACAATTATGTACATACTGTATGTCTATATGTGTAATATATACGTATGTATGTATGTATGTGCGTATATATAATGTAAATTTAAGATAGACTATCTTCCACAATACACAGTGTGGGGTGAGGGGGTGGGGGCGGGGGTAGAATCATGAGATCCAAAGAGGTCTGGTGTTCTCATCTTCTCATCAGTCAACAGGTACATTCTCCATTAGGCAAGACTCAGAAAAGCTGTCAGAGATTTTCCTAATACCAGAGGCCCCAAGGCTATCCAAAATAATCTAACCCTCTGGCTAATAAAGTAAGGAAGAGAAGCCTACGGGATTTCTAGGACAACCCAGAAATAGGACTGCCTGAGGATACTCTGTGCCTGATCCCCTCAAAAAAGGAAATCTCTTCTAGAGGGGAAGACAGTGCCAAATGACATCCATAAATACGAATCCTGGGGATGGAGTAGGCAGATGTTGCAGTGTCTTTCCTTCAGTCTAGCTCCATCCCTACTAGCTAGCTTGCCATTCCAGTCCAAGCTAAATGCTAGCTGGAATCCCTAATACCTACAAAAGTTATATACACATATATACACACACAGTATACGCACACACACACATATATATGTGTTGTGTGTGTGTGTGTATACATGTATGTATGTATATATATGCAATGGGAAACAATTAAAATGCCCCGCAATCTCAGCAAAATGTCACATGTATATATATAATACACACAACATGCACATATACATACATATACACATATGTACATACACGCACGCATGCACACACACACCAAACCAAAACCAGAAAAAGACCAATCTTGTGTGTGACCTTAAAATACTTGGTCAAACTCTGATTAGTGGCTTCTGGCTTTCAGCTCTGATTGGCTGGCTCTTTGGGGCATGTGCCCACTACCTCTGCTTCAGGGTGGAGCCAGCCACTCGAACAGGAAGTGCTGTGAGTGGAGAGCATATTCTTGAGTTCTGAGGGTGTGGGGTCTGACCTGAAGTGCTGGGTGGGGTCCAGCACCAGTAGTTTGTCATTCGCGGCCAGTGCACGAGGGTCCCTGATGTAGGCTTTGGGTCGCTTTTTTACCCTCATTTCTGTCCTTCAGCGGTTTCAATTTCTCATACAGCTCATATTTACCCACATTGGACCACACATCTGGGGCTGCCTGATGAGGGTCAGCCGATGCTGCTCTTCGTGTTACCCTGCGTAATAGAGCTGCGGGTGCACGGGTCTGCCATGATGCAGCCTCCACCACGAAGGGTCACCATTCTATTAGTGTAGCAGTTTGGCTAGCTGTTCTTGGCCAGACTGAAAGCCTGGGACAAACCACAGTCATCCAACTTCAGGACCCCATCCCGAGTGATGAGCATAGTAGCAGCTTTCATGTGTCCAGGCAAAATATTGTCCCTAAGGATATAGTAGAGAACGTTCAGCAGCATTTACATCACCTAGATCTCCGACAGAATGAACGTGGTGTGGGCATTGCTCGGCAGCCCAGCAAGGTCTTGTTCACAGAAATCAAACACCAGGTAAATGCTGCCTTTGTAGCAGTTGTAGAAAGAGGCTTTGGTGCTACAGATCTCAATTAGATTAACCATATTCTCATAATTGAGAAGCTGGAGAACCAATTTCCCTTAAGGCAGTGATGGGAAACTCCTCATTTTCCATCAGCACTTTCTTCAGGGCCACCTTCTTGCCAGTCTGTCACTGTTTGGCTTTGCCAGTGTTTCAGACTTCTGCAACAAGGGGCATTCCACCAGATGGTGCTCCTTGGCCATGGCTGCCCAGCCTGTGCCTCCCGCCGCCCCACTGGTGGGCCCGGCTGCCCCTGAGCCAGCCCTCTGTAACCACCACAGCTGCCACCATCCCCATGCTCCTGCCCCCAACCTGGTCCCGCCACTGCCACCTCACAGATGATTTGAAGATCACAGAGCTCTCAGAGGAACAAAACAAAACAAAAATAAAAACTGAATACCACAATGCAGGAAAAATTCAAGAAAATTTTTTTAGAACTTACAAATTCACAACACTGAGCACAAATCAAAACTCTCCAGCTTGTCTTCAAGGGGAAGATAGGGTGAGGAGCCTGTGTTCCAAATGCTAAGGCACACAGTGGTTAAATTGAGCAATTCCTATGACAAATGACAAATTCTGCAAGCATCCAGGAGAAAACATTTTAAATATATAGGAAAGGAAATTCAAATAACACAAAGGCAATTCTGAAACCATTAAAAACCACAGAACAGAATAAAGTAATATTTTCTGAAAAGCAAAGTAGTCAAAGATGCAATCCAGCATAATCCCTCCTTCAAGTCTGAGCCTAACCATCAATAAAAACAGGTGAATATCCAATAAAAGAGAGGCGTATAAGGTATTACTGCCAGAAAAGAAACATGCGAGCAGAGTATTTAAGGATAAATACACTGTATTAGAAGTACAATGCTAACTACTCCCCACCCCCACTCCCTTTAAATTAAGCTAATTTTTCCTAAAAACAAAAGTATTAAAACTATCCTGGAGTCTTGGTTGTTCTAGGGAACCAAAACCTCAGACTGTTGACAGCATGTCAAGGTCACCAGAGTATAAAGCAGCTGGGAGGTGTTCTAGGTGCTCTCTAATGATTGGTGGATAAAAAATGACGGGTAACAGGCTAGGGAGCTTCTATTAGCTGAATCAATACTGTTGTTCAGTTATGTTAGATTCTTCATGACCCCATTTGGCGTTTTCTTGGGAAAGATACTGGAGTGGTTTGCCATTTCCTTCTCCAGCTCATTTTACAAATGAAAAACTGAGACAAACCAGGTTAAGTGAATTGCCCAGGATCACACAATTAGTCTGAGGCCAGAATTGAAGTCAGAGAAATGAATCTTTCTGATGCTGGAGCCAGCACTCTATGCACTAAGCCATCTAGCTACCCCAATGCATATCCTTGTTATATGCAGTTTTCTTATTATGGCTAAGTAAATTTCCTTTTGCTTCCTATTGAATGACCTATGAGTAAATAGGTAATAAAAGAAGGAATGACTAAATAAATTACCCATCTCTGGGTATTTTTGTTTTAAGAAAGGAGAGCCGATATGGTGTTAAAAATAACAACAACAACAACACTCAAAGCAGAGGACTCTTCAAGCTGTTGTAGTTGTTTTAAGTGGTAAGGAAATAAAGAAGAAAGCAGACTGAAGCATCATAGAATACACAACCACCTTTCTATTGATGAACTAGTATATTTTGTGGGACTTTTCAAAGAGAGTGTATATGTGTGCATAGGTGGAGAGATGAAAATATATGGTAGAGAAGAATAGGTGATGTACTCTTATCAAGTCTATGAATGAACAATGAAGAGATAGCTCTTATAGTCTACATGAAATTGAGAGAGGTGACAGAAGGGAGAGATTGAAATCTGGAGGAATAGAGGGGGAATGCCTCAACTCAATGTAGGAGAGGGCCCATTGAAAAGTATTCCCAATAGAGAAGAGATGTACATCTGAAATGGGAGAAAGGGAGGTAGAAGGTGACATAACACTTAAGAGAATGTTGTGTCCATATTGACAACATGCTCTATCAGGACAAGGGAAAATGAAAGTGATATGGTAAATGGTGCCCAGAAGGATGGAAGGACATATACCCAGAAGAGACATTCAGTAGAATCACGGGACAAGAAAAAGAATTGGACTTCACAATTTAGGAAGAGATAATTTCTACCATTGGGCATTGATTCTATTTATGTTACTTCCCTCATAAACTGATACTTCTAAGAATGAGGCATAACAAAAAAAAGTGCAGAGGACAACAGGACAAGATCTACAGAGGCAACAACATAAAAATTATCTAGAAGAGGAACTTAAACCTGTTACTTCTGAAGCTTTAATTCCATGAGGAACATAATGAAATTCAAGAAGGAATACATAAAGACATAGAACATGAATCAGAGAATATAGTTTAGAATAGAAAGGGAAGAGAATCAATGAAAAGAATATGGCAAAGAAATCCTTCCTTTAAAAAGGTACATTAAAAATAAATTCTAATAAATAAAAGAAGCTGGAAGGGAGGAGGTGAGGAGAAATGTTAAATTAGTTGCTGATTTGAGAGAAGGAAAAGAAAGGGGAAAAAACAGGAAGACTTATGTAAAGAAAAAGAATGAAGGACAAATAATTCAATAATTTAAGTAAAATCATCCTTCTAGGTAAAGTATTGACAGACAGGAGGAGTGTGGGGGAGGAAGAAAGAGTACCTATAGGAAGGGGATTACATCAAAGCAGTTTAAGGAAAACTAATTGTAGGGGAAATTGGTGTTCAGTCATGTTTGACTTTCATGACCTCATTTGGGGTTTTCCTGACAAAGATACTGGATTAGTTTGCCATTCCCTTCTTTAGCTTATTTTACAGATGAGGAAATTGAGGCAAGCAGGATTAAGTGACTTACCCAGGATCACATAGCTAGAAAAAGTGTCTCAGACCAGATTTTAACTTAAGATGACTTCCTGACTCCAGGGGGAACACTCTATCCACAGTACCATCTAGCTACCCTGTACAGACAATGTACTAATTTAAAAGAAGAATGGAAACAAACAAAAAATCCTTTGAAAATTTCAAATTCTAGAGACAGTGTGAAAATATAAACTGAAACTCTTAACTTTAAGCATGAATGGATTAAACAAACCAGCTAAATGAAATAGTAGAATGAATAAGAAGACAAAACCCTTTCCTGTTACTTACAGAAAACACATATATAAAAAAGTAAAGACACGTAGAATCAATATATGAGGCTGAAACAAAGTTCACTATGCTTCAGGTGAAGCTAAAAGGACCAGAGTTACAATCATCCTAAAATAAATGAAAAATAAAAATATACAATATAAATAGGGAGCAAGGTAATTGCGTTTTGCTTAAAAGACCCTAGACATTGAACCAATCTGAATATTAAATATTTATACACCAAATAGCTCACCATTCTAAATTTATAAAGGAAAAGTAAGAAGGAATAAAGGAAAATTTATAAAGTGAAAAGACATAGACATAACCATAGTAGGAGACTTTAATGTTCCTTTCTTTAAGTTTGACATTTATAAATCAAGGGGACAATATAGAATTGAACAAACTTTTATGAATTTAGACCTAAGAGATTTATATTTCTAAGCACCACCACCAAAGAATAAACAAATATTTTTCAGATTGGCATGGATGATCTGAAAAAATTTATATTAGAGCACAGAGAAAATAAATATAAAAAAAGATATATTAGATGGATTAATTATGGACTTTAGTGAAATAAAACAGTATTCAATTGAGTGAGCATACACAAAAGACATAGACCTAAAGGAAGGAAAATAAATATGCCTTTATTAAGCAGCTATTATGTGCCAAGTTTTTGTACTCTACTAAAACTTTACAAATATTGCCTCATTTGTTCCTCACAACAACCTTGGGACATAGGTGCCATTATTCTCTTTATTTTACAGTTGAGGAAATTGAGGCAGACAGAAGTTAAGTGACTTATAGGGTCATACAGCTAGTAAGTCTGTGAGGTTGAATTTGAACTCAGTTCTTCCTGATTCTAGGAACAGCACTCTCTCCATGGTGCTGACTAGCTGCCTTAGGAACATAATAATGAAATCCTAAATAAGGAATGTGTCAAAGAACAAATTATAAAAACAATAATTATGTGAAAGAAAATAATGATTATGTCTATTCAACATACCAACTGCATACCAGAATTTAATAGAATAATAAATTTAGAAGTATATGTATAAGGGACTTTATAGTTATTGCATTTCAATCTCCTTCCTTCCCCCTTTAACAGATGAGGAAACTGAGGGTGAGAGAGGTTAAGTGACATTTCCTAGAGGCAGCTAAATCATAAATCTGACAAATATAATTTCATATGTTTATGAATTTAGTGATAATTTAGTCATAAAAGATTTATGGTATATATTTATGGTAATATATGTGTGCATGCATGTATACTGTGTGTATCTCTACACACACACACACACACACACACACACACACACCCTCATCCTAGAGTAGATCCAGCCCATTTATAGGCATCAAACCCTGATGAAGGAGCTACGAGACGCTCCATATCTTGGCTCCAGGCATTTTCTCTGTAAGTCTCCCATGCCCGAGATAACCATCCTCCTCATCTCTGCCTACTGGCTTCCTTTAAGTCCCAGCTAAAAGTCAGTCTATTACAGGAAGCCTTTCCTATCCTCTCTTAAATGTAATAACTTTCCTCCTTTCATTATTTCCTACTTTTCCTGCATATAGCTTGTTCATACATATTTGTTTGCTTGTTGTCTCTCCATTACATTGTAAATTCCTTGATGGCAGGGGCTGTCTTATATTTCTTTTTGTGTCCCTGGTTCTTACCATAGTGCCTGACATATAGTAGGCACTTAATTAAATTTTTAATGAATGACTGAAAAGAGCTAGTCAGAGGAACCTCTAATGACACTAGATAATTGATTATTAGTTTTCTTCAAGTCTCCTTCACCTGCTCCAGCTCCTTAAAGATGGAGAGCCATACTTTGGCTATGTGACTATTTGTTTTCCTATGAAAGCATAAGAAACGCTCTGTCTGAGATATTAATGATTCATAGTCTGGCTAGTGAACTACACAGATGATGGTGGGTTGTATTGTTCCCTCCCCAGGCTCTGTCAGCAACATCTTATTTTAGCATTTTCCAGGTCACTGATTAAGAAAACCAAGACTTAATAGTAGGAATTTATTCACCAAAATGCAGTTATAGCTGATACATTTAAACACCCTTTTGTTTTTATTTCTCTCAGCTTGACACATCCCACTGTACCCTGCTGATGTAACAGGATAGGTTGGCTCATCCTATGATTTGTCTCTTTCAAGCCAAATTACTTTTCTGAACTTTCTGCTTAGAATATATATGCATATACACATATACATGTACACTCATATATACACACATA
The DNA here is from genome assembly GCA_028627135.1 of Pseudochirops cupreus. NCBI lineage: Eukaryota > Metazoa > Chordata > Mammalia > Diprotodontia > Pseudocheiridae > Pseudochirops > Pseudochirops cupreus. The sequence goes on from CM053582.1 coordinate 254,694,472, forward strand.
TACATACATATATATGTATATCGACACATATACATACAGAGAGGGAGGTTTGGAGAGAAAGAGAGAGCGAAAGAGAGCACTATTGGACTGTTTCAGAATTTTCATTCCCTTTGTATTCCAGTGAATATATCCTATGTTATTTTCCCACCAAATAAATGTAAATTGCATGTACCCATATATAATTTATATCATAATATAGTTATAGATATAGGCATAAATGTTGATTTAAGTATACATACATAAGCTATACAAACATAAACAAACACCACTGTTTATCTAATTTTGTATTGGAGAATGCTCTCAAATCCTACTGATTTTTTTTTAATGTTATGGTTCAGACTTGTAGCTTCATTGGTTTGAATAATTTCCAATGTAGAAAGCCCTTCCACTAATGCAACTGGACAACTCAGTAATTTATAGTCTGAGGGAGTTGCCTGGGATTTTCCAACTGATATATGAACCAATAGTTCTCAGAAGAAGAATTGCAAATTGCTGGCACAATATGAAAGCTTATTCTAAATCACAAGTAGTATAGAAATGCTAATCAAAACAACTCTGAGGTTTCACCTTGCACTGGCAAAAGTGACAGAAAATGGTAATAATATTTAGAGGGGTTTCAGAAAAGCAGGCATGATAATATACAGTTGATGGAGTCATGTCTTGATCCAACCATTCCAGAAAACAATTTCAAATTTTGAAAGAAGAGACACACACACACACACACGCACACACACACACACACACACACAAAGGGGGAGAGAGAGAGAGAGAGAGAGAAAGAGAGAGAGAGAGAGAGAGAGAAAGAGAGAGATTTCACTACTATGCATATATGCAAAGGAAGTCAAAGGTAGAAAGAAAGCTTCCATAAATGTAGGAATATTCCTACACAATAAGGAATGATAAATAGAAAGGATTCAGAGAAACAGATGACAATGTGAAATGATTCAGAGTAAAGTAAGTAGAACCAGGAAAACATATACAATATATATACATACACATACATACTTACATGTAATAACTACAACAGCATAAACGGAGAAATAACAACCATAAAAAAGAAATTGAAGACTGTATACCAGTTTTGGCCACTCCATACCAGATAATACATTCCTCCCTTCTTTTCAGAGGTGGAGAACTCTGGGTGAAGAACATTGCAAGTAATGTCAGACTTAGTTGATACGTTTGCTAAACTCTTTCTTTTCCTTTCTTTTTTTTTCCCTTCTTTGTTATATGACCCATAGATTCATAGGACCATAGGTTCAGATATAGGATTTGGGGAGGACTTTAGAGGCTATCTAATCCAATACCCTCCTTTTACAGAAGAAGGCAAAAATCATAGAGACTAGGTGACTTGTATATAGTCACATAGTTATTCTTTATCAGAGGTGTTTTTTGAATTCAGCTTTTCCTGACCCCTACTCCAGCAGTCTATCCATGGCACCTCTCTGGGTGGGTAAGGCTAGAAACATACAGTCAGAAATGAAGGTAGTATAAAAATAAAAGAAAAAAAATTTTTAAGAGAAGAAAGAAGGAGAGGGGGAGAGAGAGAGAAAGAGAGAGAGAGAGAGAGAGAGAGAGAGAGAGAGAATTGAGAAACAAAGAGACAACAGAGAGAATGGGAGACAGACACACAGATAGAGAACACAATTTCTGGGGCTCTGAAGAAGTAAGTGACTTGCCCATGGTTCTAGAACTAGAATGTTTTCTGGGTCAGGAATTATGTCCCATCTTCATTACTTCCTTACTTCTCCTCTCCTATGAACAAATCAGCAAATATCCATGTTTATCACTAATGCTTCTCAACAAAATATTGTGCTAGTTAGCTCATGTAGTATTAATATTGGTTGGTTTCGAGGAGCTGTTTTACTTGACACTTAAAAAATAATAAAATATCTGAGATGTGAACGTCAAGCTCATACAAACTACAATGTTGTCAATTCATTTGTCATCTTTTAATTTTTGTTCAAAATTGGAAAGACAAACATCTGGTAAATATAGAATCTAAGGATGTTCTTGTCTAATTTTTTTCTCTCCTCTTTTCTGTGTTGTGTAATTGTTCAATTACTATTTTTCAGATTCTCAGAATCCCCATTTTACTACATTCTCTGTCTTTCACACCCTTGTACACACACGAAATATAAAAGACCATAGATTGTAGATGGAGTCTAAGAAAAAAGTCCTCCAATATATAGGACTTCAGCAGCCCTAGAGATTGTCACAACCTTGCTCAAATTCCCTCTTGCCAAATTAACTTACTTTCTGGTAATTTATTCTGTTCTACCTTTAGAGATTTAAACATCAATTAATGCAAATTTTGAATGGCTTATAAGAAGAAACATCACTCACTGTCTAATCCATCTCTTTTATTTGTCATACCATCTTTGATAAACCAGTATTGTGTATTGCATTATGATAGCTACAACTTCAGATGAATGAACGCATCCCTTCGCCCAGTTAAGTTGAGTCTATATGTCAGTCATTAGTAGTTTTTTTAATGGGGAAAATAGTTGAACTGGTGATTCTATTGTTTTAAAGAGAAGCATTCCATTTATCTTTTGACTAATCCTCAGATGTACCTTTCATTTTTATCAAAATTGAGGAGTTTGCCATTTTAATACAATTAAAGAAGTTCGACCATTTTCTTTAACCTCTGTACTCTAACGTGGGCTACTTATTTTGCTCCTAGATGACACACACAACAATGCAATGCAAATAAAATAGTGGTAAGGGAAAGGAAGGAAGATCATTTTGCATTAACAGGATGAAGAGTGTAATCAGTTCTGCTGGGATCCATAGAAACATTTTTAGAAAAAATAAGATCTTTGGGGAAACTGAGGATCCTTCAGTTCTAAAATTCATTGGTCAATTATGGGTTCTAGTTTCTAAGACAGTAGTAATAAATGTCAATGTGTGAGAATTTTTGCTAGCCATAAAAGTAAGGTATCTTCTCTTTCTATTGCTGATTATTTTATTTCTTATTTGAAAGGATATATATGAAAGTTGAGGATGACAGAGCTCTGAGACTCAGTTATGGGTAGCCCACTGACTAGGGTAACTCATGTTAATAGCATTTGACCTGTACTCCAGAGGAACAGGGACTGCCAAGGTGACAAACAAGAAGCACTCATTAAACATTTACTATGTGCCAGAAACTTTGTTTAGAGATATACAAGCAAAAAAAGAGTCCCTGCCTTTAAGGAGCTAACATTCTAGTTGGGATATCCTGAATTTTGGTTTAAAATATCCAGGGAAATAAAGCACAAAATTTAGGGCCTTATGGGACCTTAAAACTCACCAAATCTAACATTCTCATTTTATAGATGGGGAAATTAAGGACTCTAAAAATTAAGTGATGTATTTAGTAACATATATTAAGAAACAGAGCTCAGATTTTAATTTAGGTCTTCTGGTTACACATTTACCATTTACATTCCCACCCTTGCCTCATTTGGGCATCTTTATCAAGAAGTGCAAAAAAGAAAAATTCCAACCTAGCCTCTCTTGGGCTAGATAACTGCCCATACTATGTGTTGGGATAAAATATTGTTTTGTGTTTGTCCTTTGTTCTTGAAGAGGACCATGGCATCAGGAAGATGATGACATGACTTGTAGTTGACTTTGATCTGAGTGAGGGAGGGCTGTACAAGGTCACGAGCCTCACTTTCTCCTCCAGAACCATCTGGATCCAGTGACCAATATTTATCAGGATGACTGGAAATGGCCCAGGATGCAATGGAAGATCCAGACCCTTTTAGGCTAATGCCTTTGCACATACTCACTTAGAGTGAGGTAATGCCCATTCATTGAATAGGCCTCTTTAAGAAGTGAGTCAAGGGATGGCGCCTTTAATTAAAAAAAAAGGAAAGGAAAAAAAAAATCAAGCTGGGAGGAGAAGACCCTCAGGGTTCTATTCCAAAGAGAATGAAATGTAATTGTAAGGAGGATGTATAATGACCAAATGGTAGACTGACATAAATGTTTTCATGTCTCCTTCAGGGTTGATGACGTTGCTAGTCCAGTACTAATATGTCTCGCCTTAGTTGTACATTGGAATGAGTAATTGGTCTCACATAGGGAAAATAGACAAGCATAATTCCCTTTCCCATTCTCCTTAAGTATATTGACTTTATGGAATTTGGTGGTACTGAAATCATATGATGCTTGAAAATAAATTCAAATAATCCAGTAATACAGCCCTACTTTTCACAAGGTCACCTAGTAAAATAAAAGAAATTAGCTTTCTTGCTTTCCAGCCTGATCAAGTTGATTGTTTTAACTATTGTTCTTTTATTTTATTTTTTGTACCTAATATGAATTTTGTGGATATTTATTAGCATGCCATTTTCCAGATTATCATCATTTTTATTTTATATTTGTTAATTTGATGGCCATCAGGTGGTATCTCAGAGTTGTTTTCATGTGTATTCCTATGATCACTTGCAATTTCAAGCATTTAAAAAGTAGTTTATCATTTATTTTCCTCCTTTTGACCATTACATGTTCATGGACTTTTATCTCTTATTGGCTGAAGAATGGCCCCCATTATGATAAATCTGTCAGTTCCTTACAGATTTTTACCAAAAAACCCAATCAATAGTACATAGCCTTTGACCAAGTGATAGGACCCCAATGGGATGAAAAAAAATAGTGAGGTCCCATTAATTAAAAAATATTGATAGCAACATGTTTTAGAATAAGCAGATAACTGTAAATGAGGTGGGTGTCCATTCATTGGTGAGTAACTGAATAAATTGTGAAATATGGATGAAATGGAATAATATTTCATGAAAAGAAGAGATGAATTTGAAGAATTCAGAGAAACTTCAAAAGACACACATGAATTAATGCAGAGAAAAGTAATCAGAACTAGGACAATTTACAAAGTAATGCCGATTTGTAAAAAGAAACAATTTTGAAAGATAATTCGAAATTTGAATTGAGAACTTGGCTTCATGTGATAAGAAATTAAAACTTCAAAAGGCTGATGATGAAGCAGACTCTCTCAGGAAAAAGGTGGTGGACTAGGGGTATGAAATAATACAATGTGTTGATTATTTTTCTTGATTATACTTAATTACAAGTGAGAGTTCTAGTTAGTGATATATATATATATATATTACATATATATACATATATCACTATAAACAAGGAGAAGAGTGTCAAGAAAACATTTAAATAAAAAAATTCCTATGTCAGACTTACATTAAAAAATTGGGAATGGGAGGTAGTTGAGAAAGTATTCATATACGTTAAAATCTCCTAATATGAAGTCAGAAGATGGGAAAAATATGGTGAGTGGGTCTTACAGTAGCAATGGGGAGCAAGGAGTATCTCATTACCAGTGTGTCAAAGGGTGTGAGTGGAAGTACAAGAATTACTGGAAGGGTGGCCTTTATTACAATGCTACCAGGAGGGAGCCAGGTCTCAGCAAGTGCCAGAGATGGAAAGAATGAGGAGGAAAAAAAAACCCACAAGTTTATTAACTATTGAAAAGGTATTCCAGAAAGCACAGAGGAAAGAACAGGTAGATCTGGAGTGGAGTATCTTCTGGTAGGGTTGAGGTGACTGGGAATAAGCAGTTGGGGATGGAGAATGGGGTTTGTACATTTGTGACCTGGGATTCAGGATCACTGGGATGGGGCAAATGTGATGGGTGGGAATATGGGAAGGAGTCCAAACAGAAAATCGGTGGGTGGAGAGGTGCTTGTCAAGGGAAGCCCTGCCTCAATAATGTTCAGCATGGAAGAGAGTGGTGAGAAGCCTAAGGCATGATCCATTGGAATGAGGAAACCAGAGCAGAAAGTATAAGATAAATCGGGTCCAGAATGGCCTCTGGAGAAGCATGGCTCCCTGGGAAGGCCCTGGGGCACAGGCAGTGACCAAGAGGTGGGTGGCCTGGATTTGGGCTGACAGAGATTCCTGAAAAGTCTATAATGATATTGCATCATCCTTAAATTCTGGGCATAAAAGAATGCTTTCTTTCCCTTCAATGTTTGTTCGGTATTTGCTAGTATTTTGTTAAATATGTTTTGCACTATTTTGCTATGGCATTCTTTCTCTGATAATCCTAGTCCTTTTTGGATATCAGACCACATCTCTCATGTGTACATGGGTGAAATTATGTCTTTCTACATTTTTGAAAATAACACACGACATTTGTTGTTGTTGCTGCTCAGCCGTGTAATCTTCATGACCCCATATCGGGCTTTCTTGGCAAAGATCCTGGAGTGGTTTGCCATTTTTTTCTCCATGAATTTAGGCAGACAGAAATGCCCTTGTCTATAAAATGAGGATGATAACAGCAACTAGAGTTGTTGAGAGGATCAAATGAGATCATACTTGTCAAGTGTTTTTCAATCCTTAAAAGTATGATATAAATGCTGTTATTAGTAGTACTAGTATCATTATAGTTTATTCACTGGTTCATGTTTGTTCAATTTCTGTTCTGGAAATTGGTCTATATAGGTTAATTATTTCTTGTTTTTAACTTGGATATTTTACATTATTGTAGATATCCATTCTTATCATTTTATTTTCATCTTTATGATCATTATATTTATTTAATATTTACAATTAATCCTTTTCAGTATTTCATTTTCTTCTATATTTTTATTAAAAGAGCTAATCAATTTTTCTGGTTTTCAGAAACAAAGGTCTTTTACCTTTGCTAAATTATTGATTATTTTACTTCTTAATTCAATGACTTTTTTTTCTTTCAATCATGTTTATTGTCTTTCATGCATGTTTGTGCTATTAATTTTTTTTTACTTTCTTTTTGAAAAAACTACATTCTCAACTACATTTTCGTCTTCTTAATCACTTCTCAGGAATATAAATTTGCCTCTTAGCAGGCTACTTATGATTATATTCTATATTGCTATTGTCATTATTCTAATATAGCATTTACTGTTCATACAGCTTAGTTTTCAACTCTAAAAGGATTTTTTTTTTTGCCTTTTTTTGGAGGGGCAATTGGGGTTAAGTGACTTGCCCAAGGTCACATGGCTAGTTTTGTGTTAATATCTGAGGCTGGATTTGAACTCAGGTCCTCCTGACTCCAGGGCCAGTGCTCTCTATTCACTGCACCACCTAGCCACCCCTCTGATATGATTTAGCAAATAATTGTTTTAGTTTCCAATTAAGTCTTCATTTTTAATCCAATTTTCATTTTTACATATAATTTCTTTGTTTTGCTATGGATTGTAAATGATGTGTTAAGATTTCCTCCCTTCCCTTATTTATAAGGTCCTTATGTCATAGAGCAGGTCTTTTGTATGTGCTTTGGATTCCTTTGACAGTCATTATCAAAACTAAAGTTTTTAAATTCATCAAATAAAACACATAGAATCATAAAGGAAAGAAAAGGTTAGTGAAAAAATGCATTTTTTTCTATTCAAGTTCATTAACCCTCCTGAAATTTATGATGGGTCTATGTGCTTCAACTTAAGAACCCTTGCCCTGGATATTGATTAGGTTTTGGAAAGGTATTTCAATAAAAGTTAAATTCTCTGTATGTGTAGAAAACAATTTTCTCAGCATTATGTTGATGTCTATAATATCTTTTTTGTTAATTGATTTTTCATAGTCCATTAATAGAGTTTGGAATTCTTCTACTATTACTTTTTTCTGTTTGAATCTTTTTTTTTTTTTGCATTTCAGTCAACATTTTTTAAAAGAATTTTTTAGAATTTTGTTGATAGATTTTGGATATATATACATCTAATATGATTTCATTAGACATGATTTCTTTGTTTATCTATTTGAGCTCTTCTTATGTTTTCCAACTTGGATTCTGCTTTGTATGAAATGATCACCACACCTTATTTTCTATAGTCTGCTGATTCATCAATATTTTTCCTCCAAATATATAACTCTGTTTTCCACATTTCTTAAGGACATTTCGTATATCCAATATATTTGAGGATGTATTAATTAATGATTTCCGTAGCCATTTTTATTTAAGAAGTAATCCATTATAGCCAAGTTCAGAATTATTAATTTTTCACCATCAATCATAACTTTTATTGGTTTTACAAGTAAGGGCTATCATATATCTTTTTTTCACTAGTATCAATGTAATTTAAACCTTTCTGTGTACTCACACGGGCATATGCCCACATCTTTCTGCATAAATTTGAAATACATTCCATGTAGTATTGTTGTTAGTATTAATGATAGTTAATAATTATTCATATTATAATATTATGATTGTTTATAATATAATTGATAGCCTGGAGTCATGAAGACCTGAGTTCAAATTTGATCTCAGGTACTTATTAGCTCTGTAATTCTGGACAAGTCACTTCATCTTTGCTTCAGGTTCCTCAGTTGTAAAAACAGGGTCATAACAGCACCTTCCATAGAGGGTTGTTGTGAGGACCAAATGAGATATTTGTAAAATTGCTCCCCACCATTCCTGGCACACAGTAGGTGTTATATAAATGCTAATCCCCTTCCTTCCCTCTTCTATTATTTCTACTACAACCACTGCTACCACCACCACCACAACTACTACTACTACTACTACTACTACTACTACTACTACTACTACTACCACTACTACTATTACTACCACTACTACTACTACTACTACTACTACTACTACCACTACTACTATTACTACCACTACTAC
>CM053582.1:254703603-254724543 GCA_028627135.1 Pseudochirops cupreus
ACTACTACTACTACCACTACTACTATTACTACCACTACTACTAACACTACTACTACTACCACTACCACTATTACTACCACTACTACTACTACTAAATTTTCAAAATATTTTTACCTTTTTACCATCACTATATAGGGATATCTTTTGGAGGTTCTCTGCTATAATCTTTTTTTAACTACATACTCACTTCTGTACTTGTTCATGTCTAATGTCCAAACTCATAGTCTTTAATTTAAAGACATCTATAATTTTTTATACCCCTTCCAAAGTTTTTATTTCCTTTGCCTCTCTTCTATTATACATTTCTGATAGAATGTAAGCTTCTTGAAGATAAGATTGTTTTTTTTTTCATTTTGGCTTATTATTATGATTATTTTATTTTATTGTAAATGGTAGATACTTAATAAATACTTATCTTTATTATATGGAAACCCAGTGTATATATGCATAGGCATATACATGTGTGTATATGTATGTATTCATATCTCTCATTTCCTTTGCATTTCATTTGAATCATGGAACATAATAATAATTACTGACTTGTATATAATGCTTCATGGTTTTCAAAGAACTTTACATTTTCTCATGAGAGATAATGAGAAGCCAAAGTGAGAAGTGAGAATTGAGAAGTTAAAGGAAAGAGATGACCGACAATGGCAACCTTCCTGCTAAATCAGGAGTTCTTGACCTTTTCTGTGTGTGTCATGGTACAGTGCCTGGCATATAATGGGTGCTTAATAAATGTTAATTGATTAATTGTCATGGACCCCTTTGATAATATAGTAAAGCCTATGGACTCTGTGCATAAAATACGTCATTATTACAAAGGAAACAAAATATTGAAATACAGTTATCAAAATATTAAAACAAAAGATTCACAGATGTCAGGTTGAGTACTCTAGTCAGATGAGAAGCTCCTCACATCAAGTCGTGGATGCTTTGATTAAATGTTTATTCATAGACAGTTTGAAATTTGCCTTAACTTTGTGGCTTATTAATTCTCATTAAGTGTCCTGGCCAGGCTCGGCTTCTTTTTCAGGAATACCTGGAATTCTTTTTGTAGATACTCATCATATTTCTCTTGATAAGCATGTTCAGTATTTTTGGGTAAGTGATTTGGAAATGAAGTTCTATTTTTCTTGATTTCTGGTATCTAATATTACATTTTTTTTCCCTGTTCTTTCTTTTCTGGATGAGAAAACCTTTGTGTTTCTGGTCAGAATTTTGGGTCACATAATGCGTTTCTTTTGGATATTTGCCATTTTTAAAATTGAATTATTTGTTATTTCTTTGCTATTGAAATTTTGGGGTTCAGTCACATTATATGTGAACGAGTTGAGTCCAGTATTCATCTCCTTTTTGGCATCCTATGGATTCTGATGTGTATTCTGACTTTGGCTTGCTAGAGTCTCAGGACCTTATTATTATTATTGGTAGCATTATTTCCTTAAATTTATCTTTCCCTAAATTTATCATTATTTCCTTAAATTTATGCCTTCAGTGTTTTTAGGGGGAAGGGACTAATAATTCTCAGGTTATATCTTTGAGTAGTATTCTTTAGCTATATTGCTTTTATACAGTTCTTATTTCTGTTGTGTTGATTTTTAATTTTATTTTAATACCTATTCTGGTGGTTTTGGTGTTTTTGCCTTCTATTGGGAAGACTATTTATCATTGAATGTGGTTTTATTAAAATTTTTCATCAGTTGCTTTTAGGTTCTAAGATTCATATTCATCCTTTTTTGTTGTTGTTGTCATTGTTCCTACCATATTGATTTCGTGTTTATCTTTAACTGGCGCTATATCTTGCTTTATTTTGCTTAGTGAGCTTATTAACCGTGTTGAACTATGATTTCATTTTTTCCTCCTTCTAATGTCCTAATGTCTTCTCCTTAGATTATGGTATGATATTTATTCATAACATGGGAACTTTTTTTCTTTCTTTCTTGCTAACTTCTTTAATGAATCTTTTCCTTGGCTTCCTTGGCTTCTTTCAAATCTCATCTAAAATCTCACCTTCTACAAGAAACTTTTCCCAACCTCCCTTAATGCTAGTGTCTTCTATCTGAGATTATCTCTAATTTATCATATCTATATCTTTACATATATGTGTGTGTATATATGTATATATGTATGTATATATATATATAAATATATATATATATAAATATATATATATATATTTTTATATATATATATATATATATATATATATATATATATATGTACAGACGCACATATATTGTTTGTACATAATGGTTACATGCTTTGTCTCCAATTAGATGTAAGTTCCTTGAGAAGAGAGATTTTTATTTGTGTTTCTTTCTATCCACAGTGATTAACACTGTTTAGTATGTAGTACATATTTAACAAATACTTGTTGACTAGACAAATTTTCCTTTTGGAAAATTTTGGAATTCTTTGTCCTTTTATTCTATGTTATCTGTTTGTTACTATTTTTTGTGGAATGTGAAGGGGAGCTGGGCTTTCTTATTACTTCTCATTCCACCATCTTGACAGAGATATCCAGACATGATTCACCAATAGTGAATCAATGAAAGGTTATATGCATAGGATAAACATGAGCTTGACAGATTTTGGGAGCAAAGGGAGTATAGAAAGGACTGGAATCCTGTGCTTCATGGGGACATGTAGAGTCAGATATGATTAAACATCTGAACAACAACATGCATGATAAATGGGTATGTGAAAGGCTGGAATATAGAAATATATAAAGAATAAGGAGTCTAGACTTTCTTAGTTGTGTCTGTCCCTTGTGTATTTTATAGTGACTATGGTCATTTTCAGGTTTGGAAAGTGTTTTCTATGAGAACTGTAACATGGTATGATAGACTCATAGTTCTATGTATATACATATATATATATATATATATATATATATATGTATACACACACATACACACACATACATATACATATATACATATACATATATAGATATCTATATATAGATCTATGTATGGATCTGTAACATCCCTAACTTATGCTTATATTCTGTAGCTCCAGTGATATGATCTCCGACACCAAATGAGGCAACACAGTTCTTATTAAAAAAAAAATTTCCTTACATAAAGTTGAAATTTGTCTCTTTGTGACTCCCTCCAATTTCTTCTGTTTCTGCTATCTGGGAATGAACAATACATACATAGAATATAGAGCCATTCAGATATTTGAAGAGAAGTATCGTGTCTTCCCTATCTTCTCTTCTCCTTGTTAAACATCCTTAGTTCTCTCCACTGAAGTTTATGTGGTTGTATTGTTGATTGAATAAAGCAATCAATGGATCTCAGACTTTAGTTGTGGCCTGAGATTCCAATATCCTCAGCTGGCACAATCATTCCCTAAACTCTGATTAAAGCATTAACAGAAGAATTTGATCTTTTATCTCCCTTTTCTTTCCCCATTCCCCATTTCATGTTAGACCTAGTAAAATGCCCAAAGGGAATGATTAAGAAGAGAAACATTAAAGGACCTCAGTAATCCATGAAATATATAAATAGCCACTTAGTAATTGAGAGTTAAGAACTTACAGTTTATCATACTTTGGAGATAAGGGAGACAATAATAGATTTGATGATTGTTTTCTATCAACAATGTAAAGGGGAGGGGATAGAGAATTAGACTTTTAATCAAAAAAGAATTGAATTCAAAATTTACTTTTGAAACTCACTGTGTGACAATGGACATACCAGACTACTTTTCCATACCACAGTTTCCTCATCTGTAAAATGGGTATGATAACATCTCTTACCTCACAGAATTGCTATAAGGATCAAATGAGATAATGCTTGCAAAGTGATTTACAAACCTTGACATTCTTTTTTTGAGCTTTGTAGCTTGTAAATGCCTTATTTGGTTAACTCAATTAGAACTGTTCATAGACATAATAAATCTCTTTTATCTCAAGGGACTCATTAATTTTATTGCAAAATTAACCTAACACCATGGGAGCAGATCTAGAGTTACATAAATACCAGTTATACAACCAAATGGAAGGAATTTCAAGGCAGGAAGTTAGTCTTTCAAGCAATATTATTTTCATTAAAAGATCTCAACATTAACATAATTATTGAGTTTGCTAGGCCATGATACATCATTCCAATTGTTTTTCACTTTAGCACTTCAGTTTCCTATTTTTAAAATGTACTTCATGGTCGGGATAGAAGTTTATTATTACCAGGGTGAGCTAATGCATAGCACTGCTAAGCAACTTACATTTTATTCAAATTATTTCATTGTTGATAAAATAAAGCCTGTTGTTCAAGTGCTATGAAAATGACTTTCAGGAAATGAAGACAACAGAACTTTTATGCCCCAAATCAGAATTGTATGTATTATCCAAAAACCTGACCACAGCCAGTAAATGGACACTTTAATCCTTGTATCAGTTCTATCCTAAATGGAAATGGTTAAATTACAAATTAGTGATAAATAAACTCTTGCAGAAATACTGTTAGAAAACTCACGTTACCAAAACAACCCAGACCTTTCCCATCTCCTCCTCATTCTGAGACTTTATAAGGCACAACACACGCATAAAAAAGTTTCTAAAATGTCATCTTCTGATATCCTTGAATTTTGATTAGTTACAATGTTAAACCAATATTGCTTTCCTTTATTTTCAAGAATGTATTCAGTGTAACCTTTTTGATCACAAACTGAGAGTGACCATTGCCATTTTCCAAATGCTGGAGTGTTTGGACTAAGGTGAATTCCTTGAAGATCGAAAGACATAAGGATTTTAGTTCCCATAAGCAGCATTCTGCATATTCTATTAATTTCTGATTCTGATGTTTCATTGTTCCTTGAAGTGATTCTATAAGGCTCTGCCATTGGACCACAAACTCTGTCAGATTCTACCAAGGTAGAAAAAAACAAGTCTTATACATTATGTGTCTATTGTCTGAGGATCAGCCAAGTTAACATTGGAAATAGTTATCATTAGAAAGTTGGCCATGAGTTGATGGATTTTGGATGCCAATAGAAACCCATGAAGATCATCTACAAAGGCATGGAGTAGTTTCAGCTTGCATTAGTGAAGTAAATACACCACTCAAATTACCTATATCATGAGGACTGAAAAAACTATTCTGGACAATACATATAACCACATTAAACCTTTTATTCTATAGGCCCTTAGTTGACTAGCCCCAGTAGATATTTTAAAAGGATTTGAATGTACAAGATCATTGTGTTCAGAATATCTCTAACCTTTGGGGATTGCTCTTAAGGAAAGTTAGTGACACACTCTTCATGAGACGTTCTTTGTATATAAAGAAGAAACTTGGGTCCACAGCATCATAGAGCTAATTTTAGATGGCAATTATAACGTTCCCCAAACACAGGAGAATACCATTCTCAAATTAGACAATTGTTAGACAAAAAAGGAAACAAAAACAATAAGAACAAAACAAAACAAAACCATACACACAAGACCCCTTAAGCCCCCAAGATTTAAGTTTACCAAATAATAACAAAGAACAACGGGCAGAGTGCATTTCACTGGGAACTTGTCTGACCTACAGAGGACTTTATAAAGACAGAAGTCATTTTCAGATCACCTCTAAATATAAATAAAATTTATACAAATAAGATATAAAGAAAAAGTAGTAGCTTTGTAATGAACAGTCCACAGAAATCCTTGCCTAATCTATGTGATGAGTCTTGCTGAATTAGAAGGGATTTGAAAATTTTCATTCTTTATCCATTTGGAAAAGAGAGCAGGGTAAGGTTGTATAACATTTCTGTCTCTTTCTAATGTTTAAAAAATCCTATGATTTAATTTGCCAGCCATTCCTATTTTCTTTCTTTTACAGTCTAAGGTACCTGTAACAAAGCAGTGAAATGTGAAGTCAGTCAAAATCTACACCAAGAAGAATGTGTAAGATGACATTTTTCTGCTCCACATTGTGTACTGGATTTGCTACATCCCATCCTCATAGGGAGACTTTAATGAGAAACCAGCGTATTCTAAATCTATTCTCATGACAGTGGCTTTTTAAAAAGAAAAATGACACATACTTAGTCACTCCTTGTTGCAGTTTTAGGTCTGTCATATCTTGGTTTTGGACATAGACATAAAAAGCAGCAGGAGAGAGACTGTTATTTATACTAATAACGAAATGGAAACGTTTAGTATTTCCTATTCAATGTCTCTTTAGAGCATGCCTTCAGTAAAATTTTAAGTCAATTTGATGGAAAGAAATTAAATACACATACTTTACAAACAAAACCAAAATAAGTCACGAGACTTATCCAATGTATAAATAACTGTTTTACAAGGGTCTCAGGGACCTTCTTGAAGGGCTCACTTAAGAAAACTGACTAATTTAGAAGTTAGAGGGAAAATAACTGTGAGAGAAATGAAATAATTATTTCAACAGACTAACGTGGGTGAATTCAGGCAAAAAGAAGGGAGAAAAGTTGGATTTCAGTATCTTATTAATCATTTTTTCCTTAAGCTGTGTGAGTTGTAGTTGCCTGATTGGGTTAACTCAATTAGAACTGTTCATAGACATAATAAATCTCTTCATCTTAAGGGAGTCATTAATTTTATTGCAAAATTAACCTAACACCATGGGAGCAGATCTAGAGCTTGACAGATTTTCTTAAACCAATCTACTTGATCTTTTGATAGGACCCTTGTAAAATGTTCACAGTCCAATGAGTTTTAACCTTGTGCACACTAAAACTAATAGCATGTCGTGATAATCTCAGTGTCATTACCCTGGTAATCTAGTTCAGGGTATATCACAATTTGCTGCATTATCTGAAACTCTCACATCATCTACCATCCTCTCTCTACTGTCCTCATTTTAATGAGGGAGGATGGTGTTCAGCACCATGCTTGCTATGTTCTGATAACCTTACATGTTTAATTGTAATTGAGAGTCAAGTGACTTGTGCAGGGCATGCATTTTAATTAGCCTTCATCTGAGTAGTGAGGCCATTTGTCTAGATTTTCTTTCATCATATTAATTAATTGGGAGTCATGAGTCAGGTTTACGTCTTGCATTGTCCATGGAAGACATTCATTTTGGATAGTTATATATATTTCCACTTACTTACTACTTGTCATTTACTTATGTAGGACTCACCACTTGATTAGTATTTTATTTTTAAACCCAAGTGAGGGATCTACATGGTATGTAGGTACAGTGTTATAGATTATGATAATGTTAAACTATCCCAAATAAAACATAAACCTTGGGAAGATAGAACAAAAGGGTCTATCTTTAAAATTGACAAGCTGGCAGAAGAGTGCAAATCATAATGATTACATCTTAATTATATTTGAATAGAAATGATGTAATGGATGCCATACAACAGAAAGACAAATTATTCAGGATTGGAGGACTCTATAGACACCAAAATGAGTGAGAAAATAGAGGCAATTATCTGAATAGCCAATTAACTGGATCAACCAAAATACTCTTTATTTTAATCATTTATACACATCCAATGAAATTGTTTGGGCCTAGGTTATCCAGGTAAACTGTTCCAATTATCCACTTGGATTTTTGTCTGTAGAGGCAACTTTGTTTTAATAACTGGCTACAAATAAGGATGGCCTTAAAATTTATTTCAAAAACAATTAGCTCATGACCAGTGTTGGTTCCAGAAGTTGAATATTGGAACACGTGGCTTTCCTATTGGTAGGAGGACAGTAGATTATCCCCACAGAATATTATATGTTCTGCCAGTCACTGAGATGTTGCATTCTTAATTTTTACTCTTTATTTATTTTAATAAGGTAGAGTACTATGGGAGAGTTATTGAGGAGAGATTATGGTACAAAATATATCAATAAAGCATTAAAAATTGGCATTTATTATGTGACCTTTGTGCTTTATCACCACACTTACAGCTTTCATACTCTTACCTCTACTCTTCAATAAGTCAGCTAAGTAAACATAAATCTTAGCCTTTTGAAAGTGGTAGCAGAAACAGGACATATTTATACTCAAGGAGAATTCAGACCATTTTGTTGAAGATAGTTTTTTTTTTTTTGCTTTTTGTAGGGCAATTGGGGTTAAGTGACATGCCCAAGGTCACATGGCTAGTAAGTGTTAAATGTCTGAGGTCACATTTGAACTCAGGTCCTCCTGACTCCAGGGCTGGTGCTCTATTCACTGTGCCACCTAGCCATTCCCTGAAGGTAATTCTGATTAAGACTCACTATCACCTGAATTTAAGCAGTCATTTATATACTTAAATCTCACTTTATTTATAAAGTAATCATTTCTGATATCCATCAATAAGCCTGCTTAGCTGAAAATAAAATAGGATATGTCCTGTTAATTGAAGGAATGCTAAGAGGTCATTAATAATGAGGAATGACTCATTTACCATGTTTAGCCATAATACTATGGACAACAGACAGAATTTAAATGTAAATCATAAAATTTTCTGTTTTTTAATATTTGTCTGATTCTCATTAAGTATGCCTTTTTTGTAGTTAGGCCCTAGATATACAGGCCAATGGTTATTTTCAAGGTTACACTAGGAAATATGTCATTTCTTGTTCATGCAGTCCGTTTAAAGTACCTAAAAAGGGACTAGCAATTTTAACCCAGGGAATGACAACCTTAAAGTTAATGATAGCTCTGTGGAAACCATGCTTTAGAAGGCATTTTAAAAGATACTGTTATACCAGAATAGCATAAAAATCTCTCTTTCAGGAACAGCGATATGTGGGAAACTGCATAGAATCTAAAGTGGGCAGGAGGACCTGTAGCCTTGAGGCCACATGTGGCCCTCTAGGTCCTCAAGTGCAGCCCTTTGACAGAATCCAAACTTCACAGAACAAATTCCTTTAATAAAATAATTTGTTCTATAAAACCTAACTCAGTCAAAAGGACACATACAAAGACCTAGAAGGCCACATATAGCCTTGAGGCCACAGGTTCCCCACCCGTGTCCAGTGAGGAAATATAGACACTGGTCTTTTGTGGAGCAACTCAATAAGCTGCTCTAGGAATGGTGATTGTAGCTTTTTCAATTTCCTACTTTTTGTCACTGATTTGCAGCTTAACAGTTTCTTCCATATGTTGCAAAGGAGCATCCACAGAGAATGATCCTTAGAGAAATGAAAATGTTATCTTGTCAGCCTCTTTAGGATAAGTAACAATGTAATGTGATACAACATGACTGGGCGAGAAGTCAGAAAAGCTAAGTTCTAGCATCAGCTCCATTTTTAACTAGATGTGCTTATATCTAGCTTCCACACATAACCAGCATATCCAGACTAACAGGCAGCTGTGAGGGCTGGCCCTGCCATGTGCTTCAGTGTAGCCCCAGGCAAACAGGCAGTTGCTAGCTCCAGGACCACCACTGTAGCCCTAGGGAAACAGGCAGATGCTAATGCAGGAACATTTCACCAGCCTCAGTGCACTCCAGACACCAGCACTGGGACCCTGATTCAGGACGAGGTAAGCTGCCAGACCCTTTGGGCCTTCAGCAGGCCCCACCATGGGCCTCAGAGCAACATCAGTACAGCATTGGAAAAATAGCCAGGGCCTGTGGTCCCTGGCACAAGAAGTCTAAGATAGTGCCTCTTCCACTCTAGGAGCAGAGCTAAAATTTAAAGGAAAGGAAAAAAAACTGAAGAAGATAAGCAAAAAAACAACCGAACCAAATAAAACCAAAGAATCTGACCATAGAAAGTTATTATGGTGATAGGGAAAATCAAGACACAAACTCAGAAGAGGAGGACAACAATATCAAAACATCTATGGACAAAAATCCAAGGAAAAATGGGAAGGGGCCTCAATCCCAGAAGGAAGTCATTGAAGAGCTCAACAAAAGGTTTAAAAATCAAATAAGAGGGGTAGAAGAAAAATCAGGAAAAGAAAGGAGAGTGATATAATAGACTTATGAAAAATAAATCAACAGCTTGGAAAAGAAAACAGCTGCTTGAAAAGTAGAATTGGTCAAATGGAAAAGGAAGTATAAAAGCTAACTAAACTATATCACACTTAAAATTCTAGTACTTAAGAACTACTCAAGCCATAGCATTTAAAATAAGGATTAATCTTTATATTTATATGTTAAAATAGAACTAGAATTGTAGGCATATTTGGACAGCCTGCCATCTATGTCATAAATTGGACCATGTGAAGTTTCTCTTACCACTCTGAGACAGTGTAGGGAAAGTACAGGGACAATTCAATAAAGGAGACATCCTACCACTGAAGTGTTAAAACTTCAAATGCAGCTCTGAAGGGGCAAGGTAAGCCCCTCTGTAAGGAATAAGATTATACAAACCAAGGCCCTAACTTAATATGACCTTTCTATTACCCTGAATTGTTTTAGAACAGAAAATCCTGGGAACATGAGGGCTGCGCTTCTGCTGAGATCCTGGCCAGGACCTTGAGAAGAGATATGGTTAACTGCCCAACTCCTGGAACTAGCCATTCCAAGGAAACATTGTTCTTGTGGGGGGGAGGGCCTTGGAGGGATTGTTGCTCTTATCTTACTATTCCTAAGGCTTTATTCTGTTGTCTCGGGCTTCCTTCCCACTTGCCTATATTGTAAATAAATTATATTAGGTCTTTTGACCTAATGAGTGTTCCACTCATGCGAATCCTGAACCTCCTTAATCAGACAAGCTCTCAGCAGGGAGGATTTTGTAACAAAGGTCCCTTTATGTTACTAGCACAACAGGTCAGATGAGATCATGTATGTAAAATGTTTTGTAAAAAAATTAAAGCTATACTCTTTGTAGGTGTGTGAATGTGCTTGTGTGTGTGTATATATATGATGTGATGGTATGATTATGGAACATTGGGTAGCTAGTGACAGAGCTACATAATACAGGGGAAAGAGTTTTTACTCAGGAGTCAAAGGACCTGTGTTCAAATCTCACTTCTGATACTCACAACCTTTGTGACCCTGGATCAGTCATAGTGAATGTATTGAATAATTTTGCTGAATTGATTTTTTTTCCCTCTTTAATTCTTGGTTAAAAGGGATAATTCACCAGGTAAAGGAAGAGGGGGAAATGAAGGTGACATCTAAGGAAAATATACTATAAAAAATGGAAAATTGAAAAAAAGAAATTATTTAATAAGAAATATCATTTTTCAGTCAATTTATGTTCAAAGACAAAAATTCAGCATGCTTTCTTAAACCAGACCTACTCACTGCCTCACTTCAAACTCCTATCTCTGATTCTCAGCTATATTTTAAAACTTATTCTTATAGAAAATTATTTCCTTGAGAATTTTTTGATTACTGGGATGAGTAAGATGTGTGTGGTTTATAACTATCAACATTACATTAAAAGTGGCTAGAACAGTTAAGTTACCAGGTCTGCAAGCCACCAGTACATAAATAAACTGGAAATCAAGTTGCATCAGAAACCTAGTAATTTATGTATTAAAACTGCAGAAGAAACAGCAGCTGAAAAATTATGTGGTGGTGAACAAATGACTAAAGTAATAGCACTGCATCACTTACCTTAACAAATATCTGGTAGAAATGTCCTGAAGGAGCAGATCATCCATTAGAGGGAATGGCAAAAATTTTAGCAGAGTATTTATCAGCTGGGTAATCTTACTATTTAGTAGCAATTTTTCTTGGTATTTTTGATCTCCTTTGGTACAAAAAAAATAGGATTGTATGGAAGCTGCCCATTTCTCAAAGTGAATTACAGTTATAAAGGAATAATATCCATTAAAAAGGAGTGACTGAACCAGAGAACACAGCTCCATGCTTTGCCCTCTAAAATAGATGTGTATATAACTATACAAAGAGATTGACAAGTAGATTGGGTGTTGAGAATGCATCTTAAGATGTTTAGATAATATCACCACTTGAATAACTTCCCTGAAACAAATAGTACCAAGTAAAAATGGCATACCACTTTAAAACATTCTTCTAAACCTGTTCCTATTAATGCATAAAAAGAAGGCAAGGCGAAAAAGAGTGAGAGGTGACTGAACATGTTGGTCTTAGATAATTCTTGAGCTTCTTCAAATCCTAACACATTAAATGCCAAATGATCATCTTTCAATAAGGACCCCCTACCATAATTCATCACTAATAATATAGTAATAAGAAGGTCCAAGAAGCAGTATGGTGTAGCAGATAGGAGGCCAGTCAAATTCAAGAAGGACTGGGTTCATGTGCTGTTTCTGATACATTCTACCTGTATGACTTTGTCCAAGTAACCCAACCTTTCAGTATCTCAGGCATATAAATCACAAACGAGTTGAACATATTTGGATATGGAGTTCCCTATCCTGATGGACTCATGCAACCCTGCTACACAAACACACAAAGTTTAAAAAAATAGAGCTGATCTTTAAATGAACTGAAGTCTAAAAGATGGAGAACTCTTTGCAAAGATGTTATCTTTGTGGAAATTTACAAGATGAGACACTCATGCATTTATAGTTTCTTCAAATAATGACAAGGGCACGTATATATCGCTACTCTTTGGTTTTGTAAATTTCGAATAAGGAAAACAATGTAATTCACTTATATTATTGAGTGAGTGAAATGGAGAAGGAAAGAGACACATGTAATTAATTTTCTTTTGTTTCTGGCATCACATAACACGTTTTAAACATATTTATACATATATGTGTATATACATACACATGCCATGATACATATACCTACACACATGTATGCATATACACACATATGTATACATACAGTGTGTGCATGTGCGTGTATATGATTTTAGAACTGAATGACATTCTGAAATTTGTTGTTCATAAGGATAAGCTTTTCCTCTCAGCACTGAGAATGATTTGTTCCATTGTTAACTCTGAGCCAAAAGGTTTCAGAGACTGAAGTTATGCCGAGGAATATTTAAAGATACTCATACAGTTTTAGAAAGAGTAGACTGAGAAGGAGGAATATGGACATGAGTAGAGAAGCAATGGCATTGGGGGAAATCGCTATGCAGAATATTATCAGCCAAACTGGAAAGAACCAGTGATATATGGGCAACCAAGAAAAGGAGAAACAAAGGACAGACAAGCTGCAACAGGGAAAGGAGCAATCCAAGTAGGCTGTTAGGCACCTATAGCCAGAGGTGTTTTGAAATCAGCTTGTACCAACTAATGAGAGGTGATTGCCAAATTTTCAGGGTGAGCATTTACATCTTGGAAATCAGCAAATGCTACAAATTAGGGCTCGCTTTACTATTTTGTCTAGGCTTAAGAAATTGATGGGAAAAATATTAATAATGCAGATTAAATTTAAAAATGTGTCCTATAGTGTTGTCATTGTTGTTTGAGAGCTAGCGGCTAAAACACAGACCAATATAGCCCTGCCTACAGCCATCCTGATACAAAGAATTCGTACTAAAATTGCTAGTTCTAATTGTCTCAAATGACTGAGAGAAGTTCCAAGGAATCCACTCTTGTCCCGGTTTCCCCTTCTTATGTCTGTCTAATAATATGTACTGTAATATACTCTACTTGATTCTTTTCTCTGAGCATTTTCTATATTCTGATTTTTCCTAAAACAAAGAATCCAGATGCTATCTGGCAATGCACAAAATTTAAATTAGGGCAGAGAGCTAAGCCTCTATCTGAATGTTGGGGATTTTTTTTTTTTACCTAGGGGCTCTGAGCTACTGCGATGCTGTTAATAAATTAGTAATACTTTAGTCTGTTACAGACTCAATAAAATAGCAGAGAAATGAACCACCTGAGGGCTATTCTATTTCCCTTAGGCCAAAAACCGAGTTAATTGTTGTAATGGGATGTGATTGATTAACTCTTCAGAGTAGGGGGAGGGGGAACACAGAGTGACTGAGCAATGAAAAGAACATACTTCAACTCAATACCCGTGGAAGAGTTAGGCAAGGCTGGAGAAGGACTAAGTTCTCCACTTTTCAAGAAGAGAACTCTAACCTCCACAGTGACATTTGTCATTATTATATTATTTTAGGGATCTGGAAAATAGGACACATTCCAGTTGTGGAAATACATGTGTAGTGGTAATGTGTAATTTGAAAATTTAGTCAACACCAAAACTTTTGAGGACTAAGCCAAACCCCACAAAAATTAAAACCTTAACAGGAAAAAAAAAATGATAGAGCTTCAAATTTAATGATCTGACATCATTTTTTCAAAACGTCAACAAATGCAGAGCTTTTGTGAGAAAGCATGACTCAATTTTAAATTGGAGATATGTCAAAAGAACTTTTCCATGAGTAGAGCCTAGCTTTAAATTAATTTATGCGTATTCTACATCAGTACAAACATTTTATTTCATTTCGTATAGGAACTCCATCTCTACATGTTGGCATCTCATCTTGTTATAGTCTTATAGAGTTGTCTGGGAGAGGTTAAGTGACTTGCTTATGGTCACACAACCAATATGTAACAGAAGTAGGACTTTACTCATCTCCAAAATTAGCCTTCTACTCTCTATGGTATGTACATCAATACATCTTTCTGACTTTTTTTTTCTCAGTCTCAGTCTCTGTTGCTCTCATTCTCTGTCCATCTCTCTGTCTCACCATCTAGAGATGCATTTAAATGCACCTTTATGATCTTTATCTTCTCCATCTCCAACACATGCTTTCACCAATGGTAGAAGAGAGGAAGGGTTGGACCTATATGGACACAGACTGCACAGTTTCCTGTATACATTTCTCTCTCTCTCTCTCTCTCTCCTTTGGCTGCTATGTAGATAGTTTAGGTGAGACAGAACATTAAAGGAAGGAAGGAGACAGGAAGCAGAGAGAGTCACTTTTTTCCTCCCAGGCCAGGGGAATTCCCTTTCTAGCACAGCAGAGAGAATCCCAGCAACCTCAAATATAATTAAGTAATACTTCCCCAAACTACAGTAAGTACTTTAAAGTCACGACAAATATGTTATCCTCATGTCCAGGGCTCTTCTTCCCAGGAAGTTTTATAATTGTCTATACGGCAATTAATTCCTTAACTTTAAAAATTACCCAACACAAGGACTTAAATATGTAGAATTTCATTTAAATAAGTCAGTCAACAATTTTTTATAAAGTATTGAACACTTCATTGTAGAAACATAGGCAAAATGACTATTATAACCAAAATGAAAAATACTGTTCAATTTAAAAAATGTACTTAAACAAGAACCTGAAAAAGTTTATGATATGCATAACATTGTTCAAGCAAAATTGCACTAGTATTACATAAATCAATAGTTTATAAAGGCCTCAATATGGCAAAGTTTAGAAATAGGTAGTATGCATGCACATAGTACAACAAAAAAATCTCTTTATAAAACAGCAGTTTTTTTTTAATGCTTGTACAAAGGGAATAAAGAGCAACCACAAACATATTTCATCTGTTATGTTAATACATTATGACAGCTAAAAGTCGGTCATGTCTATCAGAGGAACAAAAAGCCCTCCATACCATGTGAATAAATCTTTTGTGCCTTTTAAAGATATTTGTATAAAAATGCTATCTTTTTATATGTAACTTAAATAAGTCATACTTCTTTCAGTTGAAATTTTGGGGAAAAATAAGTGAGTGGGCTCTATATACTTGTATAGAATGTAAAAGAAATGGATACCAGAGTAATTAGTCCAACTTTGACACTTTCCACCTTTGATTATGGATTATTAATGATAATATCCCAGAACTATACTGCTAAGGTCCCTTAGCAATAAATATTTTTAATGGGGCACATAATAATGTGGTCCTAATGTACCTTGAACATATCCAATCAACACTGCTTACTAAAAAAGCTGCTTTGTTTTATATGCATGGCCTCACAAAAACAATTCACTTGCTTTCCCCAAATTGGAATTATGTTGTCAATATATGTGCTTATGTTTTCTCTTTTGTTGTTTACAGTGTGGTAAGGGGTTAATCATCCACAAAATGCATGTGACTGCGTGAACGCATCCATAATACATGAATAGGTAATGCCCTCTTGTGCTCTCGAGTGGCTACTGTACTAAAGACCTAATGGAGATCAGGTCTTGTTCCACAGCAAAGAAAGTCTTTCAGCTTTTAAGATAGCTATGTTCTACCAGTATTGGTTAAACACAAACGCTGATTATATGGCACAGGTGTTTAGGATAGCACATATAAATAAAGAAAGCATAGTTGTTTGTATTCATGCAGATCATTAGAATTTATCTTATATATTTTTTTTATTTTGAAGCCTCATTTATCTCTTCATGATCTAAGGCAAATTTCAAAAGCAGGCCATGTTGGAATTTTTAAGATTATATACTTTTATTCAGGCTCTGAAGTAAAATCCTAATGGGCGCAAAGAAGAGAGTACACCATTCGATCATTCTTTCACCATTTTAAACAGAAAACATGACGCACCGTACTACAGCTTTCAGACTATATCATGGAATAGTGCAGATATCATCTTTGTTGACTAAGTAGAACCAAAAAAGTTCGTACAAAATAGATTGCTCATATTCACACTACAAAGGAATATGTTTTTAATTTTTAGCAAATTCAAAGGTGTGTCATATCAGCAGCATTGTTGTAAATTGTACTGTAGTGCAGTTTTTTTTTGTAAAAATACCATACAAATGGTCAATCAACAGTCATCAGCAGAAAACAAATCAATAACAGAAAACTCATAAAACAATTAAACCCAAAAGGGAGAAATAAAAGAGGTAATGCTGATGCCAAAACAATTATAATACTGTTGGAACATACAAAAGTAATCCTTATATTTTATACATTTATACAGAATATAAAAGGTATCAGGATTATGCCACTGTCTCCCTTATCCCAATTTCTATTTTCTTTGGAAGAAGTTCTTTCCTTTCATCAACACTTCCTAAGGAATTTCGACAGTTTTGCCCATCCATATACAACTTTGCATACACTGGGTTGGAGTAATTCGTTGGCTGAGGGGAGAGAAAAAGATCAATTACCATTTGGTTAATTCTAATTCATTTCAACAACAATAAAAAATAAGCACCCAATATGTGTAAAACACCACGTTGGGTATACAAAGACAAAAACAGAATTTTTCTTATCCTCAACAACTTTACATTTCATGATATAACAGACGGACACAGGTGAAAATATAAAGCAAATACACAATCATTCCAAGTTTTGGTTGGCAGGGGGTAGAGATCAGCAAAGATGGTATTTCTATTCTGTTTTCAAGGAAACTATGACTTCTGAGAAGAGTAGGTGAGAGTTTGTTCTGAGTATGTTTCCTTTGGGAAACATAGGAAACAGCCTGCGCAAAGGTATGGAAGTGGGAGATTAAACATATGAGAAACAGCTAGTAGGTCACTTTCACTTCATTGAACAAGTTCTTCACTCATCCTTTACAAAGATAACAGTACTTAAGTGAAGAAGGACATATAAATGATATGTAGTATAATCTAAATATGATAAGGCTTATTTTAGGCAAAATCACAAATTATTTAAATGTTCTGATAAATTTGAGAAAACTGATAAATTTGAGGTTTAGTATATTTTGTAAACTTGGTCACATTTTAACTAAAGTTCCTGTGAAATCTGTGTGGAGGCTAGATGTGGAGTCGGGAAACAAGCTGAATCTTTCAAGTCCTAGAATAGTGATTTGTTAAACGGTATCAATATTTGGAGGTTTTACAAAGACATCTTTATGATTTCCTGTTTCATTTTAAAAGACATTATTCAAGCTCAAAATTAAGTCAATTATCTCCGTGTTTCATCAACATGATGCCAAATGGTCATTTGGAAACACCACAATGATGTTTTGAATCTTGGTCTTTTCCTTCAAACTGTATCTCATAGATACAGCCTCATAAACCACTTGCTGAAAATGAGGTTAAGGGAAAAGAATACTTTTTCCATTCTGATGCTCTTGTTCTCATGATGACTAATTTTGGGACTAAAATGATAGATTATGTAACTGATACAGACAGAGGCACTAAACCAGTCTCTAAGGATTGCCTGGTTGGCTATAGTATACCTTCGGTCAGTCATTAAACTCAGTCAACAACTGTGAAGACAAAAAAACCACTTAGTCACTTATTATTTTGCATTTTCTTATCATTAAATTTTTAAAAGTCCAAACATTTGTATTTATAAAGAAATAACTTTGTAACCAATGCCGTTGTAGCTCTGTGCAGACTCACTGTTCTACTAATATTCTCAGATTTATAAAAATAATTTACTGGGCTGTTTCCAAAGTATTATGAAGCATACATTCAGACTGAATCAAAGGAACATTTTCAGCTCTGAAATTGTCATAGGTAGAGTATAATTTCACTAACATCTATAGAATTACTTTATAGAATTAATTTTTCAGCATTTAGGGTGGCACAGTGGATAGAATGCTTGACCTTGAGTTGGAAAGATATCCGTTTAAATCTAGCCTCAGATGTTTGATAGCTTTGGGACTCTGGGCAAGTCATTCAACTTCTGTTTGACACAGTATCCCCATCTGTAACAGGGGGGGAAAATAATAGGACCTATCTTTCAGAGTTGTGAGGATCAAATGAGACAATAATTATAAAGCACTTAGCCCAGTTCCTGGTACATAATAAGTGTTTTTCACATGTTAGCTTTTATTACTATTATTTTCAACAAGCATTTATTAAGCACCTGCTAGAGACCAGATACTTTGCTAGGCTATGGAAATGGAAACTTCAAAGTGAACATAGATATAATAATCCTTCATGTTGAAGTAATACATTTTGGTGGTACATATACAATTATTTTACTTAAGAGAAAAGAAGCAATAATAACAATGCTTTATATTTTATAATTAAGCTTAGCCCATGCAATCTAAATTACAATAAGGCCACTGCAACCACTTCATGAGAATGAGGCAAGAAATAAATAGTGACATAATAAAATATGGAAATGAATAACAGATGATTCTCTTCTAAAGCATGCAGTATGCTTCTATGGAGTTTGGTTGTTTTAACTTAATCTATCTTAATAATACATAAATGACAAGTGAAGATTACACATTTTAATTTTTTATCTTAAATTTCTGCCCAGAAATTCTAAATTTCTAAGAAACGAAATATCATTTTGCTTCAATATGACATATTTGTAAATGCCCATTATAACATTTTCTTATTGCTGCAAAAGTCTCATTTTTCTTAAATAAGCTGTGGAAAATCTTAAAATCTCAGGTAACATGAAAAACAAATAGTCTTAAGCAATTAAAATCTCTATATTTTGTAATAACTTTTCAATTAAAATCCTAATAAAGAGCTATGCCTCTACAAAGTCAAATGCCCAGTCTTGGCTTATGAGGAGCCCTGTGATGGAACAGACATGGAAAGACGAATTTTCTTATCTCACCCCTGTGGTTAGCGGTCCTTTCAAATCAGAGTTTAAGTAGATGGGTGGCGCTGTGTGGGGAAGCTTGAAAGCACTGGGTCCTCCCCCTATATATCTGGCCTGTATATAAATAAAGAATTTTAGTTTCTGGTCTATAAAGCATTGCATCTCCCCTCCCATCATATTTATATACTCATTTTTTTCAGTTAAAAAATAACATTTTTGTTCTTACACCATCATTTAACATGAAATACTGCACACACTGCCTTTATCAAGGGAAGCTCTATGCCATCATTCAAATATTAATATTCACCCAATGCTTCAGACGTAGACATACTTGCTCTCTCCAATCTACCTTTGGAGATCCTGAGCTCCAAGAGATATTCTTTCCATTTCATTTTATTCCCCCCAGGAAATAATGACACTGCTTACAGATCTGTGAACAATGTGCCTGCATATGCCAATTAAAGCCTCGTCACTTTTGGAAGTCCTACTAGTAGATCCATTTTGGATAATCAACCATTTTATTAACCCTGACTGCTTCTACTCAAACCAGAATTAATCATCACCCCTGTGAAGAGCACTCATATTATTTTTCAAGAAAAAGATGTGATAGAATAAATTGATTAGAACTAGTCCAAAGAGCTAGAATAGCCCTTGAACTTGATACTGTGGGGTAGAATTAATCAAGCTCAAAGGTTTGGTTAGTCAGCTTGACACCCATACCTTTCAGCCTATTAATGACATGAAAGAAAGAAATGGGAACATGTAGTGGGTGTGAAGACAGAGAAGAGTAGTTTGTGTCAAAATGGTGTGTGTGTGTGTGTGTGTGTGTGTGTGTGTGAAGCTTAAACTAAATTCTCCCTCTTTGTATCTACAACGTTCTATGAACTCAACGTTAAGCCTATTTTATTGACCTTATTAACTACCTTAATTATGTTTAATAAAAGGCACACACATAGTAAGGTATCTGGTCCATTTCATTGACCAGGCTAGAAATACACAGGGAAATGAAGTTTCTTCAGTGTATAACCTCCTTCTTTGCACAGAAAACATATAAAAAACTGTAAGGAAGGTCATTGGCCTAGGAACTAGGAGACGTGGCTTGCCATAGCCATGGCTAAAGGTCACTGCATCTCTGGTCCTCAGTTATCTCAAGGGGTTTGGACTGAATGACTGGTGTAATCCCGTCTGTTGTTTCTGACAGCTGTAGTCTGGGTAACAATCCGGGGTCCAAATGGTCTCTTTCTAAGTCATATGCTGATAACTTGGGGAGCTTCAATCTTGTTTTATGCACCTCCGTTATAAATATGTCCAAAGGGCAATCAAAGGCAATTTTTTGTTAACATAGTAAATGAAAAAAATGATGGAAGAGAGTCTCTACACATGCTTCCCACAAACTTTGAGATTTCAGGTCTATAGAGCTATTTTCATTGAAGTGTCTAACAATTAGCTCAGTTTTATCAATGAAAGATTAAAATTACAGGGAAAATTAAAACATTTTCTCTCACTGAAACAGTCTAAATTAGATTTTTCAAACAACAATATATTGTGATTATAAGTATTATATTATTATTTTTTTAAATTAAATTCTTTATTAAATTTTTTTGAGTTACATCTTTTCCCCCCATCTTTCCCCCGCCCACCACCCCAAAACAGCCATCCCAGTATTTCCCCCCTCCCCCAGTCTATTCTC
>CM053582.1:254725043-254741520 GCA_028627135.1 Pseudochirops cupreus
CTTTTCCCCCTGAACTAGGTAAATGATATGCTTGATTAAAGTAAGATTGTTAACCCATTTTGAGTTGCTTTCCTTTAGAAAAGCAGATCTAAGAACCTGTGCTAGTAGCTGCCCTAGGTATGCTAGGGTGCTTGCCAATACAGGTGTCCATCAAGGCGCATCTGAAATGCACAATTTATCTTCAATGTAATGTCTTTCACTTGGCAATGATCCAATATACAATAGGTCTCATTAGTAAGAATTGAGCCCAGGCCTTCTTGAAAGTAAAGTGGCCTTCTGGCCTCTATTTCATGCTGCCTTTCAATGTATACTTCCTTGTAGTAATCTCTTTTCTTTTCTGTATAGTAGATCTTTGGATCTAGAGATAGAAGGGACTTTAAAGGCCATCTAATCCAAGCTCTTCATTTTACAGGTGAGGCTACTGAGGCCCAGGATTAGTGAGGAAGAGAAAAAAACAAGAATTTATTTCCTTGAGTCCTGGGAAGTTTTCTTGTTAGAATTTGAAAAACTGTAAAAAAGTGATAGAATAGGAATGGAGGGCATTTCAGGCCCAGGGTACTTTTACGGCAGAAGTAGAGAAATTAACTGAAGGATAATTGTAACAGTGGGAAGGATGGCTAGAATTATTTGAATCAAAGAATAGGGGGTAAAGTAAATTCAAATAAAGTCAATATAAAGAGTACTTATTGTGTGCATAGCACTCTAGGGAATACTATTACAAAATTGAGTTAGTCTCTTGTCAGAAGGTGCTTACAATGTAATTAAAGTAACAAAACACTACTACATAGATAGAGGCAGCTATCCCCAGATGTTTAGAAAAGAATTTTTTATTGTTGTTCATTCATTTTGTGTCTGACTCTCCATGACTCCATTTGGAGTTTTCTTGGCAAAGATACTAGAGTGGTTTTCCATTTCCTTCTCCAGTTCATTTTGCAGGCGAGGAAACTGAGGCAAACAGAATTAAATGACCAGGGTCACAGAACTAGTAAGTATCTGAGGCCAGATTTAAATTTAGGAAGATGAGTCTTCTTTTTTTTTTTTTTGGAGAGGGGAAGGCAGGGCAGCTGGGATTAAGTGACTTGCCTGAGGTCACAGGGCTAGTAAGTGTTAAGTGCCTGAGGCTGGATTTGAACTCAGATCCTCCTGACTCTATTCACTAAGCCACCTAGCTGTCCCCAGATGAGTCTTCTTGACTACATTTGACTACTAGTTCTGTTTCTACTGCACCACCTAGGTGCCCTGGAAAAGAAATGAGAATCATCAATAAAGCTATTTTCAGAATTACAGAAAAAAAAAGACAGAGACAGAGAGTCTGAGACAAGGAAGAAAGAAAAGAAGGAGGGAGGGAGAGGAAGGAAAGAAAGGTGTGAAAAGGTAGGCAACATGATTTTATTATTCCATGAAGAACTGACTACAAGGATGTTAGAAACAAAAGAACAAACAAATAACAAAACAACAAAACAGGTGCTTAGATACAGCAATACAAGTGGAAAATAGCCAGGAGGAATTTGATTAAAGGGATAACTACAAAAGATGTAGCTATGGATTGAAAAAAGCATTTTCAGTTCACTAAATAGAAACATTTGAAGGAATGTACAAAATTTCCCATCATAAGATAGCCTGTCATTAATGATTTTTTTATCTTTGTAATCTGTAAAGACTGAAGATTTATGAGTTTCCATAAAGATAGTAGAATGATTCAGTCTTAAATCTGACATCAGAAGTAGAACTTGTAGAGAAGCAAATTCTATGAGTAGTAATTTTGTAAGGTAGGAAGCAAGAATAATGATTTCCATTTGATTTAATATCTCAGAAAGGATTATTTTTTAATGGAACATATACAAAACAGAACACCTTATTCAATCTTAGAACCATAAACATCATTTTGTATGGAAGATGTAAAAGATTGCGAGATCATCAGTTAAAATACCAACATACGTATACATTGTACGTATATGTGTGTATATGTATGTGTACATCATGTAAATGCATGTATATATACACATATATGTATGATAAAGTTAATTACATATCCAATGCAGTCTCTAAGAGTTATTTCCAGTCTTTAATAATTAAAATATTCCCTTTGGAGACAACTTTAGGTATGTTCTTTCCATTTAAAATCTGTGAGTTGAAGAGTATCACAACTACTAGTATATTAGTCTTTTAGTTATTAGAAACTTAACCAAGATATTTATAAACTGTATACTCTTAAAATCAGTCCACAGGTTGAAATAAGTATCACACAGACAGTGCCCTCTTAGAGAAAATTTCATGCTTATCTTCAGCTATATAGACATATTTTTAAAACCCTTCTGATGTGCTTTAGTATGATGGGCCATGTCACAGCATAAGATGTTCAAGTTAGCCTTTAATCCTTCAATTACTGAACAATTCCACTTCATACCTGTCATACAAGAGTCGCATAGTAATGAGCATAGAAGTTTCTCATCTGTGGGGTAATATGTGCCAAAATCATTTGCCTTTTATGAGATACACTCCAATTTGGATTTTGCTATATGTAATGAAATCTTTACAGAACTAATTTAAAATAAACAAATAATGCAAGATACATCAGAAAGTCAAGTGAAAAATGATAAAGGGAGGGAGGAAGAGGGGGAGAGAGAGAGAGACAGAGAGAGATTCCCTAAATGATTCAACACAAAGGCATATTTTCCTATATTCAGGATAATTGACTCAACTTTCTGGCATTATTTGTCTATACCAGCAATCAGAAGTGGAGAATTGAAGAATTTTCCCCATATCATTTAGTTTTAGAGCCCATTATTGAGGGAATTAGAGTTGTTTTTTTTTAATATTCCTATGAGGTTATTCTAATCAAATGTTCCGAAATTTACTGATTTTACCATGGCCCTTTGTGAATATAGGTAGCTGTAGACAACTAGCTTTACTACATGTGTTTTTTTTTCTTAAATTGAATTACCTATAATATATTGAATGAATTTTTCTATTCCACATAAGATGGGAGAAAGGGGCAGATTGAGACAAGGAATGGGATAATGCATGAATTTTTGTTTGAACTCTTAGTATGAATAATAATATTAATTTCCATTTAAATCATACTCCATACTCATAGTTTTATAGTTATCATTATTAATAAAATAACCCTATCTTCAAAATCAGCCCTATTATTGTCAGCTATGTTGAAATCTTTTTTCTTATGAAAAAATTAATCTTTTTTTTACTTTAATTTATCATTATCAATTATTTTATAAAACATGCCCATGTTTTGGGGAAAATGATATCAATGTGAGCTCTCACTTTCATGTAAATTGCACATGATTTATATTCACCTGTGTATACATGAAATGGTAGAAAGATGGATTAAAAAAGGGGTTACAACTAACTTGGCTGACCCAGTTACCACAGTCCATTCATGCAGCCGCAGAATAGTCAGAGAACTGCAAGTGGTAAATACTCTGATTGACCTTGAATGTGACAGTTGGAATGGTTCTTAGAACTATGCTTTCACTTTCAAAACAGTGAGTGTAGAGCTAGATCTTGATATGGAGATGGTTTGATGGTACCTTTGGTAAGAAAGGAAGCCAAATTGAATTGGATCTCTGGTAAAGACAGTAGTTTCCTTCTGACACGTGAATCTTGCATTCCTCAATAAGCATTATTCATAATGAGAAAGATACTGTTCCAAACACTCCTTTTGATTTCGAGACTGACAGTAAATTCTTCAGTTGCTGAGTTTTAAAAAAAATCACTTTTGATCTGTTATCACTGCTAATTTCATTCATTTCTAGAGCTATTGCTAAGATTCACAAGGAGAATGTCCAAAATTATACCAAATAAGCTATTTTCCTGATGCTAAACCCGTAGCAGAGATTTTATTGATAGGAGAGCACCATGACTCCCTTCCCCAGCCCAGAAGTCTGCAAAAAGTACAAAGTTGGATCATCAAAAAATTTGCCATTTGCTAAGTATTTGTTAGTCTTATAAGGCTTTATTGCCCTCCTCCCTGATGGGGAAAAAAGTCATGGAGTCACAGAAGAAGTTACAACTTGTAAAGGGAAATGATAAATTTTACTATATAGAATGCACCCATAATATTCGTCAGTTACTTTATACGTTCCTTTTGCCAAATTGTACTTCTTGTAAAAACTTGAAATCTTAAAATAATTTATAACAGTTATGATTATAAATCATGGTGTATATGTGTGTCTTTTTTTTCAAGTGTCTAAACCAAGGCATTCAATTCAAGAAACTTCTCAGCATGCTGACAATATATAGGAAACTTCAAAGGATGTCTCCTTGTAAAGCTTAGGACTAAGTTTGTCCAGTGGTTATCTTTTCATTCTGGGCTTTGTAAGTTCAATGTCAGACTCCACTAATTTTACTTTCTTCATTGGATCCTTTCAGATGTTCTGCCAACTGGTCAGGCACCCAGTGTGAAAGGCCAGCTCCAAAGAGCAGCAAGTCTGATCACATCAGTACAAGTAAGTGTTTAAGATTAATGCCCTTGATGGCTGGTAAATCGTACAAACCAGGTTTTTTTTTTGATGCCTTTACTGAAGGAGATGAGATGGAGGAAGCAGTCATTTCTGGGGCATTTGAAGGGGTCTGCTGCAGGCCAGGTGCTTTTGAAATGCAGCTTACTTAGCTCTCCTTCATGATTTGATTCATCACGAGAATGTCCCTTTAAGCAGTTATACTTCACTTTGAGCTATGGCAGGTGGCAAAGTGCTGACTTTTGCAAGCCCAGCATAAGCTTTTCTTGGGAAATGTACGTTAGGTTACAAATGCTGTGAATATCATGACATGATGTGAAAAGATCACCAGGGGAGGGAGGAAAGTCATATTTTATAATTAAAGCAAACTCCTTTGCCTCCTTCCCCATTCCAAACATACATCTTGAAGTGTTGTGGAGAATGCCTTCTCATTTGATTAATCCCAAAGAGAAGAAAATTAGCATCCATTTGCTCATAAAGGCCGGGGTTGATTTGTAGCTTAATCACTTTTAAGGTGTCAATTTTGAAGAGAACTTAAAATATGTTCAACCTTCTAAGAGCTTTTTTGTGAAGCTTTAATCCTAGGACAAGCTTTGTTGTCTCTCAGATACCACTTAAAACTGAAATTTAACTATGTAGTCATGTTTTCCCCTTCTCAACTTAAAGTGTTTCGTAGAAGTTATCAAAGTATCCTGAAATAAAGGTTTCCAATCCATGAATCTTGTTCACAATTTGGAATATGAAATGAAAGCCTGCGAAAGTCTGTTAAGTCAGTTAAGTAAGCAAACATTAATAAATTCTCATTAAAATATTCAGAAGTGACAAATTATATATCTATGTATATATATATATTCATGCTATTAATAGCGTTAAGCTATATATAATGTATTATATAATGCAAACCACTCCAGTATCTCTGCCATGAAAACCCCAAATGGGGTCACAAAAAGTTGGACAGGACTGAAAACAATTGAACATCACACATATATGTGTGTATGTATACATGTGTGTATATACTTATACACATATACATGTATAAAGAGTTTCTAATTGACTGACATTTGTAAATGGCCATTCACACCTTGCCCCAGTCCCTAGGACCCTAGTTTTGATACCATGATCACTGGCAAAAATGTTTGACATTTGGAGGAAAAAAAAATCTTTGAGTTTAAAACTGGACAAAGGGAAGAAATTGTGAAAAATAGGAAGAATTTAGGAGGATACTAATCCTGGTTGGAGACTCCAAGGTATGGTCAATCTGCCTGTATGGTTTTACTACTTTCTCAAAATTCTTTTGTGATTTTCCTCCTCCCCATCCCACATAATGTTCACAATTTTTTAGTTTATTACAGTGCATAAAGGGCTACTATTTAGAGTATTTGCAATGGGTTAGGGTAGGGAGTTCATTAGCAAGCATCCCTGAAAAGGAGAAAAAAGACATACCTGCCTCTGGGACTATTAAAGACCTTTCATGCATTCACACTTTAGTACAAGTAAGTATCTAAAAGTAATGTCCTCCGGCCTCAGACACTTAATACTTACTAGCCCTGTGACCTAGGGCAGGTCACTTAACCCCAGTTGCCCTGCCTCCCCACCTCCAAAAAAGAAAAATTAAATTAATGTCCTACATCATTTACAAATCACATTATTGCCCTAACATTTAGCCAAAATCACTTGCCCCCACCAAAAAGCAATTAGAAATATTAGGTAAGTAATAATTTGTTTAGGAGAGCATGATCCTAGAGGAGACTGGGAAAGAAGACAGTGATAAGAATGTGGGAAAGAGTCCTAGAAAGGGAAATGAGAGGGTAGCAAACAGTTAAGGACTTTATTTTCTTAAAATATTTAAAAAATACAATACAAAACCATATATGCATAAGTATATAGAAAAGTATATGTTTATGTGTATATATGCCAATATAACCAGCCAAATGTATAAATAAACCTAAATATTTTGGCAAATGTAAAATGAAGGGAGGGTGACCTTAATGCCTGAGGTCCCTCTAGCTCTAATTACTGATGACTCCGTCTAAGGGTAATTGAAATTGGTCTAGGAGTTGCCTAGGAGAGGTGCTATTCTGGTAATAGTCAGAAATTACTCCCTGTTAGCATAGCATAGCAAAGCCCTTGCCTAAGTTATTTTGATTTCTGTTTTTCTTGAAGTTATGTTTTCATGGATAAGGCTTCTTTAAAGTTCAATTCAATAAAATTTAACACACACTTATTAAGTGCTTACAATATGATCCTTGCCCTGAAGAAAACTACATGGGGGGGGGAGTACAAAAATCACATAAACAAATTCAAAATATAAATGGGTATATAAAAGGGAGAGTCATGAAGCATTGTACACTGAGAAGACACACTCATGTGAGGAAATCCAAGGGAGAGGGGAAGCGTAGTAGATAGTTTGGAGGTTGATGAACTGAGTGGAAAATGTGGGTAATATTTCGATGCGAAGATCTTAAGGTAATAAAAAACATTCTTTCCAATAACCAATATGAATTTCTCTCCCTGCCTTTCAGTGCCTTCCACAGGTGGACCATACCCTCGCTTTCTCTCTAGCCTAATTAACAGGAGCACAGATCTAGAACTAGAAATGACTTTAGAAGCCACTGCATCTAACTTCTACCCTTCACTTTAAATGTGAGGCCACTGAGATAAACAGTGGATAGAAATGATAAATGAAAACGGATATATAAAATGATAAACAGAAAGAATAAATGACATGCCAAGGGTCACAAAGTTATTAGGTAGCTGGTGTGGAATTTGCCTGGGGCCACAGGCTTCCAGGTCCAGTTCTGTATCCACTAAGCCACACTTCCTCTGATATTCACCTTCTTCTCAGGTCTATCATCTCCCCATCAATCACACTTTGCTAATTCCCATTGCACCGTCTTGGCCTCTATTTTCTTCCTGCCCAGAATTCTCCCTTCCCATCTTGTACCTTCTACTTGTTCAAATCTTAAATACTCAGGCCTAGGCCTAGTTCTTCTACAAAGCTTTCCCTAGATAACTCCAGCTTTCACTGACATCTTGCAATGAACAACCACAAGAAGAGTTGCTTTATACATTTAACAGATAAAGAGAAACTGACTCAGTGTGTGGCTTGAAGGGAAACAGGCCTAGGTGCATCTTGAGCATCTCTTCCATTACCCTTCTTCAAGGGTTCCAAGTCTCTCCAAGAACAGCTGGCCACTCTGTTCTCCTCAGAAAAAGGAAGTAGCCAGGCTAGGTTTATTTCTATCTCCTCCCTTAAAAATCATTAGCCTAGGGGTTATCATTTTTAGTTTCAAGGTAGATTCTTGATCACTATTCATTAATAGAGAAAGGAGGACCCCCAACTTTATATCCAAGGTTTAATTCCCTTCCCACCAAATAATTCCACAATGAACTCATATAGCAAATAGCAAAGAAACACATTTATCAAAAATGGTAGCAAAACAGAAGTCAGAGAAAGTAAAAATGAGAGAATAAATACCAGAGAGTACACAGTGAAGGAGCTCTCCTTTGGGAGCAAGGTATCTCAACTCACTCAAGAAAGAGCACCAGATCTCACCAAAGGGGGAAATTCCCCCAGATCTCTAGTGTAGCAAGGCAAGGACAGAGACCTGACAGGGAATGCCAGCTCCACTTGTGCTGGTTTTTTTCTCAGAGCTTTTCTCTCTTTGTGCCCCTTGAAGAGAGGTTGGAATCCCACGCCTTTACTCTTGATGCTGGAAGCCAGAAGCCCCCAAAGAGACTGGAGAACCTGAGGAGACTAGAGACCTCTTCCCTCTCCCTCCTCTGACACCTTTGCTCCAACCCCTCATACAGGTTTAAGACATTTGTCTCTAATAATGATAAAATGCTACACCAATGGGTTTTGCAGTTTTGGGTTACAAACAAGTTCAGCTAAATTCAGCATTAGGCAAAAAGAGACAGAGAAATCACAAATTAAGTACTTCTAGCCATTCTACTTAATGAAGATATTCCCTGATACAAGGATGAGATGCGGAAGGTAAATCCAGTATTCCCTCAGTCATTCTCAATTCCTCCATTAGTTTGGGTATCTTGGAACTTTGAATACGTACAAGAAGAGAATCTATTCTGCTTAGACTTAACAAACGTTAGGAGAACAAGCCTCAGTTGCCCTCTCTAGGTATCCAGGTTAGCCAGAAAGGTCCCTGTTCTAAGGGCCATTTGGACTTTCTTGTATCCTATTTTGCTATAAGTAAGACTGGAAGAAGAAAGAGTTTTGTGGCTGGATCACTCTCAGAATAGAATAACACTTGGGTGTGAATTCAAAAGTATCCCTCCCCTCCCCCACCCCCAGTTATAAGCTTTCCTTCCACATAGGGTTTTAGAGGTGTTTGTTTTCCCCCTCCTAATCGATAGCTTAGCTGGGCATAGTGAAAAATACAATTTCTATTCAATTGTTTCCATAACAACCATCTCTGATCCAGCTGTTCTCTGATACATACTGCCTTCTTTTAATGAAACACTAGCCCCTTCCCAGCTTCAACTGTAAGTGCTACACTATACTTTATGAACAATTTAATGAATTTTCAAGTGATTTTGACTATATGAAATTTTCAACCTACGTTCTGACTTCAAAACCTAAATCTGCATAAAATAGGACTCAGTGTATTGTGAATGACAGTATTTATTGCAAACTTTTTGGGACAACTGTGGTGTAGTAACAAAAGAATTTGGATTTTTCAAAGGTCCTAAATTCAAATCCTGCTTCTCCTATTTACTATCCATGTGATTCTTAGCATTTGCTTCTAATCCTTGGTTACTTATCTATAAACCAAGGAATTGGATTTATATGCTTTCTAAGATCCTTTCCAGCCATAAATTCTATATTCCTTTGTATTAACAGTAATCCTTTATTAAGTTTGAGCTGTGAGGAGGCTACTTTTATGATCATTTGAAGGAAGATAGAGATTATATTGACTGATTAAAGTAAATTAAATTGACTTCAGTTTGGTTCAACAAATACTTATTAAGTACTTTTTTATGTATATGCCAGTTTGGTAGGTACTACAGATACAAGGACAAAACTGAAAGTCAGTCTCACTTCAGGGAGCTTACATTGTATTGTTAGTCAACCTAGTTCTCCCCTTTCAGGGTCACAGGTTGCAATAATACACCCTTGCACCTTGAAAAGGAAAAGGTCTTTTTCTTTCCCTATTGAGACAGGATATTGCCTCCAAACTGACAGTCATTTGACT
This sequence comes from Pseudochirops cupreus, assembly GCA_028627135.1. Classification (NCBI taxonomy): domain Eukaryota; kingdom Metazoa; phylum Chordata; class Mammalia; order Diprotodontia; family Pseudocheiridae; genus Pseudochirops; species Pseudochirops cupreus. The sequence continues at coordinate 254,734,735 of CM053582.1, forward strand.
CTGCCAGGTTATGATTATCTATGATGGACAGGTCAGAAAAATCGGTTGACTATTAACAATCTTTCATTATCACTATAAGTAAGAATGTAATGTTTATAATTTGAAGTAGTTTCATTTCTGTTCCAGTAAATACCTGCTCTTTGATTTCTACAATATTTATAGATGATTCTGTTTCTTTTCCTATTGTAAATGATCATAGAAAAAGACTACAATAAGGGACATTGTTTTTCTTTACTACAGTAAGCATTGTTGAAGTTTTCACCTTGACCAGTAATGTCACTATTAGGTTTTGCAGTTTGGGGTTACAAACATATTTGATTCTTAAGCACTGTGTTTTAAAATATGGACTTAAAATTATAAGGGTGAGAGAGAAGCCCTTTGTTTTCTAGCTTAAATAATTAACAGCTTCTCAAGCAAATAAGAATGACAGATACTACACAATGCAGCTGAATCCTAAGCAGTTTCCTAAATACTTTATATTAGTGTCTAAAGGGAAGAAAATATGTTAGTTATAGCTGGTATTGTTAGACATTCCTCATCACATTTTTAGTGGAAAAATTTAAAAAGTAAGGATATTTATAAGTTTCATAATCCATCAGCTGAAGTCATGGTTTATGAAGTAACCAAGCTGTTCGTTGGTATTTAAAATCCGTGAACAAATGTCAATTACTATGCTACCTGCCAAATTCTCTCCCATCATTAATTACTAATACATTGCAATTTGCTAAAAAACTTAGCTTTCTCAAAAACAATCCATTAGCATATTATGCAATTTAGCAAGTTCTTTTCCTTTCTGTAATTTGATTAAAAACAGATACATAAGTTTTATCATTTAAGGAATGGGGCAAAGAAGACATGATATTTCTTGTAATACAAAGGATTGTTTTGAAGGGAAATTAGATCAGATAGATATTGTGGTGTTGTTATTATTGCTACTGCTGCTGCTTTGGGAGAAGGGTTCATAGACTATTACTCCCTTTTACAGAGTCTGCCTTATAGCTAAGGCAATCACTGACAGTCCTGGACAATTTCTCAAAAACAGTGGAGTCAAATCTGATCTTCCTCATTTCTAGCTCCAGCTCTTCTTCCATCTTTAGCTCTTGTCCAAGATACACATATTAGTCTCATTGCATCATAGATTTGGAGCTAGAGGAGATCACAAAGATTACCTAGTTCCACCTCCCTCATTTTAGAGTTGAAAAAACTGAATCACGTAGAGGCTAAATGATTTATTTAGTGTTAGGTAATAAATAGCAAAGCTAGAATCTGCTAGCCCAACTGTTTCCTTTTCACAAATGAGGAAACTGAGGCCCAGCCAAGGACACATAGTAAATGTAGAAAAAAAAAGGAATTGAATCCAGGGCCTATGACCCCAGAATTAGCATTCTTGGACTTAAGGGACAGTGTTCTTTGCCTGTTTTCCTTCCTTCCTTCTTTCCTTCCCTCCCTCCCTCCCTTCCCTCCCTCAAGTCTTCTGACTATAAGTCTATCCAGACTACCCATTCAACACAAAGCCCATTTAGCTGTATGTCATACATGTAGACATTTTCAATTTTCCGGTATAGATGGTTAGAATAATATCTTTAGATTTCCTATGGATTTTACTGTGGAAACCCTATAGTATCCTATATTCAAAACAACTAATAAAGTGTCAGTTATGGTAGCCATAATAGATACATAGATGGACGGATAGATGGACAGACAGATGGATAGACGGACAGATAGATAAGATAGACAGAGACAGAGAGACAGAGAGAGAGATCTTCCTGTTTAATACTTTAGTTGATTTCAATAATCAACCTCTTGGTGAAAAAAAAAACCAGTAATCTCTGCAGTTATAGCTATCTTAGAATCTCTTGCAATTTTCACATGCACATAAATATATCCTTGTCTGAGAAGCTGCTTCAGAAGTACATTTTGTTCTACTGAGTTAAATGCCATCTGAAAATTAGTAAGATCTTATGTTCTTTAAAACTTTTTATGTTGTTTCAAAAAACACCCCTTGAAGTTTCCACATAATACTTTCATGAAGGTTTTTATGCAGATGATAGTGTAGGCAGATGGATTGTAATTACTGGTTGTTTGATCATAGATCTAGAGATAGAAGAAATCTGTCTACTAGCACAACTGTTTTCCTTTTCACAAATGAGGAAACTGAGGCCCAGCCAAGGTCACATAGTAAATGTGGGGAAAAAAAGGAATTGAATCCAGAGCCCATGACCCCAGAATTAGCATTCTTGGACTTAAGGGACAGTGTTCTTTGCCTGTCTTCCTTCCTTCCTTCTTCCTTCCTTCCTTCCTTCTTCCTTCCTTTTCCTTCCTTTCTTCCTTCCTTCCTTCCTTCTTCCTTCCTTTCTTCCTTTCTTCCTCTTCCTTCCTTTCTTCCTTCCTTCCTTCCTTCTTCCTTCCTTTCTTCCTTTCTTCCTCTTCCTTCCTTTCTTCCTTCCTTCCTTTTCCTTCCTTCCTTCCTTCCTTCCTTCTTTCCTTCCTTTCTTCCTTCCTAACTTCATTCCTTCTTTCCTTCCTTCCTTCCTTTTTTTCCTTGGGGGGAAGGGGTGGTGGTGGTAAAAGAACTATTCATGATCTTTTCCATTCTTTTGAACTCTTTGCTTCTTTGTTATATTTTGAGAATCAGTCCCTGAATACTTTTGAAAATATAACCTTCAGCATTACTTTCTTCAGTATGCACTTGGTTAATGAATTGAAACTCCACAAGTATCACAAGAGCTGAGGGCAGAGACTCAGGAAAACTCTAAATAGGGAAAATCATTAGCTCTGACCTCCATTTGTCTAATACATTTAAAGCTCCCAGCCTTTTTGTGATAGCAAGCATGAAATAATATGTATATTTGTAGCAATATGCAGAGGCAGAGACATTCAGCAGGTTTTGCTGAAAGAACAATGTGTTATACTAGGCACTAGTGTGAGGAAATAAATTGGAGTGTTGGCTGAGTAAAGATGGAAGGAATTATTCAGGTGGAAGTAGTTTCTGAGGGGCATTATTTCTAACCTTCAGAAGTCTGCTGCATACCTTCAGAATTCCAGCATGTGAAACAAAGAACAGTTTAGAAAACTGTTCAAGAATGGAAGGGGTTTGATTTATGTCATAATAACATAGATATGTCCTGGACATCTGGGAGACTGTTATGTTTTTCCATTTATACATTAGTGAAATCAGGGTCATCAGTGTATTTATTTTTTAAATCCTTCACTGTAATTTTGTTTGGATCAGCCTCAGATTATATTTTAAATCTTTCTCTACAGAACCTTTGAATTTACTTTTACATAGATATATGTTTTGTTTTGTTTTTAATCTTTTGCAGGAAGTATTGCAATCATTGTTCCTCTTGTCCTCTTGGTGACACTAATTACTACTTTAGTAATTGGTTTAGTGCTTTGTAAGAGAAAAAGAAGGTAAGGTGTATTGTTCTATGACTACAAAATTAAAGGTGAACTGTATGAACACGTGTATGTGTGTATATATTGATGTATGTACATCAAATAGCTCTGCTTTCTTTTTCCCTTTGATAATCAGAATGAGATGATTTAATACATATAAGCAAACTCTTTCCATCTCTATTATTTTATGTATTCTTAGTCACACTGCAACATGCTTTTCATTCTAGGTTTTAACACCGGCTCAGACGTACTGGAAATGACAATAATTTCGCCAGTTCCTATTCATAGCCCCCTTGCTGGAATTGAGATAGTCTGGCAAGATTAGCCAGATAAATCGTCAATTAATGTGTTCTTTGTAATCTTCCTTTTGGTCCTTGATCGCCAAAGGATGGTCCATGAATGACCTACCCAGAGTCTTGCACTATCAAGGATAGCATATTTTTCAGTAGGAAACCACACAATCGTAAATGTTGATACTTGTGGGCTCCATTGATTCATTTAAATGATTGATTGTAGTCAGGTTAATTTACAGTGACTCATTGACCTAAAACTTCTAGCATAGCACCTGGCAGCAGTCAGGTAAATGAATTTAGCGGTCTTCAAATGATTTGGCTAAACTGTCCACTAATTCATGTTTTGTAGTAAATTAGGTAGTTGTCTAAGTTTATTTTGCTAATAATCTTACATAGGCTTTACTTCAGGGTAAATTCAGTTGTATTTGGCCTTCTGGTCAGATGTTGAGTGCCCAAGCCTTACCCAGAATGTCCCTAAAGTCTTAGTGCCATTTTTAGCTTAACTAGCTTACGGCTGTTAAGCTATTACATATATGTATGTGTGTTACATATACATGTATATGCCCAGACATATATACGTACATGTATACATGTGCATATTATATGAGCAAATAACTATATACACCAAAATGAGTTTGAGAATGACTGTGATGGCTACCACAACAAAGGTAGCCTGAAGCAAAGAGAAATCTTAGTCAGAATTGTGCCTTTGAGGCTATTATAGAAGAAAAAAATAAGAATTTGTTCATATAATTTGGAGAATAATATCATTCTTTTTTAAATTTACCTTCACCCCACTTTGGTAGTAATAATGAAGTAGACAGTCTATTTTTGTAGCCCTTTTAGAGAAAGAAAATTCTAAATATGAATGTCTTTTCAGTGACTAACTTGGAAAACTAAGGATATCCTTAATGTTTTATTGGAATTCTAGTATTATTTTCCCTATATAAACAATAATTCATCATTTATTAGGTGTGTTTTTATGTTCTTCCAAATTTTTTTCGAAGGCTAAATGATTAGATGTAAAAATGAACTCATTAAATATTGCAGTGCTTCTGTATATCCTGCTTGTGATATTTTCAAAGTATGCCCACTTTTGTTGTTCCTGTTATTATAGGACAAAAACAATTAGAAGACAGCCTATTATCAATGGAGGAATCAATGTGGAGATTGGTAATCCATCATATAACATGTATGAGGTGGACCATGACCATAATGATGGAAGTCTTTTAGATCCAGATTTCATAGTAGATCCAACAAAGGTAACATCATTTTCTTTAGAGGGTAAAAAGAATCAAAGAAAAATGGCTCGTATTCTTAGGGCCATAACTCTTTCTACATTACTGAAATTAAACACACTTCCTTTTCAATTGAAGATACTAAGCAATGTTAAGAATTCTTGAGTGTTATATTTTTTTCCAAAGAAAAATTTGCAGGAATTCACAAACAAATTATAAATTACTTTAGGAAAAGAATAAACATTTGGGGGAAATGTATCTACTATGAATTCACTCAATTTTAAGTATACAAAATATTCATGAAAAATAATACCCATTTTCTAAGTATAGTATACTTAAATGTGCATTGAAGCAAAAACACGTTGTATAGATTCCAACAAATCAAACCTCGTTCTATTGGGGAAAATATCAGGGATAAAGTTCAATGTGGACAACATATAACCTATAAAAATTGCTTCTCTGGCAAAAAAAAAAGTATTTTTTTCCTTATGGTATTTGGAATTAAAGTGCTAATGATTATATGTTCTCAGTTGTCTGTATAGGGGATAAAGACTGGAATTGTGACTTCACTAATAGAGGGAACTGTCTTGTAGGAAATGCTCTCTACCCATGTATCAGCACCTTTTCTGTATTTTTGAGTCTTAGAGACCACTGAGAGGTTAAGTGACTTGTCCAGGATCATATTACTATGTCAGAGGAGCCTCTTGAATCTGTTTCTTCCTTGCTTTTAAGGAAGTTCCCTATTGATAATGCCACACTGCCTCTAAAATAACAATACTTATTAGAAGATAACTTTTTCTATTAAACATCATTTCCTTATTATAACTTGGGAAATGTCATTAAGTTATAGACCAATAAATTCTATATTTTATCTTCCGAAATTTATTCAGTCTGGTCATTAGATCACTGCTGGTTTAATTTGCTTTATGATCACTTCTGCATTTTGTAAGAGAAGTAGACAACTCAAGTGGTAAACCAAATACCTGAGGCAAAAAAACTCAAATAAACCATTACTGCCATCTGAATCTTCTCAATATTTTCAGTAAAGATGTTCAGTTTTTACTCTTTTAATTGCCATGAACTGATTTCATTTTTTCCATAGCTAATAAAAACTTGGTCTTGTGTCAGATATTCATTCGGCTACTCTTACTTGAGGAAATATTGTGTTCCAGGCACTGTTCTAAGCCAAAGAACCTTTGTTTGTATGGCATACTGTTACAGGACACATTGCATGGCCCTTCCATGCTGTGGTCCTCAGATTCCATATGGCTAATCATCCCTTATCCAGGTGACAAAATTAACATTCCTAATTAAATGAATCAACAAAGTGGCAACTGGTTCTGTGTCCACAAATTGAATTGGACTTGCCTTGGAATGGGGCATGTGTCTCTCTCTCTAAGACAGTATCTTAGTGTAGAATGCCTTGTTATTAGAAGGAGCAACATCCTATTGAAAATCAGTGTCAGTAATTATTAATTGGGTAATTAATGCCTACATTTTAAATGTGTTTGAGGTACAAACACAAGTAACCTTAATTTTTAGTATTCTTGATACTTGGAATTGACAGAAGACAGGTGACCTGGATGTTTTCATTAGATACTTTTCTGAGAAGTGGAGAGACATCTGAGATACCATACTTTCTGAACTCTTTATAGTAAACTTAGGGATTAAAATAATATAATACTGGGGGCGGAGCCAAGATGGCGGCATAGAAGCAGCAACACATTGCAGCTCTCACAGAGCCACCCCAAAATACCCATAAAATAGGACTCTAAACCAATCCTGGAACTCCAAAACGCACACAAAGATACTTCCCACTAAAGTCAGCTCGGCTACGAGGAACGGTATCAGCACTG
>CM053582.1:254742020-254780888 GCA_028627135.1 Pseudochirops cupreus
AGCCTGGCGCCACAGGCTCCACATGACCACATTCAGCCTATTAGGGAACAGAGTATACTTTCAAATATCCAAGGGTCCTCAGGGTCACGTAGCCACTTTAACAAAGGGCCTAGGGGCAGGGAAGATCTTCAGATTCCCATAACAACACCTTAGTGGAAAGAAGTTTCATGACCTCTATACTGGAATGAAATCACTGATTCAGACCAGAATAAAGAAAAAAAAAAGAGAAGCAAGAAAAAGTCCATTTCAAGATGAAATTAGAGAAATATCCCCAATTCTAGAACCATAAAAGCAATGTTAACATAGTAGGGAGAATACTGACCTTCAAGTGATGAAGACTGGGACTGAATTCTGTCCCTGACACTGGAGCCTCAATTTCCCAGTCTCAGCAATGGGAATAATAAAACTTCTAGAGCCAGCCTCCCAGGATTGTGAGATTCAAATGAGATTATTATTGTTAATGCAGCGAATAATAGGTAGCATTTATATATCACCTACTATGTGCTAGGCACTATGCTAAATTCTTTACAATTATCTCATTTGCTCCTCACAATAAACCTGGGGAAATAGGTGCTATTATTATTCCCACTTTATGTTTGAGAAAATTGAGGCAAACAGAGGTTATTTGACTTGCCCAGAGTCACACTGCTAGTATCTAAGTCCGGATTTGAACTTTCTGATTCCAGGTCCAGTGTGCATCCTAGCTACCTAGATTATGGTATATATTCATATTGAATATCGCTATTAAATATCTGGAAAACTTTCAAGATTATGTACATGTCATCAATTTTATGATTATAGGATCACAAATTTAAAGTGAGGAAGAATGTCACAGGCAGTGTGGTGTAGTGTGTAGAATGCTATACTTGGAGTCAAGTGCGCTTGGATTAAAAATATACCTCAGGTGCTTAATGTTTGTATGACCCCAGGCATGTCACTTAAGATCTTTCGGCCTTACTTGTATTATATATAAGATGAGGCTAATGATAGCAATCACCTCATAGGGATGTTATAGATAACAAATATTATTATCTGGCCTAAACCTCTTATTTTACAGATAAAACAAAACAAAACAAAACTGAGGCCCAAGGAGGTTAGGTGAATTGTCCAGCTATATGGGACACAATTCCATAGTTGGTAAAGAGATAAAAGTCTGAAGAAATGTATTAGTAAAGTATAGGACTGGTTGGTGTATAAACTAGGAAACCAGAGGAATACGTAAAGATTTGTTAAAATCCAGAAGTAGTGTTCCTATTGAATGAAGAGTACCTTTCATTTCTTGGAAATTGGCTTTAGATCAGAGGTTCTCAAAATGTGGTTCTCATAGACCTCTGGCAGTCCTTGAGATTCTTATAGTAAGCTAGGAGGTCAAAACTACTTTTATAACAATGCTAAGATATTATTCAGCTATTAAAATCCTCTTCCCCTTTCCAACTACTTATCTATATGAGACTGGTTTTTCTTCATATATTTCAACAAAAACCATACACTGTATTACAACAGATTGAATGCGGAAACAGATAGAAGAATCTGTCTTCTAGTAAATTAGACTGTAAAAATATATATGAAAACTATGCAAAACAATACCATTTATCACACTTTTTTGGTTTTTAAAATATAGTATTTTAATAAAATTTATCATTATTATTTATGTTAACATATAATTCCTATTTTAGTAGAATAAATATTTTAAAATTTGTCATTTTAAATTTTGATTATGATAAATTTCAATAGCTACAACCCACATAAACAAAAGCTTTTTGAGATCCTCAATAATTTGTAAGAGTATAAAGGGGACCCCAGACCAAAAAGTTTGAGAACTCGTTGCCATAGATAAACCTTCTATAAACAAAGTAGTACCTTCTGTGAACTTTAGATGTGGCAGGTTGAGTTATTCTTTTTCTTAATGATGAGAGAAAAACTCTAATAGGATTTTTAAAATTTTAATTTAACTTTTAATAAAATTTAATAATAGTCTCTTCTCTCCACTTTGGTTTGATATGGGTCAGGGGTGTTTGTGGTGAGGTTGGGTAATTATTTAGATAGTGGCTAAATAGCAAGGCATGTTCATAGTACCAAAAGCGCACCAGGAATCAGGGTTCTCTCTCTTTTTTGGGAATTTTAGGAAGATTTTAGATTTGTAGAATGGCCAGTGACCTTTGTTCACCCACGGACAACATATGCATATGATCAGAGGACCATAGATCTAGAGTTGAAAGCACTCTGAGATTTCACTGAGCTTTCATTTCATACATGAGGAAACTGAGGCCCAGACTGCTCAGGTGATTTGCACAGAGTCATGCAAATAATGATGTGAAGCAGAGTTGGAAAAATTCTAAGTAAGGTTTTGGGCTTAAAGAAAAGCAGGACATTCTGACTCAGTTGAGAAATCTAAGACAGCTTAAGTTAGATAAACAAAATTGAGTAAATCCCAGTTGGTAGAGGTCAGGATAGAATAGTGGACAGAGCAATGTATTTGTAGTCAGAAGGTTGGATTTAAATCACAGGTCTGTAATTTACTACCAGCACGACCTTGGGTAATTTATTTCCCTTCTCTGCGTCTTGGTTTCTTCAACTGTAAAATGAGGGGTTCAACCTGATGACTTCCAAGTTCCCTAAAAGATCTGATCTATGGTGTTTGGTTTTATATGCCATTGGGTAGTTTCTTTTCTAAGCAAATCTGACTACAGCATTATTCTTGAAATAAATGGTTTGGGTCTTTTTTGAGTAAACATTTGGGGGGAAAACATACAGGGATTCACCTGTGTTCTCAGAGGGCTAGAAGGGAAGGAAGGGAGGAGTACAGGTTCTAGTGTAATAGAAAAAAAGTAGCAATAGTAAAAGAAGGAAGTGGGGTGGCAGATGGTCAAAGTTAGGATCCAGGGGAGTTTTGAACCCAACCTATCTATGGAACAAGGTCATGTTCTCAGTGTCCTGGTTAAAAGGTTAAAAAAAAAAATCAGCCAAGTTTAGATTAAGGCATAAAGGAAACCCGTGCTAAGGACAAAGTATCCCTGGGTCATGAAAAATGTGGTCCCCAGGCCTGGGGTCTCTTCACTGGGCTCACAGTCTCAGGGCAACCATGAGATAAATATCTGTTCCTCTTTTTATACAATGAAAAGGTCAAGGGACTTTTCTGACCAAAATGAAATCTAAAGGTGAACTGCAAGGCAGCTTGAAATTAAATTGATCCTCTTCAATGTGTTCTGTGCTGCCCTTATTAACCATGATGGCAAAGGTATTCAGGAAGAAAAATCTTTTAATATACCCTTTCCTTTCTTCACACATGAAAATTGATGGTATGCAGTATTAGAGAAATCCTGAAAGGCTTCTCTCTTGATGCCACACATACCCTCAGTACTCTAGAAATCTCATTTGATGAAGATGAACAAGCTTTATCACATGTGGTGCACAAGAGTCAGGCAGCAAGAGTTTAAAATAAAAAAGAGACTGCTTTGGAAAGAACCAAAAGCCGAAAGTGAACTAAAAAGAGAATGTGTTTAGTTTATATGTATTAATTTGCCAATTCCCACCATTTTGAGGACAAGGCACTTCTGCTTTGCATAACCTTTCTACATTTTATAAACTATTTCATCCTTTTAATTCTGAAAAACTCAGTGAAATTTGAACTAGTAAGTTGGGTCTTAAAAAAAACCCCACAAAATTTAAAATTCCCTTTCAACTTGTGCTTGTTTTGCAATTACATTAATCAACCAATCAATATTAGAGAGAATTACATCAATCCTAGCTTCTCTACATACACAGAATGGGAGCTTCGCTCAACACATCTTCAAGTAAGAGGGTTTCCCATTACTCTTTGCCCCACCCCCATCCCCAGGATTTGATTCTGGGATTTGAAATGGATCTTTTACATTTAACTCTTAGATCCATGTTTTTCTCTGAGCCAACTAGGCTTTCTCAGCATTAGAGTGGGCCTACCTTTAACATACTAGGCACTCAATAGTCACTGAATGACTAGACAAGTGAATGAATGAATGAATGTCAATGGGAGTTGTCTGCTATCGAGTATCATCCAATTATCATTCAAAGTCAGAAATTTAGTTCATCCAACTTAGATTGGCTCTGATGCTGACATAAAGGAACATGTAAATGGTTATGATTGCCTTTTTTGATGTCAGCTTCTACATTTAAAGATATTTTTAAAACATTCCACTTTCCTATAATGACCCATAATGGATCTTCCATCTATTCATCTGAACTTTTTTCAAGCTATATACTCTTTTCTTATCATCTCTCAAAGAATGAGTTTAAATCACCCACTACAGTTTTATCTTTTCAGCTCACTTAGTATTTTTTATACTTCCTTGTAATTTTTTTCATGTGTAAATATCTTACTTCCTCAATTTAATCATAAGTTTCTGGAAGACAGGAGTTAAGACTTAAGCAACTTCTTATTCTATACAGTGTTTAAGACAATGACTCAAAAAAGCTAGGCTCTCAATAAATATTTGTTAATCATAAAATGTCCTGAAAGGCTCTAGAGGTCATTTAATCTAAAATGTACTGAATAGTAATTATTTCTACAATATTGCCATCAAATTGTCATCCAGCCTCCTTCTAAGGACCTCAATCTTCTTTTGAACAGCACTGATAGGAAATTGTTCCTTACATTGCCTCCCTGCAATTTTTCTCTCATTACTTCTGCATTTACAGATCAAACAAGTCTCATTAATCCCTTTCCACATGACAGGTCTTCAATTATCATAGAATCTTCTCTTCTTCATACCACAAACACACCCCAGTTCCTTCCATGTAGCCTCATATGGCATGGTTTCAAGTCTTCTCACCACACTAGTTACTGTCCTTTGAACACACTCTTAATCTTTCAATGTCATTCCAAAAAAGTATAGCACAGAGGATGGAACCCAGTATTTCAGTTATAGTCCAGTCATGCTGGAAAACAAGAGGGATATAACTTTCTTAATTCTGAACTCTATACTTCTTTTAATGTTGCCTAAGATTGCATCCTACTTTGGAAATCTTATTACACTATTATATTAAGCCAGTAAAACTCCCTAAACCTTTGCTCTCCTCATCCTATGCTTGTGCTATTAATTTTCTGAAGCCAAGAATCTCTGTGATTCTAATAGCTACAGACAGAATTGTACTGAGGTCCATGGCTGAGAATGCAGGAATAACTGAGGATTAGAAAAGAGATAGTGAGAGGTGGAAAGGAAAAGCAAAGGAGGACCAAATACTAGAAGCAACTTTCCTTCATGACAAATGTTTCAAATATCTTCCTCCATGCTGAAATGTTCCACTTCTGGTATTCTCTCCAGTGTAATGTGTTGAGTGTGTTTCTATAATTCCTAGCCACATTCCTCTTCAGGCTACATTCATGATTCTCTCTAGAGAGAATTTTTTTCCTCCCAATGTCACTAAACCTCTTTCCTTTAGAAGCTCACTCCGCCTCTGAACTTCACACACTGGAAGTACCCCTCTGCTCCTGCAGTTTCTCCCTTTGATTGGCTGGCTCCTCCCAGAATCTCCATTTTAAGGAGCAATGTCCTGGCCAGCCATACCTTCATTCCTCTCCAGGCTGCACTCTTGACTTTCCCAGATTTTCTGTATAATGCCACACCAGTAGGTAATTAAAGCCATGCATCCTAATCCTTTCCCACTCTCTCCTTTCAGCTTCTTTTTAAGTCTTGTGCCATTAGCAGGTAAGCAGCTTGAGGGCAGGTTTATCTTTCTGCTAGTATTTGTATTTCCAGTGCTTAGCACAGTGCCTGGCACATAGCAATTACTTAATAAATGCTTACTGACTTGATCTGACTTCACTCTTCTCCAAGTAGTTTCCTCTTTCTATTGAACTATCTGTAGAGATATCAGAGGTGTTGATCATAACAAGATTCTCTACACGTTTTCTTCTTAGAGCTATAGCACTTCATCTCATTCCCTCTTCAGCCTTGATGTTGTCTGGGTGCCACAATGAGATCTTTTGACTGCCCCAAATTTTCCCAGGAGGTCTTTGTTTTCATACATCCCAAATTTGCTCTTCTCATTCTGTCAACTCACTGCTCTGGAGGGTGGGATTGACAAAAGTCAATTTAGAGACACAAAGGGAAGTGGGCTAAGCTGTTTGATCTTGTAGTGCTCACCATACCTAAGATATGGCATGTTCCATGGAATAACCCTTGACAGAAAAGTTCTGGTGATAAGGACAATACAAGTCAAATTTGTAGAAAGCAATGTGGCAGTCCAGATGTCTCTGCTCAGCTCAGACTTTTGCAAATACTTTACTGAAATCCAGATACATTGTACTGAGTTTTCTTGTCATTATTATAGGACCATCTTAGTCTTTTATGGTCATCTTGCATGACTTTCACTAGTTTCCATCTTCTTTATACATGCCCTTTTTTTTTAATGAATTGGTTAGCATGTTTTCTCTATACCCACTTCTGTTTCTTCAGATAGCTCTTCCTTTTCTTCTTCAGTTGAATCATTTGTGTTTTTCAATGGATAGTGAAATTATGTGAACTTTTGTAGTTAACAAATCATTACAATTTTATTTTTGAGAATATTCCATTCCCTTTGAGTCAGTTTGCTCTGAAAAAAGTCCAAGCAACAGAAATCTATATATTCTTTCTTTCAACTCTTTGAAATCTTCTCTCTCAGTCTAGATATTTAGGGTTAGAGTTGGAGGTGGAGCCATTTAGGGTTCTTTCCCTTCACAAACTCTAAGAATGGTCATTTCCTCCCCAGATTCCTGTCATTTCTGCTTAAGTATTTAGTTCCTTTTTATTTGTCAGAAATCACATCAAGAATAGCAATTCTTTTTGTTCCTGCCACCACCTACTGAAAAATGAAGTTGTCATTAAGGCAAGCCAAGAATATCTTGGCTATTCTGCCTTTAGTACTGAGAGAAGTCCAGGATTTGCCCAGATAATTGCAATCCTCAATTACTGCTATATTCAGTAGGCATGATAGCTTTTTGAACAGCTTTTGGAATCCTTCATGGAACTGTTCTTTCTGTTTGGGTGGTTTGTGATATATTCCCAACACAATGTCTATTCAATTTTTCAATCATTGATCCTGTTTCAAAGACTATAGACCAAGTTTCCCTTTTCTGGTTGTGGATTTCTAAACAGGAGTATATTTTCTTGAAAGATAATGCATTCATTTGCAAAAGGTATGTCATTCCATGGTCATATTTTAGTCGTGGGTGGCATCCTACCTAACCTCAGTCACACTTATAAGTTCATATTGTAGCTCCCTCATCCTACCACTCACTCACTGCCAAAATTTCTAGAAGGAATTGTTTTGACTGCAGTTCTTTGACTTTAGTTCCTTGCTATACAGCTTTTGTCCTCACCACTCTACTAAGTTTGTTCTTCAAGGTCACTTAATGGCCTTCTTATTTTTAAACTCAATTATATATTTTTTTCTATCCTTGTTACCCTTCACTTCTCTGTGACATTTTATGCTGGTTAAACTCTTCTTCCTTAACCAATGTCTTCTTTTCCTCTGGCTTCTATAACCCTGTTGTAAAGGTAATTAATTTAGCAGGTACTTAGCCCTTAATAACTAAGGGCTAAGTACTTCTGTCAAAGAAACAGAAGGCGTGAACTCCGTCTCCTGTTGCTGACGTACCAGGAAGGGGCTGGCTGAGACAGGAAGCCAATTTGTGTGTGTGTGTGTGTGTGTGTGTGTGTGTGTGTGTGTGTGTGTGTGTGTGTATTTAAGAAGAGCTGCAGAGGGCAGACAGAATCAAGAATTTTCTTCCTGGTGGCTCCTGGTGGAGGGAGCAGAATTTTCACAGCCTCTAGAAGCTGGTCTGCTGGACTGAGAACTGAGTTGGAGTTTTCTATGAGACCAGAATCTGGTGAAGGCTCAAGTTGCTGCGGAGAAGGCCACCTGGAAGGCTGAGATTTCTTCTGAGTCCTAGGGCCAGCCAAACTGCTTGAGGACTGAAGAAGCATGACCGTGATAAGACTTTGTTTGTGGCTTGGTTGATCCTTGAGTTCCCAGCAAGAGAAGTTGTGAAGGTTTTGAGATATGCTGGACCCTGTAAACTTCAATGTGTAACAGGAATTGCCGGAGGACTGGATGAGAACCTGGGAGCTGTCTGCCTCTGAATCCAAGTGACTGTTTGGTGGATTCAGGTAGGAGATGGGAACATGGAAGGGGATCCAGGGAATCTGAGACACCACCCAAGTCAAGATGAAGAAAAAGCCTCTCCTGGGATATAGAATGCCTGATGAAATTGAAGTTTACTAGATACCAAGGGATGGAGGGTTTGTATAATTTTCTAATGATTGTATTTAGTGATTAATGATACTTAGTGACTGATTGCTAGATAAGTCACTGATTAAGTTAATCTATAATTGCCCTGTGAGTGGAAGACTGATCTTATTGTATTGTGGAATGATTGAATGATTAAGTAAGGAGGGTTCCCCCTTAGGGAAACCAGATGATTATTCTTTTGTTCTTTGCTCTAAATACTGTGGCCACTTTAGTGAAAACTAGGTGGCCATTCTAATGTTAAGCTATTGTGAACACTATATTGTGATTTCCTGTGATAAGATGTAATGTTGTGAATATTATATTGTGATTTGTTATGAATGTTTGCCTTGATTTGTAATGGAATAAATGGAGTGTTCACTATACTGTGTAATCAGAACCTTAAAAGCTGTTCACAGTGGCATTCTTTTGGGAAGCTGCTTGTGCATGGCGTTACACCTGTATTGTGGGGAGCCTAGGAGGCCGAATCCAGGACTCAGATAAAGATCTTGATGGATGGTGTTTCTCTCCAGGTGACTATGGCTTGAAAAAGCTGGCTCCCTGGGAATACACTTTAAAGGACTTTTTTTTGAGACCCTGACATCAAGGACTTTGCCCCCAAAACTTCAGATACCTAAAAAGATATGTCCCTTATCCATCCTGTGTTGGTTCCAGGATATAGCAGACTAAAGACAATGATTACACCTAGACAAACCTAAGATGCTTTAAAGCCTGCTTTCATTTGCATCCTCTTTGTTAATGCCTTTAAAAATGTTAACTGATTTTCCAAAGACCTGTTGACTTTCCCAGGTCCTTTTGGCGCCTAGGATTAAGGAACCTGATTTTATCTGAGTTACTTCCAGGAACTAACAGGCTTAAGACAATGATAGTAAAACTTGAATCCTTTCATCTTTCTGTATAAAAATCTTGCTCAACAAATCATTAAATGGAATTCATGGTTCTTCCTTGAACTACCCACATGGCCTGGTCATTTATTATTCACATCTCCAATCATGCTTAGTGCTGGACACTGAGCAGCCCTGGACACTGAGCAGCCCACGACACTGTACTCTCTGGATTTCCTCTCCCACTTCTAAAATTAGTTCTTCTTCGTCCAATTTTTGGTTCTTATTTAGTTTTACTCTTTAAACATGGACTTTTAGCCAGGGCTCTGACCTTGTCACTCTTCTCTGCCCTTTCTATACTCTCTCTCCTTTGTTAATCTCCCATTCCCAGGGATTCATTTATCTATACAGATGACTTCCAAATCTATATCTCTATTCCCCAGCGATGACTAGTGCTCTTCCTGCATATTTCTCAACGTTTGCTAGTTACCTCCCCATGGACATAACATGAGAACATTACATACAACATAGCCCAAAATGATCTCATCATTTCCCCCTTAAAATCTGCCCTTTTAAAAATTTCTGTTGATGATACCATAGGTTACTCGGTGATATCTGCCTATAAGCCTTTATAAAAATAAAGAAAAGAAAATTAACAGATTCTTAACTATTCACAAATGAAAATAGTAATTATATTCCACTCTTATCCATGGGAAAGAATTTGAAAGAAATACCAGAAAATCCAATTTCTAGCCACTTCAGCATTCTTATTTTCTTTTTTCTTCTCTTCCCTCACCACTGGACCTTTCTTTTTCATTGTGCCATTATGATTTGTCCTTCCACATTGTAATAATTAGTGATTACCCAAGGAGGATGATGGAATGGGCTGTTTGGTTTTTGTCCAGGTTCCTATTTTCATATTCCTAGAGTCCTGGCATATAGTAGGTGTTAACAAATGCCTGATGAATTGAACTAACTGAATTGAATAGCATTCCTGTGTATTCTCTATGATGTGAGTGGTGGTACCCTGGTTGGAAAATATTAATTCCATATGTTATGTATTACCAGGACTCAATAATTAGGGACTTCAATCCAGAGATGGAAAATTTTAATTTCTATGTTTTATAATTTAAAAAAAAAAAGTAGGCCTGAGAACCCTTTATTTTCAGAAAATGACAATATACTCAGTTCAAGGAAGAATGGCAGGTTGAAAATAATCCCACTGGAACAATTTACTTAAATGATAAAAATGATGACTAAATTCACTAGGAAAGGTAGCCCCAGTAGGAATAAAATAAAATATGTATTTTTTAAAAGGATGTACAAAACATAATAGTGGTAAGTAGGAGTATAAGAAAAATATGACAGATAAAAAAATATTAATAAAAAGGCATTTTTAAAGCCAAATGGTTTAATTTTAAAACATTTGAAAGCAAAATTGTTATAACTTGTGTTGCCCACTTGACCAAAAAGGGCCACTGAACTGTGAAAGGACTGAGAAAAAGATTTTTTTTAAGCTTATAAAGTGATGAACTTAGTGGTGATAGAAGAATTTTACCATATAAGCCTTCTTAAGGAACTATTACAATAAGCAGTTCTGAAAGGCAAAGAAGTATATTTTGTAGAGCAAAGTGATTTTTTGTTTAACTCAATACATGAAATGCATCAACTGAAAAGGAAAAGAAGCAATAATAAAATTGGCGTTAAGTAGTGTAGAGGATATATTTGAAGATATAAAAGTTGGTTATTCTGTTGGAAGCAATAGTTACAATGTGAAAGCTAAAGGTGGTAAGACAAAATATATACTTATAAAGCAAATCTGAGGGGAAGCTGTGAGCACAGAATGTTAAAACAACTGGCCAATTAAATATTTAGACGTTAAAATTCATTCTAAACTAGGTGAAAAACCAGTCAAATTTATTATCTGATGGAACTGAGACAAAATAACTGATTGATTGACTGAGAATTTTTCAGGCAGTTTAAGTGAGCCTTACAGTGCTGAACTTCAAAATTCATTTTGCTCCGTTAAAGCAGTGTTAAACGTGCAACAATATTATAATGAGATTACTCTGATATTTCCAGTAATAAATTATCAGTGATTTTAAAGTAGATTTGTCCATTACCTTTTCTTTTTTCTTTCCTTCCTTCCTTCCTCCCTTCTACTTTCCTTTCCTTCTTCCTTCTCTCCCTTCCTTCTTCCTTCCTTCCTTTTCTCCTTCTATCTTTTTATTATAATAACCTATATAGTGAAACACTGGCAGTGGTTTAGCAGGCAGGCATCTTGTGTTTATATAAAAAAGAACAATATCTCAAAAATGGATTGGAAGTCATTTTTTCTTTTTAAAACATAATACTATAATAAAGTGTTTAACAGTCTAGGCTAGATACAGTTTATGGGTTCAGTAGCAGGTCACACATGATTTCAGGAGACAGTTGAGCAAGTGACCCAAATCAATGAAAAATCCATCTTGGCTGTGCACATTGGTATTCCTTCCCAAGCAGTTAAAATAAATCTTGTACAAACTCAGGAATGTTGGCTTAAGTGAATACTCAGAAGATGTTTTCTAATGGTTCCCAGTACCTGGAATGTCCTCTTCTCACTCTCATTATCTTGCAAAACCCACATTAAATGCTGCTTACTGTATCAAGCCTTCTTTGATGCCCCCAACCAGAGGAATGAATTGGACTAGGTGACCACTGAAAGTCTTTCCATGTCTGTCATTTTTGATGCTGTGAAGTAATCACTGCCTCCTGGATAGCCCTTGGAATCGCTCTGCTCCATCGTTCAGCTGTGTCTAACTCTTAGTGACCACATTCACCATTGTGTCCCTGGGATCTTCTTGGCAAGGATATTGGAGTTGTTTACCCTTTCCTTCTCCAGTGTATTAAAACAAACAGAGGTTAAGCAACTTACCCAAGGTCACACAGTAAGTATCTGAGGCCACATTTGAATTCAGGTCTTTCTGAACCCAGGCCCCATTGTCTATCCACTGAGCCATCTAGCTGCCTTGTATTGCTAGCGCTCATTTATTCCACTCTATTTGGTGTTATATTTATTTGTGAACATCTTACCTCCTTTACAATACTGGAAGCTCCTTGGGTGGGGGGAGGAGAGGGGTAGTATGTTGGAACTTTCAGGAATAAAGTTAAGATGCCTGGGTCTGGATGCCACCTGAGGTCTGACCATATCGTTTCTTTGCTAAAAAAATTCACAGTGGCTTCCTGTATAGGGTCTAAATATGCCTCTCTGTAATACAACTTCTACCCACCAGCTCCTTATTTTTTAGCATAAAATACCAGATTTTCTGACATTTAAAATGTTTTATATTCTACCTCCAACCTGTCTTTCCAGACCTATTACACATCACTTTTATGCATTAACTCTGTCTTCCAAGCAAAGTGAACCACATTTCCTAGCATTTAATACTCCCATTTTCCAACTTGGTCTCTGAAACTCAAGTTCTTCTACAGGCCTGGGGTATTTGGCTTCTTCACCCTCACCTCTTCAGCTTCTGTTAAAGTTTAGTTTAAATGCCACTTTTTACACAACACTTATGCAGATGCTCTGCAGTGTCTAGTGCCCCTTATATTAATTGGTATATTCTTTTCTATTTTCTTATTCACTAATATAAGTGCATGTTTCAGTCCTGGTACCTCCTCTGGTGAATGTGCCATCTTCTTCACCTCTGGCCTGCTTCTCTCCATTTAGGACAATATCTATGAACTAGCCCTCCAGAAAAATGCCCCCAGTAGGTAATTAGTTTAGTTTTAGAACTCTTACCTTAGAACTCACCCATCTTGATTGGTGAGTTGATGAGTGAAAACTCTCAACCAGTCTACTATATCTGATCAGTCCTTGACTACTGCACTACTGGGGAGAGGATGCTTCCCATTTATATTTCTCTACCTGATACTTAGCACAGTGCCTGGAACTTATTGGTATGTTTCATTCATTCACTCCCTCATTCATGCATGAATGTAATGGGATGTAGGTAACTGTTTAACAAATGATTCTCCAGAAGCACATTCAGCCTACAACATTAACATTTTCTCAACCACCTTCTTATCTGGGCAATCAACAAAACAATAAATTAAGGCCTAATATGTAATATATGATGATTTCTGAATTGCAAATGATCATACTGAAAATTTTAACGATGAGCTCTAGCCCAGAAGACCTGGTCCCAAGTACACATCTCCATGCTTGCATTCGTGATGTTTCCTTCAATTAAATCTAAGTTCCTTGAGGGTTGGGATGGTGTCATTTTTGCCTTTGTATCACCAGTACCTATCCCAACACCTGGCACATATCTGGTCAAATAACTGAATGAATGAACACACAGTCTATTTAAATAGTGCATTGGGAATCCTCCATTCTAGTGGCAAACAACTTTGATGAACATGTGTCTGCCTGTTTCATACTTTCCTTGATGTCAAGTATCAAGTGATCATTGAACAAAGTTATCTTTGGTTTCATACAGCAAAGACTCTTTTATGATCTTAACAAACATAAAAAAAAAACCTTTCTGGAAAAGAGCCAAAGCTATTCTTTGTTCTATTGAGGGAATTGCTTTTTTTGTAATGATAACAATAACATATAAACACACACACACACACACACACACACACACACACACACAGCTTCACAGTAAGAAGAGGCATATCTTATAGTCTCTCTCCTCAGAGGCAATATAGAAATGCAGTCAATGGACAATATTCAGGTCGCAGGCAGAAGATCGAGGTTCATTTTCCAACTATGACACTTATTGGTCGTATGACCTTGGGTAACTAGCAACTTCTCTGTGACGATTTTTTTTTAAATCTATAAAATGGAAATGATTCAATTAATCTGCCTCATTTGGATTTTGTAAAGAAAGTGCATTATATAAAGTTATAATTGTCTGAAAGTTAAGATGTGGCATGCTATAAAAAATCATCTGCAAAAGCCCACCTCTTCCCCCTTTTTCTTTTTTATCAAAAACACCTGAAATACATACACTGACCACTAGCATAAAGGTTTTGTAGAGGAAATTAAGTAGCTAGTAGTTATCACTGACTTATCACTCTAAACTGTATTTGAGAATTTGTAGAGCACTTTTAATAATTCAAGCTATTCACTATTACAAAAGTCCATCTTTGTAAAATTGCCCTTCCAATGATACTATATGGATACAAATCATTAGATACCATGACCTGCAAAGAATAAAAATCATGTGAATAATCCAAAGGTCATTAGAAAGAAGAGTGGCCAACATAAACAGGATCTAACATATTAACAATATTATCATTCTTTTTCGTAAGTGGCAGCCGGGGGTAGTACATAAGAATTCTGCTTCTTACACTAAATAATTTTACATCCCTGGGTAGGACATGGAACTGACTATGGGTTGTTTTTTTTAAATTTGTTTTGGTACAGGGAGCTTCAGGTGACTAACTTCTTTTATTAATCCAGATTGGCACATTCTTCTCCAAGATATAATCTTACAGAGTTGCTTAGCACACTGAGATGTTAAGTGACTTGTCCAGAGTCACACAATCTATAGGCCTATAGGTCAGAGGGTAGACTTGAATGCAAGTTTTCATGGTTCTGAGGCCAGCACTTTAACCAATTCCCCCCACAGCCTCCCACCTGTGACCCCGGCTAATAACAATCTATATGTACCTTAAGGAATTCCCTAGCATCTATCTCCATTTGTGAAGGGTGTTCCAAAATTGGGATGTCTCTACAGTGATGAAATCATATAATTTTTGAATATGTTAAAATATATAATACAGAAATGTGTAAATGGAAAAGGAGGTGGTCCAGTCATGTTGTGGCAGTGAAGGGCAGCAGATGGGTGGGTTGAGAGCTGCACTGGTACCCAAATGTCAGAAGACAAGAAGAAGGTCTTCAGCATGATCAATGTATTCTCCATTCATTGATTCCCTGATTCATTTATTTATTTATTCATTATTCATTCTGGGAAGATACATGAAGTGGTATGAACATGAATACCAGAATGAAAAGACATGGATGGGTTGAAAGCTGTCCTGATAGAGTATAATGGCAAGCACAGAAGAACTTCATGCCCTGTTTCAGCTATTTAATTATTTGGCAACTTGTTTCAGTTCAAGTTTCTTATAAGCCTTGCCCATGATTATAGCAAGTCTTTGTTAAGAAAGAGAACTTGTGAACCACACAACTTGTCAACCCTGGAACTTGTGAACCCCTGTTGCTGATGCAACAGGAAGGGGAGGAGCTAATGACCATATATAAGGAGAAGCCCAAGGTTGGAGAGAGCAGAACTGGGAAGAAATGAGAAGAGAACTCTTGTGGTGGCAGAGTCATGAAGGAAAAAACTTGTGTTATTCTGGCACTCTATGTCTGTCTGTTCTGTCTGTGTTGATTTTTGTTTGTGATACTTTGTACAGAAGCCCTGGGACCTTACTGGAAGCCCTGAAAGACAATTTTCTGGTTGTCTGTTCACAGAAGTCATGGAAGAAGGTTTTGGAGGTCCTGGGACTTTACTGATGATTTGTGTTGACCTCTTGGACCTTGTTTGTGGGTCTGTGTTGATTTCTATGTTAATGATTTGTGTTGACCTCTTGGACCTTGTTTCTTGGTTTCTGTTGATTTCACAGGCAGATAGTGAACTGATGATGGTGCCAGAAATGTATAAATGTTGTTTTGGCTCTGTAAAGCTTTGTATTCCCAGAAACAGGAACTGTGAAGCACTTGAGGCAGACTAGACACTGTGAGCTTCCATATGGAATGGGAATTGGACAAGGAGCTGGACGAGGAGGTAGACAAGGAGCTGAGAGCTACCTGCCTGAGAATCCAGGTATCAGTTGGATAGATTATGGCAGGAGCTAGGATCATGGAAGAAGAACCATGGAATCTGAGAGCCAGCCTCGAGCCAAGATGAAAAGACCTCTTCTTGGGTATTTAATGCTGACTGAGAAGATCATGATTTACTGTGACCTAGGGGTGGAGAAATTTGATCTTTGTACTTTGTGTCCCTTAAGGAGGTTTGCTCCTTAAAGATGACTGAGTTTAGGACTTATTGAATTATATCTTTTGTTTAAAACTATGTGGCCACTTGAATGAAAACTATGTTTCCACTTCAGTGATAACGTGTTATGTCATAACATCGTGAATGCTGTACTTCAGTTTCTGTGAATGTTTTGTCTTAGTTTGTTACTGAATAAATAGAGAGTTCACTATACTATGTAATCTGAACCTTGAAGCTATTCACAGCAATAGTCCTCTGGAAAGCTGCTCGTGCTTGGCTTTATTCAGAGAACTCACATCAATAAAAGCCTTCAAAATACTTAAGTATAATGCAAATATTACACTTATTTATTATGTTATGATATCTAAAATTATTTCAATATTTCTATTTTATAGTTCTTCTGCTTTCAAAAGATCTTTCCACCTATTATCTTGTTCTGTATTCATAAGAACTTTATGAGGTAGGCCAGGCAGCTGTTGTATTCCTCTTTCACAGATATGGAACTTGGGTTGCAGAGAAGGTAAGCAACCTACTCAAGGTCTAAAGTAATAAAATTCTCCAGATTCCCCTTTCTGACAAAAACTTGGGGTCTCTTAGTGCAATTCCAGTTTGACAAAGACCAAACACTTACTGTTGGTATCAATCAAGAAAATGTTTTTGAAAAATAAGGCATGTTCTATTTTATCACCAATTTTTTTTGTAGCCAGATTTTGAAAATAGTTACAATGTCTTCTTTGTGTTACATATTCAATACAAATTTACTGAAATGAGCTAAACTGAAACCTATAGACACTCTCACCTTCATGTTGGTATGAAAAACAACACTCTAGATATAGGCAAAGGCTTCACATGATTATGTAGGAAACCCAGCAATTTGGCCTTCTGTTGTTCAGATAGGAAGGCAGGAAGTGACCCCTGGTTTCTGTTATGGCACTCTCCTGTTTGTATACTCTACTATTTAAAAACTTTATGAGTATTTGGTTCTAAAAGTGATTGACTAATTATGAATTTAAAAAGAACATGGAGGAGAACCACCCAATCAATTGAATTCTAATATATGTAAAGAACATTTTGTGACAGAACAGTACTTCAACAATAACCATTTCATAGATTCCCTGTTTCTAAGAAAGCACAGTGTATATCAGGATCTCATCTAATGATGGTCTAACTGGGATGATTCCTCTACCTTCTGAATTTCTCTGCACATAGTGAAACATTAATATGAGTTGACTGGAAAAGATGGAAAGAATGCATCTTGGAAATATGAAAGTATATTACATATGTGATCTTTTTTTTTAGAGGATTTCTTTTTTTTTTTAATTTCTTTTTTTTTATTTTTAATTTTTTGCTTTTTGGAGGGCAATTGAGGTTAAGTGACTTGCCAAAGGTCACACAGCTAGTAAGTGTTAAGTGTCTGAAGGCGGATTTGAACTCTGGTCCTCCTGACTCTAGGGCTGGTACTCTATTCACTGTGCCACCTAGCCGCCCCCATGTGTGATCTTTCACAGTGTACTGGGGATAGCATCAAGTCGGAAGACATGTGTTCAGGTTTCACTTCCTCTACTGGTTAGAAGCATGGTCCTAGTAAAGCAATTTAATGGCTTTGTGGCACAGGTTTGCTATCTGTACAGTTGGGATAAATAATACACTACCAACTGTGCAGGGTTATTGTTAGGAAAGAGCTTTGTAAAAGGAAAGCAATATATAAATGTAAGTTGCTATTATTAGTAGTGGCATCATTATTATTTCCATAACTAACTTCAATGAAAGAATAAGTGTTAATGTGTTATCAAACAAAACATTCATTTTAAATATTTACACGAGGGAACCTTATGCTGTGTATTTTACAAAGTTAATCTTTTATCAGTCTTAATTTGATAATATAATCTTGTTTTGTAGAATATTGAATTTCATGGAAATAGGCTGACCATTATAACTCAGAGGGAGTAAGAATGAGGTAAGAAATTATGGATTCCTTCCTGATCAATAAAAAAGGAAATTTGTATTTAAATTTTCAAGAAAATGTATCTTTTTTTTTCTGGGCAATTGGGGGTAAGTGACTTGCCCAAAGTCACTCAGCTAGTAAGTGTCAAGTGTCTGAGGACGGATTTGAACTCAGGTCCTCCTGACTCCAGGGCTGGTGCTCTATTCATTGCATCACCTAGCGGTAGCTTTATCTTTGTTTTTAATTTATTTTATCCAGTTTTTTCATTAGAATGAAAGCATTGCTTTTCCAAATCTTTGATGTTGGGGCAGCTAGGTGGTGCAGTGAATAGAGCACCAGCCTTAGAGTCAGGAGGACCTGAGTTCAAATCCGCCCTCAGACACTTAACACTTACTAGCCATGTGACCTTGGGCAAGTCACTTAACCCCAACTGCCCTGCTCTCCCCTCTAAGAAAAATAAAACAAAACAAATCTTTGGTGTTAAGGAAATAATAAGAAAATGTAATTTCAAACTCAGAAAACAGTAGTCCCACATTAAAAACTGTCAAATAATAGTTGTTGTTTGAATAGCTGTACTTCTGTTGAACTGAAAACACAAATAGGAGTGAAAACTTGAAGACGAAAATGTGACAAGTGTGTTCATTGTTTTCCCATGGCATGACTACATTCATAGTGAAAGCTAGTACAAGCTACAACTTGTTACTTGAGCTTAGAAAGAATTGAATTTTGATGTGACAGGTTTTTCTTAGTTTTCCTATTATATTCAATGTCCTTCAGAAACATGCCAAGGGGCACGAAAACAAATCATGGATGTCCAATGCCATGACCACTGTTGTCCGGACAACATTTGCTGCCAAAACTGTATTCTCAAACCCCTGAGAATGTTGTGATCTGCTTGACATCACTCATGATAACTACTAGGGGCTATTCTCAAATGTATTCTATACAGCTGCCTTCTAGACCCAGAGTCCACAGGGGGAGTGTTGTTGAGTACTTGTCACAAAAAAAAGCTACCAGAGGTCAAGCAATCTTTTCTCCTTTCTTCCATACCAAGAGTTTGAGGAATTGTGGCTTCAGACTGATCCATTCAGTAGAGGAATAATCACTGCATTCTATTTAAGGTCAATACCAGAACTCACTATCTTTCTATTATTTATTTTTTCATTATCTTTCATCTAAAGACATAAAGAAAGCCACACCTGTTACTCTTACATTTTTTGGTCTATGAAGATATGTTTTCTTCCAAAGGTTTTTGGGAGGTAGGGAATGCTAATCTCTTAATGAAAAGAATAAACCAGAGCAACAGAAAAACAAAATACAAAATAGTTGTCATTCCTCGTTTCCTTCATGTCCTTATGCATTTTGTTAATATAATATTCATTTGCCTTTTTTATTCTACTTTGCAGAAATTTTAAAATTTTGTTTTTATACTTTCTAAATTCTTTTAGGGTAAGGTGTATGTTCTCTCTCTGGTATCCTCCAACTGTGATTTAGACAGCATTTCTATATCAATTAGTGTGGTATATTTCCTTTACAGTTTGTATCAATGCTATTTAATTGTGCTTAGGTTAAAAACTTTAGACTGAATTTAAAAATTCTCAATTATTTCTTTTATTTATCAATTAGCCTTCATCAAGTCTAGACAGTCTAAAGCTTTAAGTTGTGACAGTGCAATAGACAGAGAATTGGGTCTGTAGGCAGGAAGACTCGAGTTCAAATCTTGCCTTACGTACAATTAGCTGTGTAACGCTGGGCAAATCACTTAACCCTCTGTGTGCTTCAGTTTCCTCAACTGTAAAATAGGAATATTAATACCATCCCCCCGTCCCAGGGTTGTTGTGAGGATCAGATGAGATAATATTTGTAGAATGCTTGGCACAGTGTTTTGTATATGTTGTTGCTGTTCAGTTGTTCAGTACTGTTTGATGGAAGTGACCCCATACTGTCCATGGATTTTCTTTGCGAAGATACTGGAGTGGTTTGCCATTTTCTTTTGCAGTGGATTAAGGCAAACAGAGGTTAAGTAACTTGTTCAGGGTCACACAGCTAACACATCTCTGAGGCCAGATTTGAACTCGGGTCTTCCTGACCCTGGGCCCAGCTCTCTATCCACTAGCTGCCTTTATTCACATATATTAAGTAGGCTCTATATAAATGCTTATTCTCTACCATTCTGGCCAAGAAAATTCATTTGTTATCCTCTTACAAATTCCTCTGTCAAACCACAACCTTCCCTCACTTCACAAAATTTTGATTAGTACTCCTTTTAAAATCTGCTTAAGACTCTATGTCCTCTATGAAACTTTTATTACAAACTACCTCTACTTGGATTCATCCTTTATCCCACCCAGCTTCCTGATTATTCATCCTTTCTACACACACACACACACACACACACACACACACACACACACGGGTGTGTATGTGTGTATTCTTTCTGCTTGCGGTATATGTATGAGTGTGTCTATGTGTATGCAGTGAGAGAGATGGGCACAAACTCATGGATAAAGCCATGACTGCTTAATATTAAAACTTCAGATTACTAGGACAGGACTCTACACAAACTGAAAACTTCAAACAGGTGAAGGCAATGCTTCTTCCATGACAAGGATAGGCATATGAGGACCTTTGTCAGAATAAACTAAGAAGGAATTTATTTGGAGGATAACAGCTTATAAAAGGAAAGGAGAATGTTCCTGATTTAATAGAGTTAAGAAAGAAAATTAACCAATGAGCCTCTCATAAAATTTCCATTAAAATACTGTTATATCGAATGAGATAATATAAGTAAAGTGCTTTGTTCATCTTGAGGTACATCTAAATGGTAGCTATTTGTCAGTCCATAAACTTATTAAATACTACACACCAGGCACTATGCTCAGCACTGGGATGCCAAGAAATGTAAATAAAAGTCAGTCCCTGCTCTCAGTGCTCATAGCCAAATAATGGGAGAGACGACATGCAAAAACTACGTACAAACAATCTATATAGAAATGAGCTATAACTGATTGGAAATAATCACCAGAAGGAAGGCACTAGCATTAAAGGGAATTGGGAAAGGCAATGGGATTTTAGCTGGGTCTTGAAGGAAGCTAGAATAGCCAGGAGGTAGATTTGAGGAAGGAGACATTTCCAAGCATACGGGTTGGCCAGTGCAAAATGCCCTGTGCAAAATGAGTCAGGAGGCAGAGTGTCTTGGTTTGAGAAACAGAAAAGTCCAGTATTTCTAGATCACAGAGTAAAGGGAGTGGGGAGGATAAAATATAAAGAGTAGAAAATTGGGGAAACAGGTTATAAAGGACTTTGACTGTCAAAGAGATAATTTTATATTTGGTCCTGAAGGTGATATGGAGCCAATGGAGTATGCTGATTACTATTGATTGTGGTGAGGGGGTGGGGGTGACATGATCAGACCTGTTTATAGAAAGATCACTTTAACAGAACAGTAGAGGATAGAATGGAGTGTGGAGAAATCTGTGGCAGGGAGACCAACCAGTAGGCTATTACAATAGTTCAAGTGTGATGTGGTAGGGGCCTGTACCAGGGTAGTGGCAGTGTCAGAGAAGAGAAGAGGGCACGTATAAGAAATGTTACAATTGTAAAATCATCGGGCTTTCACAACATATTGGATATGGAGGGTGAGAGAGAGTGAGAAGCTGAGATGACACCATTATAAGGGTGGTGGTGCTCTAGACAGAATTAGAGGAATTTAGATGCGGAAAGAATTTTGAGGGAAAGATAATAAATTTGGGTTTGGATATGTTTTGTTGAAAATGGATATAGGACACCCAATTCAAGATGTCTAATAGGCAGTTGACTAAGAATCCTGAGAGAGGTTATGGCTGGACAAGAAGATCTGAGAGTCATCTACAAAGAGCTGATAATTGAACATGGGAGCTGAATGAGATCACCAAGTGAAATAGTTTAGCAGTAGAAGAGAAAAGGGCCCAGCACAGGAGTCACATGGGACACCCTAGTTTAGCAGGCACTACCTGAAGATCTGGCAAAGGAGACTGAGAAAGAGTAGTCAGATAGGTAGGAGGAGATCCAGAAGACAGCAGTGTCATGAAAACAGAGCTAACGGAGTAAAATGGAGAAGACAGTGATCAACAGTGGTGAAGGCTGCAGAGAGGTCAAGAATAATGATGGGGATCATGATTGTGATTTTATAGTAATACAGAAGAAAAAGCAAGGATCTTTCTTTCAGGAAAACATTGAAGCCCCCTAAGTTACATGCAAGTAAAGATTTAAGGAAAAAAAGAGAAAAGGAAAGTCATCTCTTACCATGGCCTATTTACTCCCATATTCCTCTCATCTGTCACCTTCTTTCTACTCACATGACCAACACCCTTGTTCAGGTCTTAATCACATTCTACCTCACCTACTCAAACAGTCTTTTAATTGGCTTTGCTGCTCCAATGTCTCTCCCTCTAATCCATCCTCTACACAGCTGTAGAATTGATAATCCTAAAGAAAAGGTCTGAACATGTCAGCCTTCTGCTCAAAAAGTTCCCATAAGTCCCCATTACCTTGAAGATGAAATACAAACATTTTTGCTTATCATTCAAAGCCCTTACAATCTGGATCTAGTCTATCTTTCCAAGCTTATTGTATATTACTCTCCTTCATGCCCTTTTAGTCTAGCAATCCAAACTATTTGTTGCTCTTTATAGATGACCTTCCCTGTCTCATCTCTATGCTGGAATGCATCGTTGTCATTTCCTCCTCTTAGAATCTCTAGTTTCCTTCAAAGTTCAGCTCAAGTCTTGCCTCCCACCTGAGAAAATGGAGCTGATCTTGCCCCCTGAGACAAATAGGAGGCAGCATGGCACAGTGGTTAGAGGACCGGGCTCTCAACTGAAACGTTCATATTTTGCTCTGATGCATCCCAGCTCTATGATTTTGGGCCAGTCACTCCCAGGTAACTTTCTTAACACCAGAAGTTACAGAAAAGGTATCAGTCTGCCTTGGGAAAGGAAACTACTTATGAGGAGACCTCTATACTGATGCAACCACAGGTCAAATAATATATTTAAATTCTATGGTCCAGTGGATAGAGATCTGGGGCTGGAGTCAGGAAAATCTGAAATACTTACTGCTTGTATGGTCCTAGGCAAGTCACTTAACCTCTGTCTGCTTCAGTTTTCTCATTTGTAAAATGGGTATAATAATATGTCACAGGCTTGTTGTGAGGATCTAACATGATAACATTTGCAAAGTGCTCAGCACAGTGCCTGAAACATAGGAGTACGAATAGGAGAAGTAGGAGCTTAGTAAATACACATTTCCTTCTTTCCTTCCTAGCTCTGACATATACTGGCTGATTCTTAGTGAGTAATTCTGAGAAAGTTACTTAACCTCTCAATGTTTTAGGCAACTCTCTAAGACTATAAGTTGCAGAGAAGGTGCTGACCTGCACTGGATGAACAAGTTTTCTCACTGGGGACATTTCTATACTGATGAAATGATAGATTTAGTCCCTATTCAATTATATACACATAAACAAACATACACACAATATGTAACATATATAATTCTGTGTAGATATACATACGTATGCACATGTGTATATATACACACACATACATGTACACAAGCATGCAGATGTATATGTATATACATGTGTATGTATACATATATGTATAACATATACCTATATATACACACATGGAGACAGAGAGACAGGCAGAGAAAGAGACAGAGAAACAGAGATAGAGAGACAGAGACAGTGAGTAAGTGGGATTTCATATCAGCAATACCTGCATCCAAGTCCCACTTCTTACACTTACTGGTTGTGTGACTTTGTGCAAGTCACTCAAACTCTCAGTGCTCTAGACATCTTTCTAAGACCACATACTGTAGAGACAGTGCTGACCTGTATTAATAAGGGCAGTTTGTCAGAGATCAAACATCAGAGATCTGCTCTCTGTCTGTCTCTCTTTCACACTCACACACACACACACACACACACACACGTATATATCTCTTCTATCTCCCTTGCCTGTTGTACAGCTCCAGCTTAATGTCTTATGGTCTAACTTGATGTCTTACTGTCTAACTTACTTCAAATTCAACATATGCAAAATTGAACTCAATATCTTTCTTCCTCAAAACTAATTCCTTCTCCAAACCTTCCTATTTCTGTTGATACCATCACCTCATCAGTTATCCAAGAAAAAAATCTGAGTCATAATAATTATTCACATTTATATCATACATCTTTCCAGAATGCTTTCCTCATATCAGCCCTGTCAGAGAGATAGTGAAAATATTATGATCGTCATT
The DNA here is from genome assembly GCA_028627135.1 of Pseudochirops cupreus. Taxonomy (NCBI): domain Eukaryota; kingdom Metazoa; phylum Chordata; class Mammalia; order Diprotodontia; family Pseudocheiridae; genus Pseudochirops; species Pseudochirops cupreus. The sequence goes on from CM053582.1 coordinate 254,766,332, forward strand.
TTACAAAAGTGGAAATAGAGGCCCAGAGGGGTTAAATATTTTACTCAGTAAACACAATTAGTAAATGTCGGGGCTAGGACTCAAATCTAAATCTTTTGACTCTGGTAGCAAGGCTCTTTCCCCTATACCATTCAGTTTTCACTCTTCCTCCTACCAATCAATCCATATTTCATGGTCTTGCTAAATTAATGGTCCTGATACACAGATTTGGCATGCCAATCCCCTGCCCCCAAAATTTTAGTGGCTCCCTATCATTGACAAGATTTAACACTCACTCCTTAACTTAACATTTAAGACTTCACAGATTCTAAATTCCCCTTCCAGTCTTATTTTCATATTGATCCCTTTCATGAACCCCAGGTTCTAGCCCAGTTATACTACTAGTTAATCCATATTTGTGATACATTCTTTTGCCTCTGTAAATTTCCACAGGCCATCTGTGGTGTTTGATGCATATTCTCTCTATATCAATGTTTGCAGAAATCCTTTTCCTTTAAGGCACATATAAAATGAGAATGAAGAGCCTTGATGGGAAGAATCCTGACTCATTTTCTTCTCTCCTTTGTCTCTCCAAAGGCCCTAAAACATAGCAAAGATTGCTTGGGTGATACTTTGGGATTGGTCAGTTTGATAGCACATTTCTAGAAACGAATAAGCCTAAATTAGACATTTATATAGCAGGAAAAACTAGCTTCCCTTAGTACCCCAATGGACAGGTTCTATGCCTAGATGTCTCTGATGTCTTTACATAATACTGATGTTAACCCTCTATGCTGTGGGTTGTTCTGTCTGCTCCCTGTATGGGAGCAGACATCCCAGTGTTTGCCTAGTATAGACTTCTGATGTGCAATGAAAAAATTGAGCTTAGGCATTTGTCACATTTATATTAATGATGATGATATCATCACTATAAATAATCCTAATAATCCCCAAAGAACTCATATGAATTTATAAACTCAAATAATTTTAAAGTATTCAACTTATTAGCATCTGTAATTGGCAGATTTCTCTGCAAATAAACATGAAGGAAAACCCCTGCCACATTCTTAACTTTTCTCCAAGGCTTTCTTTCCCTTTTGTAGAATTTTATTCATACAGTAATAAGTGAAAATGGCCATCAAGAGACAAAAGTGAAAGATTTCAAAGAATAAATCTATTCCTTAAATTGAAGGATACAGCCATTAAAACTTCTGTGTGGAAAACCTGTCACCTCCATATATCCAAATGCTTTATTGCCTTTCAGATGTATATAAGTACAGCACAATTCAAATAGTTTCCTTCACTTTATGACAAAGGGAAATGCACTGACAGACAATACCAAGCAAATCACTGTCTTTCCTTTATAAAGCAACTTTGTTTCTATGAAATCTTTCTGGAAAACTACATATACAAACTTTTCCTTAAAGGCAACTCTACTACATATATGGCTATAAAAGACTGAAATCTGTGTTTTCTATGTTTTTAAGAATAGCAGTCTGGGGTGGCTAGGTGGCCCTGGAGTTGGGAGGACCTTAGTTCAAATCTGATAACATTTACCAGCCCTGTGACCTTGGGCAAGTCACTTAAACCCAATTGCCCTGCCTTACTCATGCAAAAAGCAAAAAAAAAAAAGATAGCAGTCAGTCTAATTGTCTTTCTGTCTTAATATAGGTAGCCTGATGCTTCTTTAGGTTGGAGGTGCAAAATCCTTCCTCCACGGGACACCAACTGGCAGGGTCAAAGACTAGAGCTGGAGAAAATGTACATATACACAGTCAGTCTCTTGGGCACCATGGCTTTTCGATACTTTCTCACCCCAAAATAAAACAAATACTGATGATAGCTTATGTGTCAGTATAATAAAGGATTGTTTCCAGAGGGTGAAAGGTCTTTACCTGCTCCATCCCCCTCTGTTCTACCTAACCCGAAATTCTCATCATGAGAGTAACTTTTTAGAGGTAGAAAATAAACGTAGAAACATTACCTTCTGAAGACTTCTGCTAAAATGTACAGAGGTAAGCTGGGAGCGAAAAGAGAACCTCTAACTCTGTCTCACTAGCATGTCCTCCCGGATTACTTCAATTGTTCTGCTAATGTTTTGAAAGAGCCATAGTGGATAGCTCACAGAAAGTAAGATACTGGACAGCTATGAGTCAGTTCAAAGGGGAAAGGACATACTAGGAGTCTAAGAAAGTATTTGGGATAATTGGGAGTATAGAGGTGCAATAGAAAGTCAAGAAGGTCAGACCTTAAGGACAGTGTGCCAGTTTGTGCACTGCTAAAGAATAACATTTCATTCATCTTTGCCTTTCTTCCTTAGTGTCAGCTCTGAATTTAGCAGTACTATGAAGTGCCTATCCTCTCCCAGGATAATTTGTTTTCCAAGGATGTATAAAAACAGAAATGATGTAGAAAATCAAGGGAACAGTATGGTAGAGTGGAAAGAGGCTGGATTTAGAATCAGAGGTTTTAGGTTCAAATTCATGTCTTTCCTTTTTCTACATGTGTGACATTGGATAAATCACTTTATCTCTCTGGGATTCATTTATAAAAGGATGGGGTTGGACCTGCATATCAGAAGCCATTGAAGTCTTTTCTAGTTTTACATCAATGATCCTATGAGGGGATGAGGGGAAAAGGTTTTCCTCTGCTCCTTCTATAGGAGACAGTGTTGGGAATGAAGTAATATCTGAGCCAATTTTCTGACAGATTCCACAGAATATTTTGGGGTGGAAGGCTTTTAATTTTCTTTTTGCTATTGCTGAATTATTTGTGGTGAAGCTGGTCTAGCGAGTCCTAGTACTTTCTCAGAAAAATATGATAATGATTTGAGTATTTTAATGATTTTTCAAACTTCATAATTATCGATTAAACAGTGGACATACCAGCATGACCAAAGTAATTTATTTGGTATATGATACCAGGCAGATGGCATTTAAAGTTGTAGTTGCAGTGGTTTATCCCATTGAGGTTTAGAAGAGTGGTGAGGCCCTCCAGTGTTATAATCAGTGGGTGTTCTATCAGATCTCAGTAATGGTTTTATGCCTAGTGCTGCTGACTATGGCATTTTGAATCAATGAGAATGCCTGACATGATATATTTCTAAAGCTTAACTGCACAATGGAAAGATAGTTTCCTTTTCTGATGAGGATTGATAGTTCCCCTCCAAAAGGTGACTGCGATTTCTCAGAGAAAATACAGCAGATTTAAAAAAATTTTTTAAAAAGTTGCCCTACCACAAATTGAATCACTAAAAAGTTTTTAAAAAAAAATCTAGACTATTATTTTAATGTTTTATATCACGTCCAAATTACCTTTTTTAAAGATAATGTATAAGTTAAGGTTAGAGATTTATCTCTAAGTCAAGGAAACCACATAACCTCATTTACTTCATCAATGTTGCAATGGAAAGGTAAACATCGGATAGAAATCAGCATACAAAATGGCAATAACATTTCTTAATAACTTATTTATTTCCACTATTTGTCACTATTTTTGGCAGATTTAGTTATTCAACACTTGGACTAATTTTTTTTTCCTTTTTATTCTTTTTGATGCAATTCTAGACATCCTAGCAACCTACATTTAAGTACACTTGCTGGCATTACTATCCAAAGGTTAAGTGTGTATTACACAGATGAGCCCCAAGATCAAGTACAAATTGTGAAATGTATGTGGATGTGCATGATCTGAACCAATGAACTGTGGCCTGAAATGATGTCACAAAATGTGCAGCAGTAAGTGGAAGGTTAAACCTACTTGCATCTCGGTTCATTAAACGCAGTTAAAGTGCAAATTCCCTCATTCTGACAGTAGTAATCACAAGGGTTCACTTTCTGGTCACAGCGCTGACTTTTAAACCCCATAGAGCATCTGCAGAATTTCAGTAAAATACAGCTAAATAAATATTCTGCCTTTTTTTTTTTTTGCTAAACATGTTTTAAAATCATTGCATACAAAGATGGTAACATGTGAATCAAGATCTCATTTCAAGTATGCTCAGTTCCCTTTCAACCACCCTCATGACCCACTACCTTGAAATGGTAGAGGGAATTAATTCAGGCATGGAGTGTCTGGACATGCAATCTTCTTGCCCAAGAAGTAAGGAATATCTGACAGTAAACCTATAAAGCCAAGTGGGCGCTAGAATGGGATTACCAGCTCTGGCCTGCCAGAGAAAGGGCCAGGGGAGAGGGAAAGTGGAAGGGAGGAATCCACTGAATTCTGGATATTATGAGAACTAGTAATGGCATTTTGGAAATGGCAACAGCACTCTTTTTGTGTATTCACAAACCCAGACTCAGTTTAATATATTCCTAAGAAGCCAGAGATTTCATGGGTTGGTATCTTATAGCATGGGTTTATATAATGTTTCATTCTAAAATTCAATACATACATCAAACAGCATTATACATTTAAAAAGATGTCTCATGTTCTTTTGAAAAGAATGGCTGTAAGTACCAAAGCATTCATAATAGATGGTTATCTCTGGAGTTGAGATGTATCTGAATACAACAGGAGAGATTAACCCAATTTTCCCCTGTATTTCCAAGTCAGAGATCTACTAGTGTCTGAAATGGGCATGATGCTAAGAATTAAATGAACTCTTCTTCATGATATCATTAGCAATACCAAATTGATAGATGAGGACATTCTGTCACACTTCAGACCGAAACTGGACCACATTAGCATTCTAAAACTGAGACATGTTCATAGAATACATTTATTTGGTATCTCTCCACCCCCACCCACCAAGAAAAGAAAGAGGTAGACCAGAACTGCTTTGCACACACAGGTCCCATCGTGACACACTTGCAATATAAAATACTCACAAACACACAGGTATATTTGTCTCAGGGTCCAGCTGACATGTGCCACCATTGTAACAGTAGCCATCACATAACTGACAGCTGGAGGCAATCTTTCCATTAGTGCAACTGCAGTGACAAACAAACAAGAAAAAAGCCCATTGTTATTTCAATCATTATAGTTGAAAGCTGACTCCGCTGCAGCTGAAAATGTTCATCTTGGGATGGTAGTAGAAGGGCAGACAGTGTGTTTTCAGTGAGACAGGCTAGCTAGAGGCACCAGTTCTCTTCAACAAGAGAAAAAGTGACAATTCAATACTTTCCTTTTTACGGCTCTCACATTTAACACCTCAGCTGACATCAGTAATTCAATACTAGCTATATTTGCAGAAAAGAATAATGTCTAATTCTTACACTTCAGGGAGTCATCAGCACTGGTAAATTTCTCTCCTTGTGGTCAAGGCTGGTCACATCTCTAGGAGGGATGGATTTCAAACAACTGTTAGCAAAGCGTCTTGGAAGTCAATGCTTTGGATACATAGTCCATAAAGGAGAAATCCAGTTCAAAGAATTTTCAGAATTGGGGGCAGGTTTTAAGCTCCAATTCTTATAGAAATAAAAATTTCTTAAAGAAATTCTTAGAGAAAACTGTAGAAATAATACCCTGTAGGCAATTTGTGTCTTTGAGTTCTTTGACTATATACTAAGTGGGATGAATTGAGGACCCTATTGTGTCCTCGGTCAATATAAAATGAAGAAATTCAAATTATGGCAAGTATAATATGTAGTATAGATATAAAGTGACAATGTTTGCCTACAGATTTATGGAATCAGTCTAATTATTATATAGTCATATCACTTTTCTAGGCCTTTAATTCATTTCAGTTAAACAAGATCTGCTAGGTATCTACTTGTGTGCACAGCCCAATCCTAGATGTTGAATCAAAGATCATACCACACTGTAAGAGTGGAGTACATCCCTGGAAAAAATAACGCAAAATACTAAATGTGATCATTTCTAACTGAAAAAGTATCACTAGAGGAGCTATAAAATGGCCTGGGAAAATGGCAGATGTTTAGTATTTGTGGGTATTTAGTCTTCGCTTAATTTTTGTTGCTATTATATAACTACAACCTATTAAAATGAGCATCCAAAGAAGGCAGGAAAAATGGAAGGTGACAAATATAATTCATGGCAACTTCATTTCCTATCAGTATAGGGAAGCCCAACAGGTGATTTTATTTTATTTTCAGCATCTTTCATTACTATGCCAGAATGGTAAAATAGAGATCACTGACCCTGGATTCACAGACGGGGCTTGAGAAAACATTTGTTCCTAATTCTTTGCTGGAGAAAAATAATAATTGCTATCATGTATATATTGTTTGAGGTTTGCTTTTCAGATATTATCTGATCCTCAAAACAACTCTGGGAGATAAGTACTATTATTATCCATAATTTACAGATAAGGAGACAGGCTCACTGAGGTTAAGTGACTTGCCCAAGGTCACACACCTAGGAAATGTTTGAGACTAGGTTTTAATCGTTACCACCTCCAGGGTGAATGCTCTATCCACTGTCATACCTGGCTTTCTATGGGATGGTACAGAGGTAGAAATAGGGAGAATATATGTTCAGAATCATAGACAATATGTTCCATTTCATTGGAGGGCTTCAGTTAGGGCAGTGTTCCTCAACTTGTGGGTCGTGACCCCTTTGGGGGTCAAAGGGTCTCCTAAGACCATTGGAAAACACATATTTCTGATGGTTTTAGGAAACGAGATACTGCTCCTCTATCAGTCTCCAGGCGGTCTGCCTACACGCAGATAAGCCCATACCAGTATTAAAGGGTCGTGGCATTAGGAAGGTTGAGAACCACTGAGTTAGGGGCTAGATTAGTATTTCTTGGGGCTAAAGAAAGGATTCAAGCTTAAGGGATTCAGGCTTCAGGCATAGGTTAGATTAGATCACCTCTGAGCTTCCTTCCAATGCTAAAATGCTCAAATGCTAAGTACATATCCTTCTACATTCTCTTCCTTCCCCCAAGGATGAATTGAATTCAAATAGGTTGTAAACTCCAAATTAAGTGTTGGTGCTTGGCTTTTAAGGAGACTTTTAAATGACACAGAAAGCACAGAAATGGGGAAGAAAAGATTTTGATTATAGAAACTTATTTTCATGCTTTAAAAACTTATGAAACAATTGACTGACTAATGCTAATGTTTGTGTAACTGCAAATGATCATCTACACATGTACAGTCTCATCTTAATATATAGGAAAATGTCATAGCCCAGGCCCTATTCAGATTTCTTTGGTAATGGCTTTCCAATAGTTCTTTTCCTAAGGAAGTACTGTGATTTCTTTTTCCCTTTTCCCCTTTACTCATGACTAGAGGACATATAATGCCTATTTGGAAATCCCAGACCTACCACAGAGTAGTTTCTGTTGTTGTTCAGACATGTTCAATTCTTTAAGAACCTATAGACTATATAGCATGCCAATAGCGTCCATGGTTTTTTCTTGGCAAAGATACTGTTGTGGTTTTCCATTTCATTCTCCAGTGGATTAAGGTAAACAAAGGTTAAGTGACTTGTCTAGGATCACAGCACTAGGAAGTGTCTAAAGCTGGATTTGAAATCAAGTATTCCTGATTCCAGGTCCATCGCTCTCTGCACTGAGTCACCTAGCTACTTCTTACCATATAGTAGCTGTTCATTAAAACTTGACAGACTCAAAGAGAATTTTTTAAAAAAATCAGAGGACTAAATCACTAAGAATAGGACACCCTAGATTCCTGCCCCGCCAGTACTGACTTAGAAAGAACGCTGCAGAATCTGACATGAAAAGGCTATTTTACTGCTCCTTCCCCTTCCTATTAATAAGTTTTTTCTTCCATCATCACATTAAATGATAATAAAAACTAGCATTTGTACAATGCTTTAAGGCTTACAAAGCCATTTACAAATATTACCTCATTTTATTCTCACAACAAGCAAGTAGGAACCTAGCAAGTAGGTGTTATTATCTACATTTTATAGAAACTGAGGCAGAAAGAAGTTGAGGGAGTTGCCCAGGGTCACACAGGTAGTAAGCATCTGAAGATGGATTTAAACTCTCATCTGTCTGATACCACATTCAATGTTTTATCTACTGTATCACATAATGCTCTCTTTCTCTCTCATACACACATAACACAAACATATGTATATACATATACATTTACATATACACACATATATCTAAGTATACACATGATTCTTTCTGTATATTCCTAGGTTATTCCAAAGGCACACTTTTTCATAACCATCATATGATGATCAAACCCCACCTAATTTAAAGCCTAGATAAGAGACAGAAGATTGTAAGAATTTTTTAAAAAGTATATGTCCACATCATTTGCAGGCACAGAAGAGCACTACTTATATTTTAAAATAAAATTTCCATAATAATTTCTCTCTCAGGAAATGTATACCCATGTTATTTCTGGTATATTACTTTTCATGAGCTAATTACAAGTTATTTGGAAGATCAAAAAAATAAAATAAAAGAATTCCCACACCAGTTTATATCACAGGGATATTATCTCTGCAATTCAAAACTGTAATCACTTTTGACTTCACCAATATTTATTTAGTTTTCCACAGGAATATGAGAGGAGTTCTGCTACAGTGATTACATTTATGACGTTCAACAGAGAATCTGCCTTAGTGGACACAGCATGAGCCTGGGAGTTACAAAGCCTAATTTCCCATATCTAATCACAGCTCTATATGATAGCGTGAACAAGCTTGGATAAGTTATGCAGGATGTTTTTGTTATGTTGCAATTTTGTTTTAAGTCTTGTAGTCTCTGATTGTTATCCTTGAAACAGGGATTCTATCATGACTTTGGGAACAATTCTTTGATGCCAAGATGAATGGCACTATATGAAAGAAAACTAATTTTAGCTAACATATCTCTAGAATACCAAAACATTTACTTATTTATTTTGGTGCTGTCACATTTAGTTATTCTCCAGAATATTTCCAAAAGAACTTATTTTAGTACACATAGTTCAAGGCACTCATTATTTATTCACTATTAATGACATCTCTTTAATAATTTTTAAATACACAATCCCAAAATGTCTTTGAAAGGTTTAGAATTATGTATGTTTTGTAACTATGAATGTTTTTGGCTATTTTTTGTTTAAATAGGGTACATCTGAATCTCAAAGAGAAGAAAATGGCTTTCTCTGGTTGGGTCTGAGTCATTAGTGATCTGGAGAAGAGGAAACGGGCTCAAGATTCTGGATGATTTCTCTGTGAATCAGGATCTTCTGTAGTCTCAATGAATTTCAGAAATTATAATTTTTCAGGATCCATCTCTTTCTATAAGATAAATGAGAATGTTTATTTTTCTTTTTGCTTTCTTTCTTCCCTTTTTTGTTGAATAGAATTTGATTCCTGCCTTCCTCACACTGCAGGGGTGGAAGCATAGGACCTGGAAGGTATCTGAGGGAAGGTTCTTCCGTTCATATCCTCAGGAGGCTGACCAGATGGGAAGTCAACATGGAGTGTGTTGCATTTGATATCTTTTGCATCCAGCTCTGGAATGCATTTTAAATTTTATTACAAAGACCTGCTGAAACTTGTGAATGAACTTGATTGCAATTAGGCTATTTGCTTCAAGAATGAAACAAAAGAGTTCTTTTGCTTATATGTTTCCTAACATTCTAGCTTTCCAAATGATCACTTTCACTCCTTTATTTCAAAGTAATACTGTGCTTTTCAAAGACGTGTGTATACACACATGTGGAATTTATAGATGCCACTAAATGTCATCCATCATAATAACATCAGGCATGTTCATTGTGAAAGCAAAAATGAGAGTGAATAAAAAAGAAAAATCAGAATAAAACATGTTAGTCTCGACTGTAATAAAGTTTTATTAGTACTTGTTTGGGGAGACCTGCATAACTCAGTGTTGACACAATATCAGCACAGATACTTTAAATTGTGGCACGAAAACTTTATCTCATGCTCTTCCATCACGTACTTGTATTTATTATACTCAAGGCAATTGATAGAGCCTAGCCCTTTGAAAGTCCTTCTTTTAAAACCCTTTCAGAGGAGGTCTCCAGTGACATTTGATCTCTAACCTCAATGTTATAAACTTGTTTTATGAGAGCAAATGAATAACATTAGCCTTTAGCCTTCCTATAGTGGTGGGAGCATTTATCTACTTCACTGTTTAAGCCAAAGGCCAAAATAGCATCTAACAAAAATCAAAGCCTAGTGGTATTTTCTTTTTTTTCCCCCTTTTGGTCAAGCTTTCCAGAAAATAATGTTCTGTTAGCTTAAATTGACCTAAATGATAACATCCAATGTGCTGACAATTTTTTTTCCATCAAAACAGAAGGTGCAGGTGCCTATTTTATAGTTTCTTTAGCTATGCTACTTACTAGTTGTATGACTCTTTAGCAAACTCCTTAACATCTCTGGGCCTCAGTTTCAACATTTTTAAAATGAGTAGGTTGAGTCAAACAGTTTGTAAGTTCCTTTTCAGTTCTGTAATTTCTGACCTGATGATATTTCTTAACAGTGTTTCCCAGTTACAGATCTGGAGATAGAAGGGGCAATAAAGGTTACCTAACCCAAATACTTAATTTTACAAATGAGAAACCAGAGATATGGAAGTCTTAGGTTAAGTGAATTGCTCCATTTCATAGAGGGAGTAAATGGCAGAGCCAGGGATTTTAACTGAGATCCTGTCACTACAAGTTTAGCCCACTTTCTACTGCAAAGATATTATACTTTTTTTTAATTGTAAAACTTGCACTATTAATGTGGAAACTAATGCAGCTTTTTAAAATGCAATAATATTCTATATCAACATTTTATAATGTCATAATTTCACAATTTTTAGAGGCTATCCCCGGAAACATCCCATGTAGTGATTGTTTTGACAATTTCCTTTACATGAGAGATAATTAGACTTTAAGAAAATGTGCACTTTGACTTTGTGACTAACCATTAAAAAATAAATAAACCAATATGCAGCTTTCTATCTGGAAGCTTACTCATCCACAATCATTTTATAGAGATATTAAGATTTATTCTACATTTTATTGCTTACTAATGGCTACACTATTTTGAAAATACTTCCACTGAATTGAGCTGTGTGTGAACTTACTTGCATATTATATCTTCACTGTCCTTATTTATGATGCAGTGGCCGCCATGGCACCTTAGGCACTTGTCAACTTCACATTTTGTTCCTTCATAGCGAGTAGGACAAACACATTCCACACTTCCGTCGTCTGCAATGGTGCATGATTCAGAATTCACACAGTAATGATGGCATACATCTAAAAGAACACAGAATAAAAGGCAAAGTATTTTAAGGGATGTTTTATTCAAAAGCTAATTAATTGTACTATTTTATTCTGTGGTACTCCTTGATAAATAGACTTGTTTACTGAAAGAGTTCTAGTATTGTATATATCTAGAGTTCTTTAGGTATGGGATTTATAATTCCTTGTCTTAGATAAATTAGGCATTGTCCTGTCTGGAGGCAGACACATGAATTACATGGCCATTGGATGGCAAATCCTGCTCCGTGATTTAAAAAATAAATTACCAGTTCGCCAATATGGATTGACCAATAGATGACAAAATTCAATAAAACATGAACTAATCTAACTCGGTAGTTAGTTGTATGGTCCACGGTTGTTTGGGAAACAGAACACAGCCAGATACAGATCTGAAATAAATAGTTGCCATAATGAGTAGCGAAAAGCAAGATTAGATTGTTGTTAAACATTGTGCTCAGAAGTTGTAATTTCCTTTTAGATATCTACGTGAAGCAATTTTAACAGATACCATCAAGAGAAAAATGGTATAATTTTAAAAGTTTGATTACTACCTGTTCTATAACTTCCACAGTGGTATACTCACTTGAAGAAAATTAAAATGTACATCATTATTCTCCTTTTAATATTTTCTCATCCAGTTTATTATAGTAAGAAAAAAATTAAGCTGATTTGTTGCTAGTTTTCCTATTTACCTTTACTGCCTTTTTCACGTTATAGAGCATCATAGGGCTAAAGTTCTAAGAGGACCAGAGAACATCTATGAAACCTCTCCCTTTGACATTCCACGAACAAACTTACTATTGTTGATTTTAGTCTAAAAAATAGTTTAGCTGCTAAGAAGTTGTAAGAGTTCTAATTCTAAGAGAATAAAAAGTCTAGGATCCTATGATTTCCACCTTAGTGATTGTAGAGTCTGGAAAAATCTAATACTTATTTCAGGTTTAGTATTCACAAAACAAACTTTCCTTGGACGAATGAATAGCTACAAAGATGTTCTAAAGAGCCCAAGAACTGAGGGCCTGTAAGAAAGGTGACAGATTGCCTCAGGAACCATTTAGTCTAATGGTGCATTAGTATAAAAACATTTAATGATAATAGCTGACATTTATGTAGCTTTTTGAAGTTTGCAAAACATTTTACATACATTATCTCATTTTAGCCTCACAGCAACCCTATAAAGTACGTAACACAGATGAAGAAATTGAGAACCCAGAAAATAAGCCTCTGGCTAGCTCATGGTTTATACAGTTAATATTTGTCAGATGTGGGATTTGAACCCAAGGTTGTCTTTAAGTCTAGAATTCTACCCATTAAACCATCTCCAAAAAGGCCTAATTTGGGCAGTGTTGAATATAAAGGACTAATTAATATATTCTTACTATTTTGACGAACTTGGCCATTATTTCAGATAACTCCTAGTTATATAATTTTTAAAAAAATAAGTCAAATCAGTTTGTATAATCTAACAGACGTGTTATTTCTTAATAATAGACCATTTGCTGGATTATGTAGACCAGGAGTGGGGAACCTGCCCCCAAGTCCTCAAGTGTGCCCCTTTGACTGAACCCAAACTTCCAAGGGCCACACTGAAGGACCTAGAGGGCCCCATGTGGCCTCAAGGCCACAAGTTCCCCACCCTGATCTAGACTAATATATCATTATTAAAAGAATAAGTTTAAAGGTAACACTTTTATTCTTTTAAGCATTCTTTGTAGCATAGATATAAAAAGGTATTCCCTTTCAAATCACCTTCCATTTTTCTAAAATTATGTATAAGGAATCACTTCTTTTTTAAAAATTTATTTATTTTTAGTTTTCAACATTCATTTCCATAAGATTTTGAGTTACAAATTTTCTCCACATCTTTCCCCTACCCCTAACACAAGACAGGGAGCCTACTGAATACCCCTTCTCCCTATCTGTTCTCTCTTATATCCTCCCCATCCCCTCCCTCCCAATGTTCTAGTAGGGCAAAATGGATTTCTATACCCCCGTGTGTGTATATCTTATTTCCCAGCTGCATGTAAAAAAAACATTTTTTTAAACGTTTGTTTTTAAAGCTTCGAGTTCCAGAGATTTTCCCTTCTTCCCTGGTTACCCACCCCCGCTGGGAAGATAAGCAATACAATATAGGTTGTACATGTGTAGCTACCCAAAACATTTCCATCGTAGTTATACTGTGAAAGACTAACTCTATTTCCTTCCATCCCATACTGTCCCCTCTTATTCCATTTTCTCCTTTGACCTTGTCACTTTTCAAAATTGTTTGCTTCTAACTACCCCCTCCCCCAATCTGCCCTTCCTTCTATCACCCCCATACTTATCCCCTTCCCCCACTACTTTCCTGTAGGGTAAGATACCAAATTGAGTGTGTATGTCATTCCCTCCTTAAGCCAAATTCAATGAGTGTAAGGTTGACCAGTTCCCTTTCACCTTCCTGCTCTTCCCCTCCATTGTAACATTTTTCTCTTGTCTCTTTTATATGACATAATTTACCCTATTCTATCTCTCCCTTTCTCCTTCTCCCAATATGTTCCTCTCTCACCTCTTAATTTATTTTTTAGATATCATCCTTTCATATTCAACTCATCCCATGCCTTCTGTCACACACTCACATATGTTTATACATATATACACCCTCCTATACATATATGTGTATATAGATATATGTGTATATATGTGTATGTGTGTATACATATATATTCCCCTTCAACTATCCTCATACTGGTAAAAGTCTTGTGAGTTGCAATTATCATTTTTCAACATAGGAATATAAATAGTTCAACTTTAATAAGTTCCTTATGATTTCTTTTTCCTGTTTATCTTCTTATGCTTCTCTTGCTTCTTGTATTTGAAAGTCAAATTTTCTGTTCAGCTCTGGTTTTTTCATCAAGAATGTTTGAAAATCCTCTATTTCATTGAATGACCATATTTTTCCCTGAAGTATTATACTCAGTTTTGCTGGGTAGGTGATTCTTGGTTTTAATCCCAGCTTCTTTGACCACCAGAATATCATATTCCAAGACCTTTGATCCATTAATGTAGAAGCTGCTAGATCTTGTGATATCCTGATTGTGTTTCCACAATACTCAAATTATTTCTTCCTGACTGCTTGCAGTATTTTCTCCTTGACCTGGGAACTCCAGAATTTGGATATAATATTCCTAGGAGTTTTCTTTTTGGGATCTTTTTCAAGAGGTGATTGGTGAATTCTTTCAATTTCTATTTTGCTCTCTGGTTCTAGAATATCAGGACAATTTTGCTTGATAATCTCTTGAAAGACGATGTCTATGTTTTGGGTTTTTTTTTTTTTTTTTTGGTTGTGGCTCTCAGGTAGTCCAATAATTTTTAAATTATCTCTTCTGGATCTATTTTCCAGGTCAGTGGTTTTTCCAATGAGACATTTCACATTG
>CM053582.1:254780988-254797226 GCA_028627135.1 Pseudochirops cupreus
TTTTTCATAGAGTCATTAGCTTCCATTTGCTCCAATCTAATTTTGAAGGAGTTCCTTCAGTGAGCTTTTGAAATTCCTTTTCCATCTGGCAAATTTGACTTTTTTAAGGCATTCTTCTCCTCACTGGCTTTCTGGACCTCTTTTGCCATTTGTGTTAGTTATTTTTTAAGGTGTTATTTTCTTCAGTCAGACTATTGATTTGTTTTTCATGATTTTCTTGCCATCATTCTCATTTCTCTTCTCAATTTTTCCTCTACTTCTCTTATTTGATTTTCAAAATTCTTCTTGAGCTCCTCCATGGCCTGCGGCCAGTTTGTATTTTTTCTTGGAAGCTTTTGATGCAGGAGTTTTCACTTTGTTGTCATCTTCTGATTCCATGCTTTGATCCTCTTTGTCCCCCCAAAAAGGATTCTATGGTCTTATTTCACTTCCTCTGTTTGCTCATCTTGCCAGCAAATTACTTGACTTTTGAGCTCTTTGCCATAGTAGAACTCTGCTTACAGAGTGAAGAGAGCTGTGTCCCAAATTGCTAATGTTTTCTCAGCTGTTGACAGAGCTGTTGCCAGAGTTATGAGGAGGGCACCCTCTCTACAGCCACCACAAACTCTGGCACACTGGTGTTCTTCACCCCAGGACCACCACCCAAGACTGCAACCTTGATCCAAGCAGGTCAAACCAAGAGAGATTACCCTCTGCATGGTTGCTTGGTCACTCTACAACCTGCAGGCCAGGAGCTCTGGAGGCAGCCATGTGGCAGCAGCCATAGCTGCCATGCTGCTACCACCTCTGTCACCCTAGGGGCAGGAGCCAGACTGTGTTCTTCTCTCACCCTGTTCTAGCAGAGTTCCCTACTGACCTTTTACTTCCTCTTTGGTATTTATGGGTTGAGAAGTCTGGAAACCGCCACAGCTGCTGGTGATTCACTCTCCTGAAGTCTGCTCCAGGCATTCTGGTCCGTGAGTCTGAGCCAGCGTGGTGTAATGGCAAGCACAGAAGAACTTCATGCCTTGTTTCAGCTATTTAATTATTTAGCACCCTGTTTCAGTTCAAGTTTCTTTTGAGCCTTGTCCATGATTATATCAAGTCTTTGTTAAGAAACAGAACTTGTGAAACTGACAGTGATGCAACAGGAAGGGGCTGAACAGGGATGAGCTAATGACCATATATAAGGAGAAGACCAAGCTGGGAAAGGGCAGAGCTAAGAAGAGACACTTGTAGTGGCAGAATTGAGAAGGAGAAAACTTATGAAGTCCTTGAGGAGGGTTTTGGAGGCCCTGGGATTATACTGGCAATTTGTGTTGATTTCTCAGTCTTTGTTTGTGGGTTTGTGTTGATTTCACAGGCAGAAAGCGAATTGATGATGGTGCCGGTGATGTGTGTGAATGTTGTTTTGGCTCTGTTAAGCTTTGTCTTCCCAGAAACAGAAACCGTGAAGCACTTGAGGTAGATTGGCCACTGTGAGCTTCAATATGGTGCAGGAACTGGACGAGGAGCTAGATGAGGAGCTGGACAAGGAGCTGAGAGTTGTCTACCTTTGAATCCTGGTGACAGTTGGATAAATTCAGGCAGGAGCTAGGACCATGGAAGAGGAACCATGGAATCTGAGAGCCAGCCTTGAGTCTGGATGAAAAGACCTCTTCTTGGGTACTTAATGTTGATTGAGAAGATCATCATTTACTGTGACCTAAGGGCGGAGAACTTTGACCTTTGTACTTTGTGTCCTTTAAGGAGACTTGCTCCTTAAGGATGATTGAGTTAAGGACTTACTGAATGATATCTTTTGCTTAAAACTTCATGGCCACTTTGGTGAAAACGATGTGACCGCTTTAGTGATAAGTTGTTATGTTATAACATTGTGAATGCTGTACTTTGATTTCTGTGAATGTTTTGTCTTAATTTATTACTGAATAAATAGAGAGTTCACTATACTATGTGATCAAAACCTTAAAGTTGCTCACAGCAGCAGTCCTCTAGAGAGCTGCTCATGCTTGGCTTTACATGTGGCTCATGCAGTACTGTGCTTGGCTACCAGCCTGGTGCGACAGACCCTTCCTGTTAGCCTGCCAGGTCATCATCAGCAGGAGATTTGTTTCTCTACGTCACTTTGTGAGTTCTGTAGATCTAAAATTTGTTTAGAGTCATTTTTTTTACAGGTTTGGACACGGTTGGAGCAGGAGCTTAAGCAAGTTCCTGCCTTTACTCTGCTATCTTAGCTCCGCCCCCTAAGTTGCCACTTCTTAAAATAAACCTGTGTGTAGTTTATCTTTGATTTCCAAATGGAACTCTCAATTTTTTCATCTGAATTTTTTATTGATATTTTTAATATTATTTTAAATCTTGAAATATAGTCTTTCCTCCTTCCCTACACAGAGAGCTATTCCTTCTAACAAAAAATAAAATGGAGAGGAAAAAAACAGTTTAGCAAAACTAAACAATACTCCATGTAGTCTAAAAGTGCAAATAATATTTCACACCTGCCACTTCTGGAAAGGAGGGAGACACGTTCTCATATCTCTTCTTCAGGGTCAAGCACAATCAGTGTAAGTACTCAGCATTTAATTCTGCTTTGGTTATTTTTGTTGTTCTTTCCATTTATATTGTTCTGGTCACCATATGTTGATTCTTTGATTCTACTTACTCTACTTTATATCAATTAACATATGTTTTCCCATGATTCTCTATATTTTTCTTATCCAAAATTTCTTATGGTATAGTAATATTCCATTATACTTATGCACCATAATTTGTTGAGCCATTCTTTAACTAATGAGTATCAACTTTGTCTCTGGTTGTTTGGTATTATAAAAAGTGCAGTTATGAGGGTGTGTATATGGCGTCTTCCTTTCCATTTCTGACCTCTTTTGGGGTATATGCCTACCAGTGGGTCAAAGAACATGAACACTTTAAAAAATAATTAATTTTACATTTATCAATTCTTTCATTTGTTCTTTGATATTATAACCTCTCATTAAGTATGTTTGCTTTGAGTCATGGCAAATCCACTGAATTCAGAATAAAAAAAAAGTTATAGTAAAAATGTGAAATATAACCAATTGGTGTTTACATGCTAATAAAACCTCTCTGAATTCCACATTGTTAAATGGCGCTATTTTTGCCTTTAACAAAGCAGAAATCATTTCAGGCTTAGAACCCCTTCTTGGGCAGAGCTTCCATGGAATACTATTTCATCTTTCTCAGTGCTGAAGCTCTGTGTTGTATATTGCCTCTAAAGTACAGCTGCTTAGGGTAAGTTGCCAAAGACTTGAGTCTTGGCAGAGTCTTTCTAAGGTATTTCTATGGAAAACTTGTGTCTTAGCTGCTTTTTGCCTGTTAGGCTCAAGACAAAAAGAATTCTGAAAGCTTCCAAGAGTTATATATTTGACTGAATTGTTTTATATACCCCTGCGAGGGTTCCTGGGAAATAGCCTTTGTATGCACATTTAATTGCTTCATGTTTTTCTCCCTCTGAGGCTCTCCTATTGATTTTAATTCCAATCGACTAAGACTTGTGAGTATTGGTGTTTTAATAAACAAAAGAGAGCTTACTTGGAGCAAGACCTTACTTTTTAGCAGATGCAAGTTACCACATAAGCACTGAAGAGTTGTAAGTTGCGAAGTAAAATAATTTCTCCAAATTTATTGCATTATTTTAGGGTTAACTCTGATGTATTCATTCTGTGGGTCTATTTATGAGAGAGTTTACACAGCACATTAATATTGTATTTGGTTAAATTAGGAAATTCAACCAAACTGCAAGCTCTTGGCAATTATCTCAAAATCGTGACTGCTATGCTTAATAAGTAATAGGAATGTCATCATATTTTCTCCCTCTTACGCCTCTCAGCTAACTGTTCCCTATCCATTTGGAATTACAAATAGATACGTAAACGTGGGAAAATATATTCTGGTTTTCTCTATCTTGTCTCTATGTACTCTCAGGTAATTACCACTTACCCTTATCCAGACTCTAAGTAGCTCTTGAGCTAGCTATCTAATAAAAGAGTGTTCTTATTAGTCCTTTCCAGCTTAGCAGGGAGACTTATGTTTACTAAGTTAACAAATCTTGAAACTGAGTAACATTATAGTGTCTTATCTTGCAGCTTCATAATAAATGTATTTGCATGCAAAAGAGCTAGACAGTTTTTGACACACATCTTTAAAATGGACAGAGAAGCTTAATATAGTCACACCTCATTAATTGTGTGTCATCAGGGAATGAGTTGTTTTGTTCTACACAAGAGAACTTTCTACAGATAATTAAAACTTCCCTTTAATCACCAAAATTCCTTTAAGGTGTGGCAGTCCTAACATGTATTCTGCAGTCTAAGTTAACCTTTCTTTAATAGTTCAAAGCCATCATTATAATCAGCAATTAGGTCTGTGTGCTGTTGGATGGCCTGGTATGGTGGCCCTGGCTATGAGTAGGGAGGCCAGTTTGGAATGAAAATGGATAAAAAGTTCACTTGGTCTGTTCTTGCCTAACTGCATGTCTGTTATTAAGCTCTTTATTTTATAGACAGTGACTTAATAACAAATAATTGCAATATTAAATCAAATAAATATTTTTTCATATGATTATAGTTCAAGAGTTGGAAGTGAAATCATAGCCATTCATTTCTGCACTCCCTGGGGCGTCCTCACCTTTTGTCCAACCATTTTCTGACCTTCCCCTATCAGCATTTATATAGTGCCTATTACGATCCAGATACTGCACTAAGCCCTTTATAGTTATCATCTCATTTTTAATTCTATCAACAACTACTGGAAGGAAGTGCTATTATTAGCTTTATTTTATTGTCAAGGAATCTGAGGCAGACAAAGGTTAAGTGACTTGCCCAGGGTCACACAGCTAGTGTCTGAAGTCATGTTCGGATTTAGGAAGTACTCCTTGTCCTAACTTCCTAATTATCTTACTTATCATTATTCATTATCTAATCCAAAACTCTCATGTTATAATTGAGGAAACAAAGGAGCAGGAAAGTTAACTGAATTGCCAAGGCTGCCATAGATTTATAGTTGAAAAGGAGCTTGGGAGGCCATCTAGTTCAGTTTTTTTCTTCTGTAGATGAGGTCATAGGTCCTCTGATTCCAGAGCCACTACTCGTTGGCCTGTACCAGGTCGAACTAATGAAATGACAATGAAATGTATTGGTTGTCATATGTACCTGTAATTGCTTATCATATAGATGTCATATAGAAATAGTAGGAGTAGTAATAGCTGGCATTGATTTTTTTTTTGAATGAAAAAATACGCCATCCATGTAGCAAGCAGACACTGATTGACAAAAGGTCAACATACTACATTCTGGTAAAAATGACATACAACTGATAATGTGCATGTAAAGTAAACTCTATATAGATTTACTATCAATAAACATTGTATATTATATAACAGGTGTTGGAAGTGAATATGCAATCAACATGAAACTGACAGATATTTTGAAAAAAAAACTGTAAATTTTTTATTGGGGAGAAAATATATCAGGGATTTTTCTTCTTCCTTTCTCTCCACACTGGGAAGTAATATCAGAGTATGCTGTTCTCTCCACTAATCCTCCTACCCCTGGTTATTTTAAGGGATTAGAAACTCAGGGTCAGAAAAGACCTCTGAGAATTTCTAGTACAACATGCAATTAGATGAAAATCCCCTCTACAGTATCTCCAATAAGTAATAATCCATCCTTTTCTTCCATTGAGAACTATACTTCACACGGCAGCCTACTCAACTTTTGCATGCCTTCAATTGTTGTGTAAATTTCTGCCTATATTGAATCAAATCTGCCTTGATATAACTTTATTCTATTTCTATGAGTCCTATCCTTTGGAACCACCAATAAAAAGTCTAATCTTTTTTTTTTCTGCATCATAACCATCCAAACACTTGAAAACAATTATATTATACTCTTTCTCCCTTCCCCCTGACAATTCCTCACAAGTTTTCCCTCTCTAAATCATATTTCCAATTCCTTTCACCTATCCCCTTGAATAGCTTAATCATTAATCCTTTCACCATCCTGATTGTTCTGGTATCCAGAGGGAAACTCTCTAGTTTATCAATGTGTTTCTTAATATATGGTGCCTGGAACTGAATACAGTACTCTGTTGGTGGAGTGGAATTGTATAGTGACATTCTCACTTCCTTAGTCCTGGATACTCTGCTTCTCTTAATGCAACTTAAGAGTATATTAGACTTTTTTATTTTTTGCTTGTTTGCCATATTATCTACTTATTGATATGTATTGATCTTTGGCCTACTTTCAAAATCTTTTTTTTTCCTCAGGTAAATTTCTGTCTTTCATTCTTGATCCATAGTTATAAAGTTGTTTTTTTTTCCATCTAAGTATAAGATTTTAAAATATTTTTTTATAATTATCATATTATATTTGTTCCAACATTCAAACCTAAGATATTTTTGGATCCTTGTCCTATCATAAAACATGGTAGCTATTCCTTCTAGTTTTGTGTCAGGTGAAAATTTGATAATCCTCTTATTTGCAATGCAATCTATGCCATTGTTAAAAATTTTAAATATCACAAAGATAAGGATAGATGTCTGGGGCACTCTAATAGAAACACCATTCTGAATAGTCATCAAACTATTAATGATGACACTTTTGGTTCTTCCATCTAGCCAGCTCTGAATTCATCTAAGCATATGACCAACTATCCTACCTCTATCTTATCCAAAAGGCTTTTGCGAGAGGTTTTGTTAAATACTTTGCTAAACTTATGTAATTTTTCTCAATAATATTCCCCTGATCTACCCAGTCTAGGAACTCTGTCATGAAAAGGAAATAATGTTAGTATGGTATGACTTATTCTTGATGAAACCATGCTTTTTCATTGTGATAAACATTTCCTTTTTTAGATCTCACTAATCGTCACTTAATACATTATAAAGTTTACAAGGAATAAAAATCCAGATCATACTACCATAATTCAGATTTTCTTCATTCCTTTTTTAGAAATTTAGGAGAATATTTACCCTCTCCTTGTACCCCTATTTTTTATACACTAACAGTGGTTTGTGATAACTAGAGATGAAACTGGGAAGAGACTGGGGTGTTTGGTCAAACACCTGGGGGAGTGTATGTTAATATATTTTTGCTTAATGGGAAGATCTTCCCATCCATTAATAGGTCCATGTGACCTGCATGAGTTACATGGAAGCCTAAGTCACATGAATCTGTGGTGGGAGAAGCTTGCCAAATGGGTGGAGCAGGAAGGGTGGGTTAGAGCCCAGAGGAAACTGGTCAGAGCAGCTGGAGCTGAGGGAGAGAGAGGAAGCAGGGAGGGAGCTGTGAGTATTTGTTTGTGGGAAGGTCCTAACAGGGGGAAGGCTAAAGGATGGTGGTACCCCCTGAATTGTTATGGTATATAGATTTCTTTGTTCTTTGATGGATTTGGCCTTCTGGTGTTGGGATTTGACTTTCTAGTGTCTGAATAAATGTTTTGGTTCTGTCTTCCATGTGGAGAATCTGTTTTATTTTGCAATTCTGAATTATGCCAACATATTCACAGCTGCCATAGGCACTGTGAATATCCTGTTGGTACTACAGGGAGGGGGCTCTGTTAAAGTAGAAGAGATGGCACCTTCTGAGGAAAAAGAGGGAAACTGGATTTAGAGTTGTCATGTCTGGAACAGAGACCTGCTCAAAGGGTGAGACAGAGTGTTTCCTGCTTCTTGAGTGATGAGGTTAGAGATTAAGAGACACCATAGGAAGAAGGAGCAACTTTGAAAAAAAAAAGGGGGTTTTTATCTGACACTAAATTTGAGTTGCATGTAGGGAGAATCATAACTCTTTCCAAAAGAGGGAAACTTTAGTATTCAATCTGTTCTTCTATGATACGGCCCATGAGAGAAATATTTCCTCTGGGAAAGTGCTTGGTGCTATCGAGTTTAGAAACCTATGCTCCTTGTGGAGTGTTTCAGTGAGCTATAGGAGAATGATGAAAGGAAGCACTTTTGGTACCACTTCTTAGATTTTGAGGAGGACTACAAGAGTTGCCTTTTGCTGAAGAACTAGAACAAGCTATACCTTCTAAGACCTCTCCTAACATGGATTGTAAGCTTGTCCACTAGATTGCAAGCTACATGAAGGCAGAGACTATCTTTGGTTTGTATCCCTAGTACTTAGCACAGTGCCTCACACAGATTAGACACTTAATAAATACTTAATGAGTGATTGATTGATAGTTCACAGCTACCCCCCACCCCCAAGTTTCTAAGTAATTTTAGTCTTACAAGCTTCCAGAGACTAATGAGATAGCTCCCTGAAAACTTGGAGGAGGGGAACTAAATATTATTTCAAGGTATTAAGACTAAACAGTAATTTTGGGAAAGAAATAGCATACATTGATTAGTAATATTTTCCAACATCTTGTAACATGTTTGTTTTCTTCAACTTTTAAACAAACCCTTTCTTGAGGTTTTTAAAAATTATATTCTTACAAGGAGAGTTGATGATGGTGGTATAAGAGAGTAAAGTTTCCAGACTTTCTGAGTGTGGGCAACAAATAAGACAGTTGACAAATTCCCTAAAATGTTTATAGGGCTCTCACAGAGAATATGAGAACCTCTGACACGTCACTTTGTTGTTTTTGCTTTTTTTGGAGGGGGGGAAGGCAGGGCAATTGGGGTTAAGTGACTTGCCCAAGGTCACACGACTAGTAAGTGTTCAGTATCTGAGGCCTATTTTGAACTCAGGTCCTCCTGATTCCAGGGCCGGTGCTCTATTTATTGCGCCACCTAGCCATGCCCACAAGTCACTTTTGACTCAGCAATCAAAGACGCCAGAAAATAACCAAGAGCCAAAGACTCATCAAAGGTCCGTGGAAATGTAAGAAAAAAGAGATAATTTTGTCTTGCTTCAAGACTAATTTATTGGGGCGACTAGGTGGTGCAGTGAATAGAGCACTGGCCTTGGAGTCAGGAGGACCTGAGTTCAAATCTGACCTTAGACACTTGACACACTAGCCATCTAACTTTGCACAAGTCCCTTAACTCCAACTGCCCTCCAAAAAGCCAAAAAAAAAAAAAAGACTAATTTATTAGACCAAAGAACAAGAAGCCAGGACTGGGGAAGGGAATATTTGGTCAGTCTTAAACAATACCTACTTGGGCTTTTTTTGGCATAAAAATGAAGTGAAATATTCTTTGTAAAAGATTCCACGTACACAAAGTCCTGGCCAGCAAACATAGATTTGCATGTCAAAATGTATCAATACACAAATGAATGAATGGCCATCTCTATGTATATCTGGATATACTCATTTGTATCTTATAATGAATCTTTTTAGTTCATAGGCTATAGTTAGTTAATAATACATTGGTTCAAGAAACTACAGTTGTTTAGCCTGTTGAAGAGAAGGTTCATGGGGGACATGATAGCTGTGTTCAACGATTTTTAGGGCTATTAAGTAGAAAGGATCAGTATAGACCCAAATAGTATTAGTACTTATGTATATGTGCATATATATGTATGTGTGTGTTTGTGTGTGAATAGCAATCTGAAGATGTAGTCCCCTTTACTACTTCATTAAGTGATAACTGTTAAATGGGGGTGTGGGTAGGGGTGGGGCTCTAGTTCTTCTGATTTAGTCTTACATGCTGAATTATAAGTCAAAGGATTGGCCCCTGCCTTTTAGAACTTTTGGGTGACTAATCATGTCTTTAGTCCTGAGTATTCTTACCTAAAAAATGAGGTAGTTACCCTAAATTATCTTTTTGGTCTCTTTCAACTCTAATTTTATAGGACTTTGAAGCACAGATAGGTATTATAAGATTATTCATATATAAAATACATAGATGTTATGTTTAGCAAATGATTATTCATTCTTAATTTTTTGTATTTTAATAATAATTATATTTCATCTTGCATGTATATATGTGTATATGTTCCTCTGTAGCAATAATCACATATAATTTTCTTTCAAGCATGAAAGACTTCACAGAAGAGCCAGATCCCCATAAGATAAGCCAACATGGAATGATAGACTATTTGATATGTTCAGAGAGGAAGCTAGTTTTAGGTACAGAGGAAACCATGATATAAATCTCAAAATAGAAAGGCAATAGGACAAAACTGAAGAATAGGCAGATTCGAATTAGGCTAGTAGAAAAGACTAGTAAGACAAAAAATTCAAATTAGTCAAGAGAGACTGGTAGAAAATCACAAGCGAAAATTTTAGGTTTAGAGAAGGACTTAGAATCCACTGACATGATGTTAGGAGAGGAATAACAACATTCCTCTAGGGGACAAAATATCAACAGAAGCAAGATAAATTAACTTTAGGGAAGATGGACATGAGGAGGTCAAATTTCTGGGAATTCTGGCATATGATTCAAGCCCAAATAAGGAATCTGATTAGGAACATGGGAAAAAAAAGGACGGATGAGTCAACAAATATTTATGGAGACCTATTTGTTTAGCATTCTGCTAGATGCTGTAGGAGACACATTTAGAATAAAGGTATTTCCCTCCATTAATAAACTAGCAGTTGAGGAGATAAGACTAAAGGCATGAGGCATCTGATCTAAGATAGGCTGTTGTGGAAGAAAAACAGGGCAAGACCTGGCAAGACTTCAGTGGTTCAAAGTATACTTGTTCTTTTTATGGATATTCTATTGATTTGTGCATATCACAACCCATTCATGCTTTTTCATCCTTCCTGTTTCTTATTCATGTTCCCCCCCCACACGAAAGGTCTTTAATAGAGGAGCTACCAAAGTGCTAGAGGCCTTTCTTGGGGTCTTCATATATTCTGTAGGTACCAGTGTAGCCCTCAGGCTCTCTATATATGATCCCTACTCCCAAGACCTACATGTCTGTCCTACCTACTTTTCCTTTTATATACTGTATTCAGCAAGAACTGGAAAAGTTGTAAAGACACTGAGCCTAATAAAGTAAGGCATTTTTTCTTCTACATTTCCCTCTTATTGGTTCTAAGTATCTAACTGACACTGAATGACAGAAAGATTGAAATATTCTGAATAAGATAAGAATGGGCAATAATGAAATGTAATTAATCTGTGCTAAGAAAGTAGAAATTACCATGAAATTATATAATAATACTTTATATGCACCATATAAAAACTGTTATAACCTCTGCATAGTAATTATACTAAGAACTACATAGCAGCACCAAACACAATCATGTAATCTAAAGGACAAAAATGACTATATAATTATAGTGTATTCATATGGTAATTAGTTAGAAAGTAACTGGAGAATAATTGTATGGCTATCTTCTGCAACATAAATGAATAAAGTAATTTGCAAGGGAGCTTGACTTTTTTCTCTTAAGGAGCTAGACATACAAAGTGTATATGTTCCTAATTTTAAAGGCATATTAAAAAAATCATAGGAAAGTATGTTTATGTGTGAGTATGTGTGCATCTATATACATATTATATATTCCTATTACATATATTACACATAAAACACAGCGAAAGACATTTCTACAAAAAATTTTTTTGTGTGCTCTATTTCTCTTACTAATAATCCTTTTTGCTGTAACAACAAATATTTTGTCTCATATATACCAAAATATTCATAGCAACACATTTCGTGGTAATAATGAATTGCAAAGTAAATGCCCATTTATTGGGGGAAATGCCTGAACACAAAAGAATATAATGGAAGATTGCTTCAGAGTAAAAAAACAACATGTACAAAGAATTCAGAGGAACTGATGTAAAGTGAACTAAGAGAATTAGAAAACCAATAAAAATGCCTGACTATACTGATGTGAAGAGAAAGAACAATAAAAAAGGCATTGAACACTCTAATGACCGAGCCGGACCCTGGGGAAGAGTTTAGAAAACTCACCTTCTCCTTTCCATTGAAGAGGTGTAAACCAATGGGCGCGGGATATCACATATATTCTCAGCTGTGGCGTTTGTATTGGTTTTGCTGACTTGGCATTTTCCCCTTCTTTCTTTTTAAACCCTTGTTATAATTTTAATTGAGTGAAGACTAGGAAAGTTCAAACAGGAGAATGAACTGGTAGGGTAGAAGATTATTCTCTTATACTTAGTTGCCTCACTAAGGCATATCCACTTTGTAGATTTTAGATCCACAAAGTAATTATTTTATCTCACTCACTTTTGGCTTGGCTTTGAAAGAATATTGCGGATCAATTCAAAGATTCATGACAAGCAAGGAATGAAGAAAATTTTGATAGTGTTCAGAAAAAGGTAACACAATTGATTAAAGGTAGCATTAAGCTACATCCAGAAAACAGTCAGGTTAAATTTCCAAGATTGTATTATAGTAAGCCATCCTTGTTAACCTTGGAATAATTTTTAAAAGGATAACTTACAGGAAATTAAACAAAATCCTTTCAACTAAGTGAGGTTCACTGTCTAAAGGTCAAATAGCAAATCATATTTTAAATCTAGAACTTGTGCTTTAATTTCTAAAACAACAGTTTCTATTCACAGCAATAGATTCTTTATCATGTCATCCTGGAGAGGCAGCATGGTTTTATAGACTTGGAATTAGGAAGGCTTGATTTCAAATCCTATCTCATACACTTACTAGTCACTTTATTTCAAGCCTCAATTTACTCAACTGTAAAAAGGGAAGGACAGAAGTGATGGACTTTAAGGTCCCTTTCAGCTTTAAATCCATGATTGTATGATCTTATTCCTATAGGACGAAGTATTCAGATCAAGCAGAAATAATTTATCTTTCAAGAAATTTGGTTCTCCTGATATTCACTGTTCAGTAGAGTCCCAATTAAAGGAAAAAAAAAAGTAATAACAAACTCTCAATGTTAATAGTCATCTATGGTGAACCACTAGCCAAAGAGTCAATCTGTCATAAAACATCTTCAAGCTTAGAGGCACTAGCCTTAATAAATGCTTACCAATATTCCTGGCAGCTACTTTGCAATGATGGTCCTGAAACCCCTGAATGAGAATTTGGGACAGTGATAAGAAGAGCAATGGGCTAGCTATTATGAGAACTATTAATATGTAACTGGTGTGATACTGAACAATTAATTCAAAAAAGTCTTTTAAAGTGAGAACTGTGTGTAATTCAATAGGCTGGATGTAGGTAATAGTGATAAAATGAGAAAGTTCCTAATCAATAAAAAAAGATTTACTGTTTTGTAAGGTTTGAAACATAATTATTTAACCAGTAGAATATAGCTTCTTGAGGGTGAGGCTGTTTCATTTTATACCTAGCACCTAGCACAGTGCCTGGGCACATAACCAGCACTTGATAAGTATTTGTGGAACACTGGTTGAATTAGATTTTCTGGAAATGCACTGGGTTTCATTTTATTTTTCATCTTCAAAAAGAGGAAATTAGACTAGACCATCTCTAAGTTTCCTGGAAGTTTAAATCCCAGGATCAAGAGGGGCCCCTAACACTACCACACATGGAACATTCCTGTAATTGGTCTTTAAGCAACAATATATTTTTTAATGAATTAATGTGTGTAATGGATTTCGATAAGGAGTCTTAGGTTTACTGACACAAACTTCCGTGCAGTTAGGAGCTCCCTCACTAAAATAATGCTTATTCCTTAGAAGCTGGCTCAGCGGATAGCCCCAGATTTCCATCATAATGAAAAATGTATTAGTACAAAATGCCACAGAACAGGGTATGGGGTACAGGATACAATATCCATAACAAAGAGAAGCCTTAAAGTCACCATCTTCAAGGATTAGCCTTAAAGTTGCCACACCTATTGCCTAGAGATCTGAGATAAGGCAAGATCATCATCAAAGCATCCCAGATAGTGATGAAGAGTCAAAAAACCAGAGACTCCACAGAACCAAGAACCACCTCAACCTTAATCTTTCACTAATCCTTGTTCTTAAGAGCCTGATTGTTATGGAAGCACTTGAGAGGCGATCCCTTTGCTAAGAAAAACTTTATTTCCCTGTAGCATACTAGGAAATAGTTATTTTTCTATCTTGCATTAAGAAGAAAATAAAAGTAATTGCCAGATACTTTTCTTAGAATTTATCACTTCTCTTTGAAGAATTTTTGTTGGGGGAGGGGGATGAATGAAAGGGAAGAAGGAATTTTATGAATATACACATTTTTCTTATTTGTTCATAGTCTCTCAGCTGCTTTTACAAGGCATCAAGAATTCCCTCACAATTCAATTTATTGCAGCGTTAAATAGAGACAGTTTAACAAATGTATTTTAAAGAGTAGAAAGTGGACAAATGTGAATGCAGATCTGCAAGTTAAATCCTTTAAAAATGATTAAGAGGGAAGTGGGAAATTGGGAAAGAATTTTTACAACCAGTATCTCTGATAAAGGCCTCATTTCTAAAATATACAGGGAATTAAGTAAAATCTATAAGAATACAAGTCATTCCCCAATTGATATATGGTCAAAGGATATGAACAGGCAATTTTCTGAGGTAGAAATTAAAGATATCTATAAGCATATGAAAAAATGATTTAAATCACTACTGATTCAAGAAATGCAAATCAAAACAACTGTGAGGTACCACATTTCTCCAGCCAGATTGGCTAAGATGACAAAACAGGAAAATGACAAATGCTGGAGAGGATGTGGAAAAATTGGAACACTAATGCATTGTTGGTGGAGCTGTGAACTGATACAACCATTCTGGAGAGCAATCTGGAACTATGTCCAAAGGGCTATAAATTATTGCATGCCCTTTGACCCACTAATACCATTTCTGCAGTTGTGTCCCCGAGAGATCATAGAAGTGGGAGGAAGACTTATATATACAAAAATATTTATTGCAGCTCTCTTTATGGTGGCAAAAAAACTGGAAATTAAGAGGATGCCCATCAATTGGGGAATGGCTAAACAAGTCGTGGTATATGAATGTAATGGAATACTATTGTGCTATAAGAAATGGAGATGAGATGGTCTTCATATTCACCTGGAAAGGCCTATACAAACTGATGCTGAGTGAGAAGAGCAGAACCAGGAAAAATTTGTACACAATCACAGACACATCGTTATGTGTGACGACCAACTTTGATAAACTGGATTCTTCTCACCAATGCACAGTTATAAGATAACTCTACAAGTCTCAGGATGGAAGGAGGTATCTACATTTAGAGAAAGATCTAGAAAGAACAGAGTCTAAACGGAGACTGAAGCAATCTACATGCTATTGTTCGTTTTCATGTTTGGTTTTCTTTCTTTTTTCCCATCGTTTACTCCATTGGTTACAGCCCCTCTATACAACCAGACTAATGTCCAATGTGAAAGTATTTGCAGATCCTATACTTGATCACAGGCTGCCAAGGCGGGGGGAGGAGGGGGAGGAAGAGGAAGGGGAGAAAATTTGAAACTCAGGGGATTGTGGAACAGAATCTTGTAAACTAAAAGTAAATAAACTAATGAATTTTTTAAAATGTGGGCACAACTCTGATATTTGAGAAAGTTCTTACAAACATAGCTCTTACCAAGAAAATCAACATCTTCTCATTTATGACTTTAAAAAAGGCAAAATAGGGGGAGCTAGGTGGCACAGTAGATAGAGTACCAACCCTGGAGTCAGAATGACCTGAGTTCAAATACAGCCTCAGACACTTTCTAACTGTATGACCCTGGGAAAGTCACTTAATCCTGATTGCCTAAAAAGGGGAAAAAAAGGAAAAAATATTTTAAAAAGGCAAAATGAGAATATAACTTTAAGGAAAATCAAACTCAAAGACCAACGTTTTTAACGTATATGGAAAGAAAATTACATATATAATTTTCTGACTAGATGAGAATTTGACATGTAAGGAAGTCAAAGATTCTAAAGGTTGTTCTTAGTAAATGAAACTTTTGCCTGACAATGAAGGAGTTTAAAACTTCTTACACAAAATTTCACCTGCTATTGTACTTTCAAAAGAAATCAAAATGAAATAAAATGCTAAATTTCAATTAGAAGTCAGTCATTAGACAACAACATTCATTAAGTACTCACTATGTGCCAGGTATTTTACCAAGCACTGGGGATACAAAGAAAAGTAAAAACATGGTGTCTGCCCTCACATGGATCACAGTCTACTGGGGGAGACCATATATAAGCAACTATGAAAATAAGATATATAGATAGAGAAGTGTATATATATAGAGAGAGAGAGATAGATAGATATATGTACGAACAAGCTATATAGATTGACATATCTGTCTATATATTTTGTTTGTGCATCATTATATAACATATATACACAAATACATACATATATACATGTGTCTATATATTTATATATGCACGTGTATATATATTTTAT
>CM053582.1:254797726-254847342 GCA_028627135.1 Pseudochirops cupreus
TGTGTGTCTGTGTGAATAGTTGGACCTAATCAATGAAGGGAAAGCACTATCTTTAAGAGGGATTGGGACAGACTTGTAGAAGGTGAGAGTTCCTAGAGGGACCCAGGAGGTGAGATGAAGAGAGACAGAGCATTCCAGGCATGGGAGACATCCTGTGAAAAAGCATGGAGTCACTAGACAAATGTAAGTGAAATAAACATGTATATTTTTTCCCATCAAGGTTCACAGACCCTTGGAAATCCATCTCCAGACCCCAGATCCCAGCCCCAGGACAATACTAGCTCCTAGAGGACAGAGGCTCTTTTGATTTTTGCTTGTGTTATCTCCCTTGTCTAACACTGTGTCTTAAACATAGTAAGCATTTCATACATGTCTGTTATTGAATTTAATTATGTTAGCTTTAGCGCTACAAGATTAAAGAAATGATTCATGAGCTAAGGGACTTCACAAAAATCTGTGTTTTCAGCGGCCCAGGTGCTTCCCTAGATACCTGTCAGTGAGAAGAGGGAAGCTTGAGCAGTTGGCTAGAGCTAAACCTGACATATCAGACAAGGTACAATGAACATTAAATAAGAGCAGAGAGCATGCAATTTCTTGGGATAAAACTTTGTTTTCCTGGTTCTGTGAAGTTTCATTAAGTGGAAAAATGGAAAGGGCACTACAGACAATGGTGCAAAATTGTAACGAGTAGTGAATTTTTAATTGAATTCTCCATCTGGTTTCATCACTAATTCTGTCTCCTTATGTATGTTATTTTCCTTCTCTGGACATCAACTCCATTTATCTTCCATCAATATTAAGTACCTGTGTGGTAGATTCTTAATAAGTGTAGATGCTTAACAAATGCTTGTTGATCGACAGAATACTGGTAAGATTACCTCTCATCTACTCTGTATATATCTTGTATGTATCAATGTATTTAAATAGAAGCCTTCCATACAATAATGTAAGTTCCTTGAAAGCACACTATTTTTGCCTTTCTTTGTGTTTCTACTATTCAGTATAGCACCATATACATAGCAAGCACTAAATGGATATTTATTTGATTGAATAATTGATATAACATCTTTCAACTGAATATTGACTGAATGCTTACAATATGCCAAAACACTTGGGCCAGGGGTTCTGGAGTACGATGATCCTCAGAAAGTTTACAAATCAACAGGAGTGGCAAGACAATCAGAGGAAATAATTTGACTTAGAAATGATAGCATATGATCAAGTTCAAAATGAATGTGTTACAGACTGTAAATTCAAGGTTACTCCAGAGAAAGTTGGAATCACTGAAGCATGGAATTGTCAGGTTTCATGGAAGAATTTGAGCTGGACCCTGAAAGATACTTAGGATGTAAAGAACAAAGAAAAGGGCATTCAAGGTGTCTGGAGCAGTATGGGGAAAAAAAGTCAAAGAAGGAAGAATTAATGCAACTTCAAAGTAAAGAGACGTTCTAGAAAGAAGGGTTCATATTCAGAAAGGATATAAGAAATTACGTGTATTTCTTTTAACCAATCCTAGGTAGCTGCTATATATAAAACCAATGGAGAAAAGGAAATCTCCTGAAATACCATGAGTCACAATTATATACTTCTAAAACCCTAAAATATCCTGAAGTAATGCTTTTTGATATTCTTGGATGTACTTTTCTTCTGTTCTTTTCTTTCTGTTTTGCTCCTTTGGAAGATAGAGGTAAAGTAAGATGGCAAATGCATGTAATATCAAAAGAATCCTTCCTAGCCTAGTGATGGTAACAAGAAGAATAAAAATAGCACACAAGGTTGAAAAGAGTATTATTTATTTTGAGTTCACTGAAATTTTGAGAAAGTCAAGTGGTAAAGTATAGGGTGGCAAATAGACAAGGATTTCTCCGACTAGTCAGAGGCTCATTTCTTTTGGGTCTGGAATGCTAAGGGAAAACAGAAGACTAATATATAATAAAACTTTTTCTGTCCTTGAATATTATCTTGATCACTTTTTAAGGCTATATGAAATGGCTTTAACTCTAGCACTAGTTAATAGTAATTAGCCTTCAACGTAATTAGCAAACATGAATAGAATTAATGTAACTTATCTTTGAAATAATTTATTCTGAAATTACTGTAAAAATAATTAGTTTCTGAAACTTTCACAACCTGTATCAAATTCAAGGTGATTCATTCATTGTTCACTTGCCTGGATGCATCTGGACAATGAGAAGTATAATGCTACTGAAGTTTTCTAAGGCAATCAATGATATATTTAGATTAAGCAAGTGAATGAAAACTCATAAATTCAGTCATATATATGTATATGTGTGTGTATATATATATATATATGTGTGTGTGTATATATATATATATACATATAGATAGATAGATACACATACAGACAGACAGACACACATACATAGTTTCTTAATTCTAGACATTTGGCACCATGTAGATAAAATATATGGGCAACTGCCTGAATTTTTGCATCTCTACCTAGAATATTTTTTTAAAGATATAGGCTAAGATGAATGAAGGGTTGAATTTGTTCAGGAAACTACTTTTTTCAATATTTAGCCATAATGATTTCCTTCAATAATATTGTTATGCATCTTGCTTCATTATCTTTGCTTCAAAAAAGAAAACTGGCTTTAATGTGGTTATCAGTTTCTCTAAAGAAAAAGTATAGAGTAAAAATCTTCATTTTTTAGGGCTGCTATACCAAGGGTTACTCACACCATGCTTGCTTCAATGTTTCAAGTTATATAAATAGAGATCTCTATTCTTTGGGCTTTCTGATCAAACTTGAGGCTCAAAGTATCATAGATGAAATCCTTATCTAAAAAGAATTGATGCCCAGCAGCACTCTGCAAAAAGTAGGTGCTTTCAAATGTCTATAGTTATTAAGAATGTTGATGACAGTGGTAGTGATTCAGTATTCTGTGATCCATAGACTTCTGTCTTAGTTCTATAGAAAGATAAATTTAGGGGATTATCTCTTCTACTCATTCCCTGGGTATCAAGATGACTAAAGAGTGAGTTTAGGTGTTTATCCTTCAAATTGGAGTAGTCTTGGATGGTCTAGATGTGCCTCAAGTTCCTTCTAGTTTACATGAATTTATGTTATAAATTTGATCTGAGAGATAAATGGACTAACCAAAAAGGTAAAGAGTAATTCTTGGTCAGATCAAGTAAGGAAAAGAGAGTGGGCTGGTCATTACTGAAAATGAGAAAAAGTAACAATTGCTAGCATTTATATATTGTTTTTAGGCTTGCAAAGAGATTTACAAATATTATGTCATTTGATCCTCATTAAAATCCCTGAGAGGCAGGTGCTATTATTATCCCTATTGTACAGATGAGACAACTGAGGTAAACAGGTTAAATGACTTACCCAGGATCATACAGCTAGTAAGTATCTGAAACTAGATTTGAATTCAGGTCTTCCTAATTCCAGGTGCAGCACTCTATACATGGTGTCATTTAGTTGCCTCAGAGATGGAACACTGGGTACAATGACACTTTTGAGATATTAACTGAACAAGAAGAATGCCTCTACCATATGGGGCAACTTCTCTATAAAGGCTTTTTAAAAATATGGACAACAATAGTACTAGATGAAAAGATATAGAGAAGTTAGGGCCTGCATCAGTGGTGGGAGCACCAACACTGATGAAATCAGGGTTTTGCTAAAAAGCACCAGTCTCTAATGAGCAACACAATGGTAAGTTGGGTTACTGCTATCACGATTTAGGTCCAGGTGACTCATGAGAATTTAGCAACTAAAATGTGGTTATTTGACTTTTGAACAAACATTCTAACATAATTTCCAAATGCATGATACACTGTTAGAACACAGTTTGTCTGAAGAAAGATCTGGGGAGGGTATTGGTGTATGCTACATACTGCATTATAAAAAACAGTTTGCAGGAATAAAGAAGAGATAGCATCACTGTCTTCTGGCCTGAAGATACCTCCAATGGAATATTGTGTTTAGTTCTGAGTAACATTTTAGGAAAGATATTGATAAACTAAGGAACATCGAGAGGAGGGAAGCTGGGTTGCCAAAGAGCCATTTCATGAGGATCATTTAAAGAAATATTAAGATTGGAAAAAAAGAAGACAGAGGAACATAGTAGCTGATTAAAATTTGTGAAGGCTGTTACATGAAAGATGGATTCGATTTGCTCTAATTGGCCCCAGAAGACTTAACTAGAAGCAATGGATAAACGTTTCTGAGGCAAATTTAGTCTTGAAGTAAGGAATCTTCCCAAAATGAATTAGGAACTCTTCCTCACTGGAGCTGTTCAGATGAATGCTGGATCATTATTTTCTGGGTCATTGTAGTGTTCCCAAATAGGCTTTAGTAGGTGGTCAAGAAGGTCCCTGTCAGCTGTGAAATTATGTGAGCCTCACCAATTAAGACATTTTTTGGGTGGTATAAAGAGGTCTCTGGAATTTTGCTTAAGCATTCATTTGGGTTGGACCCAAATATATCTTCTCTCATATAGATAAGTATTTACCTAGTGAAAAGGGTACTGAGAAAAGCTAAAAATTGATCTTTAACATTCAAATATATTTTCATTGTTTTGTTTTAGTCTAAGTATTTCTCTATTAAGAAATTTGATGGCATCTAGATTCTTTTCATTTTGATTCTTTCATTCCATCATTTAAGTCAAATCCTATACCAAGTATTAAAAGTATTTTCTGTGACTAACAGAACAGATGAAGAAATTCATGAATTCACTATTTCAAATGAGTTGCAAATCTTTTGATTTGCTCATTTTTGTAAGTAGTTCTTACTTGGTTTGCTATATAAATGTAGGTACAGTTGAAGTTCCTGCATTTCTTCTTTGGCCTCATATCTCCCCCCAACACTTACATTTAGAAGCATCTTTTAAAGAACACAGATCTTTCCTATATTCAGTGTTAAGCTTCTCATGGCTTTGGAAATTCATGCTGTACTTACTGACCAATAATCCTTCTTGTCACAGAGGAGAATCATAACAGAGCTATTTACAATTATATTAATTATCCAAAGAACTTCTTTCCCCCAAGATAGAATAATAGTATTCACTTTTCATTGATGGAAACCTCATTTGTTAAACATGAAGGTTGGAAAAGACAGGAGTCTAATTTTGTTTCATTCTCCTTAAAGCATTTAAGCTTCCTGAATTGGGGCATTATTCCAAAACATGTCAGGAGACCATCCAAATCTGATATGAAACACCCTGTTTAAAAAGTAACCTTAAATTTACATTTAAATTAATTCTTTAAAAAATGATGTTTGCAGAAGCATTCAACGAGAAACAATTTGTTTGGTTTGGGGTGAGCCTCAAGTAAATATTTTTGTTTAAACTGTGTGTCTGTCTGTGCATGATTTGTGTACTGTATTGTTTTCAAAGAACCAATTGTGTTTGAAGATAATTATTTGTGGATCCACGCAGTTTGCTTAATACCAATTGGGCCAGAATCACAATTACTGCAGGTTTTTTTTTCTTTAAATGCAAATAATTTAATTTATTTTATAGTCTTCCAAATGGACATTCCTTTAGTTTAAGTAAAAAAAAAAACATTTAAGACACCCACTTTTTTTTATTTTACAGATCTTAAATGAACAGCTGAAATACTGTAGACAATATTACTGTATTACATTTATTTGGGCTATAATTCTCTTTTATATTATTTTCCTTATTGTTTCTCCCTGTAGGTTAGGAAAGGGACACATAATTGTCTCTATTGTCAAAGCCATTTTAATTTTTAGCAAGCTGTAGGAGATGATTATATCACTCCAATATTGGCATATTTAGGAGATGAAATGTTGCATCTGAAATATTGTGAGATTATAATCATCTCAAATTCAAGATTGGTGCAGCTGGTATAGAAACAAGCTACTGCTATGCTGCCAGTGATGGTAATTACACATTCTTCAAGTGTTTTCTCTTAATCCATATTTAGTCAAATCACGAGTCACAAAGTTACTGTATTGCTTCTAAGTATCCACATTTGCCTTGACAAACATTGTGTTGTTACTTGTTTGAAGAATAATTTAAAGACATAAAAATGATGAGAGTACTTTTGAATAGTAAGTAAATAAATAACATTTCAGAATGTAAAATGTTCATTTCTGTTCTTGTCACACATATGCACTCGTTCCTGATAAGGAATTCCAATCTTGGCCTTCTGTTCACAGCATATATGTGGTAGAGGTTTCTTCAAGTCATCACAGTACATATTTTATCTTACTTATGGCATCTCCTCCATCTGTTTAGGGAAATCTATTTCAATTTTTCCATTGAATCTATGTTTTAAATATGTTATTCTTTTCTGAGGGGCATACGTATATTTGGTATCCCCCATTCCGATTTCGCCTTTATATTGCATTCAAAGGAAAACAAGCCTTTGTAACAAAAAACTTTCCTTAATTAATTCCGCTCTAATAGTATAATAGGTAAAGTTTCTTCTGTATAACTGATCCTCAAGGGTGGTTTTTTTTTCTTACCCTGAGATTCCTCTAAGTCAACTGACATGAATGAAAACAATTTGAAGATCAAGAATGTATTTATTTGGTTATGCCATCCCACACTGGTTAACCAGACTTTTTCTACACCAATCACACTAGCCTAAAAATGAATCTATGTTATCTTACACATTTCAAATTTGATGCCTTTCCTTTCTAGGCTCAATATTTCACTGAGAAAGATCAGAGAGGTGCAGATAAAGGGCACGTTAAATACTTAATGAGAAGACAGGGCTCAAAACAGTGGCCCTGATGCCTCAATGATCTTCTGTGGGTGTTAGGGCAAATGGAAGTATAGGGAAAGAACTAAAAGGGAGAGGGCTGAGTGATCAAGAAACAGTGAAATGGGTGGAAAGGAATGGCTTAGTAACTCTGAATCTTATCTACACCTTCACTGGTACCTTCCTTTCCTTGTAGGCTATATATTCTAGATGTTTCAGAGAATTCTCATTTGTGACTCTGTAAGAGTAGCAATCAAAATCAATGCAACTGTCTGTATAATTGTTCAAATATAATAAAATTTAATATTAAATTATAAATAAATCCAGTAGTGCATCATTTAATAATAAATATATATAGTAAAATTCTCTCTCTCTCTCTCTCTATATATATATACATATATATATATACACATATATAAATTCAACAGTAGTGGTAACATTGCATTGTTATAGGATCTGTAACAGGGTTAAAGCTATGTCTCTTCGATTATCCAAATTCTACCCTACACCAAAATCCAGTTCCATGCTGCTATTTTTTTCTCTTAATTCCTATAAAATTTATATTCATGGAGTAACAGAATCATGGCTTTAGAGCTGGAAAGGAACTTAAAGGCAATGTAGTCCAATACTGTTATTTTATAGAGGACACAAGTAAGAATGAGAATGAATGGATGATTTACCCAAGGTTGCATAAATGACAGAAGTGGTAAAACATAATGTTGGATTTTTTTTTCCAAGATACTGACTGAGTTTGCCTACTTTCTTTTCTTCCTCTTTTTAAAAAGTCTTTGCAGTAAGGCAGGGTTCTTTTGGAGGGGAAGAGAGTGAGACAAAGGTGGAATAAAGGCGATAAAATAACAAAAGCTACCAATAAAAATCTATTTGAAACAGCAGTAAGTGGTGGTTGTTTCCCTATCGTTGGAGGTTTTCCAGTTTTCCAGTAAACTGCCACTCATCAGTAATTTGTAGACAGGATTCTTTTTAGATATGGGTTCTTCCAGATGATTCTTGAATTCCTTTCTAATAGGTGATTTTATTCTTCAGCAATTGTTAGAGCCCTTCTATTATCCCACCCACAATCTTGGCTATTCTGATTCAGGAGGATCACCGCACAGAGCTGACCCCAGAACTGATTGTGATCTTTCACCAGGGTAACTCTTTCATTGTCACCAGGGTCACTCTTTCATTTGCCTTGGTCCTGCATCACCCAAGCAGACCTCCAGAAAATGTGCACTGAGAAACTTGGGAAATTCTGCACCACGTCCTAAGTGGTGGGACCTTACTATGCCTACCTGACCTTAGACCCAATCATGGGCTTTGATGGTGGCCACTTTTCCCAACTGCTGCCACACATGTTTTTTTGTCCCCACAATCTGCTTTCTACCTCTTCCTCTGGGAACTATAATTGAATCAAAACTACTACTGCTTCTAGAAAGAGAATCTGCTAAGTGACTTCCTTAATGTTCAATTCATCACCTCTTTTCATTCTTAGGCCAAAACATCCTTTACTGGCCACTCTACACACACACACACACACACACACACACACACACACCCCCCTCCTCCTGTCAGAATGAAAACTTCTTGAAGGCATGGAGTGTCTCAGTTTCCTGTTTGTATCAGCATTTAACATAATGCCTGGCATATGGTACAGCTAGGTTTCAGGTAGTGTGGGTAATGAATCTTTGGAAGTGGTTGCATTTTTAAAATTTATATTTCATATTTCCATTGGGTTGGAACCAATAACCATATCTTAAATAATTATACTTTCAAGATAATGCTAATATGAATACATGTGATCATTTCAGGTGATTCATTTTTTCACACTAATAGGCTCCTTAGCTGTAAGTGCTAGGTGGTTAGGTGGCATGGAGTCGTGATGACCTGAGTTCAAACCCTGCTTCAGACATTTACTCAGTTGTGTGATACTGGACAAGTCAATCTCTCTCAACCTTAGTTTACTCATCTATAAAATGGGTATAATAGAATCTCCCTCATTGAGTTGTGGTGAGGATTGGTTGAGTTAACACGTAAAGCACTTTGCAAACCTTGAAGAGCTACATAAATGCTAATTGTTGTTGTTACTAAGAAATCCCTCTTTAATTGACTGATTCATTTATATACAGGATAACATAATCATTGCTTTAGAGCTAGAAGGGACCACACAGCATATTTATTTCAATATACCAGTTTTAAAAAAAAAACTAAATTACATAGAAGGTTTGAACCCACCCAATTTTTCTTGACTCCAAATGCATCAATCACTCTTCACTGAATGTGTGCTAGCACAGTGATAGGTAAATGACAGGTTTTAAATAAACTCTATTAGTTAATTATATATTCCTGAGTTAATTCATTTTAAAAGAATTTTAAAGAAAATTTCAAGAAAAAAAAACTAAGAATAGAAGTAAGTGAAAGGGTTGACCTTAATACATGGATGCAGCTACCATCTAAGCAGTAAACTGCAAGTAAGAGAAGCCAATGAAGTAATAGCTTCCTTCTGACAGAGGTATCTAGATCTTTTAATTGCATTTATTCATTCATTCAACCAATCAACAAGCATTCATTAAATGACTACTATGTGTAGGGCACTGTGCTAGACACTGGGATAAAAAGACAGAAAAGAAACAATAACTTGCACATAGCACACATGGAACACATTTTCTCTCTCTCACATTATCTCTTTTCTACATGCAAACTTTCTTACTTTCTCTTTTTTGTTGTTGAATGTACCTTTATTCTTCCATTTACCTATGTTCATAACCTGGGAATTACTCTCATCTCTTCATTTTTACTGACTCTTGACATCCAATTACTCACAAAGTCTTATTGGTTCTACTTCCACAATATATTCTATCTATCCCCTTCTCTTTACTCATGCCACAAGCACCCCAGTTCGGGCTTTCATTACTTCTTACCTATACCATTTCAATAGCCTCCTAATGGATCTCACACTCTCAAGTCTCCTTCCTCACCAAACCATGCTCCATTCAAACTGATATTATTAAAAGCACAGGTCTGACCATTGTCACTCCCCTACTCAGAAAATACCATTGGTTCCCTGTTACCTCAAGTACTAAATACAGACTCTTCTGTGTAGCATTTCAAGTCCTTCACAAAAACTGGCTCTAGCTTCCCTTTCCTGGCTGATTATCCATTACTTCCATCTATGCCCTGTAGGGTCCAGTCAGACTGATCTTATCCATAATGCTTCACTGCTCAGCTTCATGCTTTTGAGTGTACTGTTCCCTCATTCTTGGGATGCTTCCTTTTTGCTCTTCTTGCTGTTGAATGTGACTACTAGCTCCCTTCCAGGCTCAGTTCAGACGTTACCTCCTTTAATACACCTTTCCTAATGTACCTCATTTTATTTATTTTCTATATACACTCCATTTACTTTTCTTGGGGAAATGTCATACACCATAGATCGGTGTGTGTGTGTGTGTGTGTGTGTGTGTGTGTGTGTGTGTGTGTGTGTGTGTGTGTGTGTGTGTGTGTGTGTGTCCCCAGTACTGGCAGCAAGTGGCAGATTTGATAAATGATTCTAGCTGATAATTGATAAATGCTTCTTTCCTTTTCAAGACATCCTCTAAGAAAAAGTCTCTTAATGGCCATCACTCTGCTGCTCACAAACCTTCAGCAGCTTCACCACTACTGGTTTTGTAAAGTTCAAACCTTTTAGCTTGACATTCTAGACCTGATTTTATAACAGATCCCTTATCTATTAAGATTTATGGAATCTAATTATTGACATGGGAAAATATCTGGTAGCTTTCAATATAATGAATTAGAATTATCCTATATGAACGCAATTCTTAAACTATATATTTTAATACCTGAGCCCATTTGAACCAAAAGGAATAAGGCATGACACAGATGTTTCTAATGAGTGGAGTCATAATTGAAATTATAATTGTTTCCTGTGCAGGTTACTAAAGGACTCAGAAAACATCAGCCAAAGGACATCCAGGTTGCCACTTAATTTTGATACTTGTCTCTCAGACACAAAGTCAGTTTGTCTACATTGTCCTTTAGCCCTAATATTATCGCTATTAAATTACAAATAGCCTTTGGTATTTTTCCCTTCAGTTAATACTTTAGTTTAAATGCAAAATACTGTTCTTATTCATTTCTTTGATTTACACCAAGAATCCTTGCTCCAGTAGAGCATGAAATACAGCTATGTTTGGTCCTGCACAACTTCCTTAAAGAAAACTTAATTTGATTTTTGCCATTATTTATCTCAGTCTCACCTCCCTGGGCTGCTGCTGTTCAAATTAATTTGCATTTCAGACCTTGGCACTTTACTTTGTCATTAGAGTTATGAAATGTTTTTACTCAGCACAACTAAGAACTGATGTTTTACCTCCCACTAATGGATCTTTAATTAGACATTGTAATGAACCATTCTGTCATTCCTTCAGTTCTAGTGAGTAGATTTGTATATGCACAGTGATACATCCCTTTACTTATTATGTTTTGTTAGTTATTGGATTAATAATTTTCAACGAACTATCCACAGTCATATTAGAGGATTGCTTCCTTGCAAACTATTGCCTCACCATCCTCCAAGGATGTCTGTTGACATTTTGATCAACAATGCTTGAGGACCAATCTTGCCTATGGTATTAGGGCTTCTGGACTTTGGGCAAGTTATTTAACCTATGTCTCAGGATTAATTGCTTAATTTTAATAAAGTGCTCTGCAATAAAAATGGTATAAGTGCTATGGCTCCTGATGGTGATAATGAAATGACTATGTAGCCATTTATAAAACATTAGGCCCTCCCTGCCTCAGTGAATCTCAAAGCGAAGCATACATCAACCAGATCTGTCCTTTCCAAGAACAGGCATAGACTACAGTGATTGTCATGCATAATTCTACCCTCTGGCTTATTCTAGCACACACACTACACACAGATATGCTGTCACTGAAATGAATCTGAAGGCACAGTCTTTCAAGTCAAATTTCTATTATATTCACACATTAAATGCGAGGAGGAAGGGTAATACAAAAGTCATTTTACTTTGGTATTGGATTTTTTCTATGATTTGCTAAAGCAATATATTGTGTCTTTCCACCTTAAAAAAATTACCTTGACCTAATATTTTGGAAGGGATGAGGAAGGTATAAGATTAAATATTAGTTATGATTAAAATATTTATGGATTGTTGCAAGTTGCTTGCATAAAACTTTTTATATGTTTTATATGCATTTAACTAATAACTGAGCTGTCCACAGACCACTTAAGTAAGGGTAGCTGTAGTATCACTCTTCATTTTCAGGGGGAAAAAATAAGCCAGCAATTAAAGTGACCTGCTCAAGGTCACACACCCAGGCCATAAATGAGTAAGAGAAGAGATGAAAATAGAAACTAAGGAAAAGACTGACATGCAGTCACAGATTCCATCTAATTAAATATCAAAATCAAACCAGGCAGCAAAGTGTCTTGACGAACAAAGCCTCCACTTACAGTACTGGCATCTGTCTCCGGTATATTCAGGCATGCACTGGCAGTAGGGTTGGTTCCCCGCAGTAACACTGCAAGACCCGCCATTTTGACAAAACTTCTCACAGACCATCTGATTGCAGTTTGGTCCAGTGAAACCCAGAGCACAGCTACAGGTTGGTCTTCCTGTTGGTAAGGGACAAAAATGGCAGAAGAAAAAGAAAATAATTTGAATGAATCAACATGGTGTGATGGAAACTCTCGAATTTTAATCCCAGCTCTCTAGATGTGTGACTTTGGACAAATCACCAAACTTCCCTGGGCCATGTATCTTTTGCACTTATTTTAATTTCCCTTGAATAATAGTTATTTATGTAATTTTCCCCTTCAGGCAGCTAAATAGCCAGAAGTCAGGAAGGTTCATCTTGCTGAGTTCAAATCTGATGCTTCCTAGCTGTGTGATTTTAGGCAAGTCACAAGCTCATTTCATAGATGAGGAAACTAAAGCAAACAGGGTTAAGTGACTTGCCCAGGGTCAAACAGCTACTCAGTGTCTGAGGTCAAATTTGAACTCAGGGAGATGAGCCTTCCTCATTCCAAGCCCAGTGCTCAATCCACTGCCCCACCTACCTGTCCCATTGTACAAATAATAGACCATAAAATCACTCTTCATGGAACTCTGGGCTGTATGTTCTTCCCCATATTTGCCCATTTACTGTTTTCCCCTACGGTTGTTGCTATGCTCACTTATTGGGAATAGTATTATATCCTCTTCAGACTGTAAATTCCAGAAGGTCTAGACCATATGTTTCAGTGTTCTGGTATCTCCTAGCTCCTGTTGCTATGTCCTCCACATGGTGTGAGCTTACAAATGTAGCTAGTTAATAAATAAGCTCTACCTAAATGTATTTTCCAATAAGTTATGATTTAATAATCTATTTATAGCAATTTATTTTGAACATAGGTGATTATAACATTCCATTATAGTAATACAAATATGTTTTTAAAAGTATAATTGAAACAGTACACAATAATGAATCTGGGAGATCACATATATACATACATATACATATATATACATATGCAAGCATATATATGTCTTTTATTTCCTCTTATTTTTTCTGCCACACAGAACTCATAATTACATTAAATATGGATAGTATATTCAACAGTTTTCAAAGCAATTAATTCCTCTGCTACATGGCCATGTTAAAATCCAAAGTCTCACACCTATGGAATTGTTAAAGACTGAGATGAGAAATGTAATAAGGAGACCTTCTTCTATTGTAAAAATTCTCAGAAGAGAGAAACTAATATTGTATGAGGAAATAAAAAGGTTTAGAGATAGTGTAAGAGTGAAGAAATGTGGCTTAGGAGGCAATCAGAAAAGGATAATGTTTAAGGACCAACTAAATAGCAAAGTCTCTTTTAATTGACTGATATAGGTTTAAGGAGTTGATCAGTTGAGTTCCATGATTATTAATTTGTTGATCTTTCAGGTAAGCCAGTTTTGGGGGGTAACTTTGTTTTCATTTCTCTCTGAAGAGTATGGATGGACATATGTATACTAGTTCATCAATTGTGATG
Source organism: Pseudochirops cupreus (assembly GCA_028627135.1). Classification (NCBI taxonomy): domain Eukaryota; kingdom Metazoa; phylum Chordata; class Mammalia; order Diprotodontia; family Pseudocheiridae; genus Pseudochirops; species Pseudochirops cupreus. Next base: position 254,811,468 of record CM053582.1, read on the forward strand.
ACTAGGGATTTCCCTATTAGAATGTAAGTTCATTACAGTTGAGATTTTTGGTTCATTGTATTTGTAATCTGGAGTATATTGGTAAATATTTATCAACCAGCTTACCTCATCCCCCTAAAAATACATGCATGACACATTTAAGTTTAATACACATTATTAATATTTTCTCCAACATTTTCTTGAGAACAGACACTCAAAAAAACAGTAAATCAAGCTCTGATGAGTAGTATTGTACATTTCTGAGGTGTAAATGCTGTTACTCAAAATTTAACAATCAGCTCTGGTGAATTTGTACAAGCTGACTTCAGTACATCCTTGCTTGTAACCCCAACCTAAGCATAATGCCTAGTACATAGTATGTTTTCATAAATACTTACTGATTAGCTAGGAGGATCGTATATCTAAAGCTGGGAGAAACCTCAGAGGTTATAGAGTTCAATCATTTCCCTAATTTTATTAATGAGGAAACTGAGACCTAAGGAGATTAAATGACTTGACATTATGAGCATCAGATAGGTATGGTATTTGAACCCAGGCAAGAGAGGGGAATTTATACTTCTTATGTAGATAAGGGAAATTTGATTTCCTGGTCAGGACAATGGCCATAATCTAGTCTTTTGGTCAGAGACAAGAGTTTCCCAGATAGCACCAGCCAGAGGGGTAACATTGTGAAAAACCTCAAATTCAAGAATTCAACATTCAAGAGCTCATAGACCAGACCTCCTGGAGAGAACCAATATTCCTGAACACTAGTATTATTTTAGAGAACGAAAGTGAAAATTGTCTTTATGGCCCTTATAGCTAGTTATGACATGGGAGAGGTGAGGGGGCAAGTAATCAATAACTTGCCACCTTTAACTATTCCCATGCAGTGGGAAAAGATTGCCTATTCAAAAGCCCGTTGGTACATTTTCCATTTAGGAGGAACATAATCCAAAGGGTGACAAATATAATCCTTAGGGGAGGGAGGACTGTGTGGTCTGATATGGGAGAGCTAGAAACCAACTAGAATATCAAAAGTTTGCTCTAAAGACAACTGCAAGTTCAAATTTGTCAAAAGAGAAATTCTATTTGGTTTAATGTGTTTTCTGCATATTTTCATGGGATCCTGGGAATATTTTGCTTTTGTATATTTTTTGTGGGTCAAAATAGAGGTCATCCCCTCAAAAACACATTTATTGTTTTGAGTGCTTAGATGAAGACTGGGACCTTTTTACCCATATTTGGGAAAACAGAAATGAGCTATATTTAAGGTATATTTGAGGATTTCCTGAAGTAAATTAAAATTTGGCAAATGAAGAACAAAACAAGTAAATGATCTTATTTGATCAGACCTTAAGTTTGGACCTACTCCTTATGACCCCTGGGACTTTGGGGTGGGTTATGTATGGTTTTTGGCCAAGAATTTTGCACACAAAAAAGTAATCAAGTATACAGTTTACTAAGAGAGAATGGCATTCAACCTTAGGGCGGGGGAACCTGACAGTTGAATTTGTTTTTAAATGAAAAATGATAGAAACAGTCCCCCTTTCCCAAGACTCACTATGCCTATAAAATAATTGTCATCTAGATATAGAGTGGTGATCCATACACTAAGGTGATTTAGACCATTTTTACCTACAAGTACTGGTCTACACACACCAAAACCAAATTACTATTTATTGCAATTCAAGAATAGAGAATACCTATTATTCAGAGATGTGCTTGTATTCCATCTGGTTGTAAAGTGTTAGTTTACTTTTGAATTGTACCAGGTACCTGGTATGTGTATACATACATACATACATACACACGTATATGTGTGTGTCTATGTGTATAGATACACACATATATACATATATGTATACACAAAGACACACATATAAACACATGTATATATTAATGTATCTTTATATAAGTGTATATATGTGAATGAATATATAACATAAATAATTATGCATAATTTATTTGTTCTGAAAAAGTAACATCATCAGTAAATATTTATTGAACCTTTAATATACACATGTTACAGCCTAAGCACCAAGGTTACACAGAAATATAATACCTAGTTCTTGCACACAAAGGGTTATGATCTATCTGGGAAGACAGAGTTCTCTGTCTTTCTCTGTCTCTCCATATGTATGTATACATACACAGATATATACATGTGCACAATACACGTATCTATATATGCATGTATATATGTATGCATAGATAGATAGATAATAGATAAATAGATAGATGGATAGATAGATAATAGATAAATAGATAGACAGACGGACAGACAGACAGATGATAGATGGACAGACAGATAGATAGACAGATAGAAAGAGTGAGCCTGGGACATAGTATGCACTTACTAAATGCTCGCTGATTGACACACAAATGAGTGATGCAGCCAGTAAGTACAACAGGAGCTCACAGAGAAAAGAGAGATCTATATGTGTTGAGCAGGTCAGGAAAGGGTTATAATAATAGCTAGCATTAATGTCGTGTTTTAAGGTTTACAGAGCACTTTAGCTATGCAAACTCATTTGATCCACACAGCAACTCTGTGGGGTAGATGCTATTACTACCACCATTTTACATATGGGGAAATTGAGACACAGAGGGGTTTAACTGATTTGTGCAGGGTCATACAGCCAGCAAGTATCTGAAGCAGGATTTGAATTAGGCTTCCTTTTTCCAAGTCCTGCAACAAATACATTGTGCTACCCGGCTGCTTGTTAAGGAAGTAATACTTGAATTGGATAGAAGTACCTATGAATGTCTTAACGTTATTTTGTGGTATGCCTTTTTTTAAATAGAAAAAACCTAATATGAGAAAATAATAGTTCTTTCAAGACAAGAATAGAAGCACATGTTGCCAGGGGGTACTTTTCTTTTTTCCCCTATTTCACAGGAAAAAAAAATGATGTGCTTGTATTCCATCTACAGCTGGTTTTTAACTAGTACAGATTGACTGGGTGGTAGTCTGGCATATGCTTCATCTAAGTTTTCAGTCAAATTTTATTGAAAAATCTCTTCTTTCTTTTCCATTGAATAGAAAGGCATTATTTTTTTTTCTTGACAAGGAGAAACCTTTCTATTCAGGAGAATATCCACCTTGAAAGAATGTGTGATGATAATGCAGATCCTTTGTTTGCTGATGGGAAATGAACCATCTGTTGCAGAATTTATGGAATGTGCTTGAGCTAATATTTTCAAGGCACTCTCAGCATCTACCCTAACATGTATTATTATGTTCATTTATAAAAGCCTTCTTAGGTAGATAGTTGAATGCTATTGCTACATTTTATGAAGAAAATGCAATGTTAGAATCACTAATGCATAGGGTTATAGTAGTCATTCATATCAGAGAAATGGGGAGCTGACTGCCTAGATAGAATTTGCTCTGAGATAGAGGGTAAGTTAGTCTTAAGGAGAAGGAATGAAAGCAAATTCCAGTTTTGCCTTTCTTAGTTCATTTCTCTTAAGTCTACATTTGAGATCTGACTATGTCTACTCCTATTAATAAGTTGCCCTTCTGTCTCCCTCCTCCTCCCCCCACTAGGCTTCAAGCAAGTTAAGGGCATCATACACATGGTTTATTGGTGACCTTGTCTAGATAGGCAAAGCAAAATTACACTTAATTACCCAGACAATTCAATTAAAATCTTGATTCAATTATTTATTTCAGGCAAACTTATACTTTTGATATATTTTTCAGCTTGAATCATTCAAGCAATTACAAGTGCTCTCCACCTAGCTTTTCCTCTGCGGACCATGAGCACAATTTCTAACATAAATTAAGAACTAAAACGTGTATTTGGCATGAAATGCTGTTTTTATTTTTCTCTTGTTTGGAGAGTAGGGATACAGATTTAATTTGGATAAAAGTATTAGAACATTAGTACGTGATCTTCCTTTCCTACCATGGTTTACTTCTCCATACTTCTCCTTAATGTTCCTGACCTAGGTATATTCTCCACCATCACCCCTTTCAGCTTCCTTTAATGTGTTTTTTCCAATGGCTATATATGTGTATACACACACACACACACACACACACACTAGGTATATTCTCCACCATCACCCCTTTCAGCTTCCTTTAATGTGTTTTTTCCAATGGCTATATATGTGTATACACACACACACACACACACACACACACACACACACACACACACACACACACACACACACACACACCCCTGAATCAATCAGACCATTATATGAGAGACTGGGTCATGCCCTAAGGCACTTTGCATAAAAAGGAGCTGCTACCTCTCAATCTGAGAAGATTAGATTCTGATTTTTTGCATCTGAAAGACTGGAGCAACCAGGGAAGGACTGGGTTGGTAAAGAGAAAAGAAACAATCAGGAGAGCTCTTGGCTCTGTGGACGTCATGGAAGAGAGGGGCCACACTGAGAGAAATCCTAAGAAAAGGTCAGCTCTCTCCCCGACTTCCTCCCTTGATGTCGAACATATACATAACTATTTTTATTTTTGTTACCCAAATGTTTCCAGTTAATTGAATTCTGTCTCAACCATAGAGTCCAAGATTTAACTAGAGATAGACATAAACATCTGCCTAGAAGATAGGAATTTTTCATCAATGCATCCTTTATCACAAATAAATAATAATGAATATTTATATAATACTTTCAGATTTAGAAATACCTTTCCTCAAACAACCCTCAGTCATTTTCATCATAGGATCACAAATAGAGAGTTGAAAGTGACCACCAAGGCCATATAGTATAATCTGAGGCCACTACCATAAGATCTGATTTGCTAAGAAATGATTATGTTTTTCATCATAGCAATAATAATAATAATAATAATGATAGAAATTAAGCAACTTGTCTGAGATTTGAGAGAGTAAGAAGAAGAAATAAAATTCAAACCCAATAGTCCTTCAATGGTACCACACTACTTCTCTCCTTGTAGATACTAGCTTTTAGAGCTTTTTAGACTTCTCAGACTTTTTAAGACTTCTCCTATAATGTACTTATAATTTATATATTTCCTATAAAAGAATGCTTTTTTTGCTTCCTCAGTAATAAAAACAATTTTAGTTTGAATCATCCAAAAAATTTTGGGTATACAGATTTAGCACAAGTGTTTTTGGAAATGGACATTTAAATTATTATTAACTAAATACAAGGCATATTTCTGAATTTAGGGTAGAGAATTCAATCCTATACTCACCTAACCTAATTTCTTTGATATGTCAAATACAGGGACAGATATGAGGGTTGACCCTCATACCTGAAATTCTCTCCCTCCTCATTTCTATATCCTGGGTTCCCTGTGGCTTTCTTTAGGTATTAATAAAATCTCACTTCCTATAAGAAGCCTTTTATAATCCCCCTAAATGTCAATGCCTTCTCTTCATTGATTATCATATATATATATATGTATATATGTATACACACATATACATATAAATATACATACACAATACATATACATATATCTATATCCATCTACGTTTTGTACATAGTTGTTTGCATGTTTTCTCCCCCATTAGACTGTGGTCTTCTGGAGAGCAAAGACTAATTTTTTTGCTTTTCTTTTTACCTCCCACATTTAGCACAATGCCGGTATGTAGTGAGTGCTTAATAAATGTTTACTGGCTTGACTTCACTTGCTTTGTCCAGAGGAAGGGAGTAGTATCTAGTCTTTAATGCACTTCTTTTACTTTTGTGAAATATGAATACTTACGGCCCGTTTTTATCTCAGATATTTTTCTATTGGGTCTGAAAGTGGATTAGCTCACTACAGCCTTTTGGTTGAGGATGGTTCACAGTCACGCTCTTATAAATTACCTGCTATTATTTGTATTTTAATAAAGAATTGAAGGGGCAGCTAGGTGGTTCAGTGGAGAGAGTGCTGGGCCCAGAGAGAGGAAGACAGATCTTCCTGAGTTTGAATTCGGCCTCATATGCTTAATAGCTGTGTGACCATGGACGCTTATCCCTGTTTGCTTCAGTTTCCTCATCTGGAAAATGAGCTGGAGAAGAAAATGGTAAACCACTCCAGTCATGAAGAGCTAAACATGACTGAGAAAGACTGAGCAACAATAAAAGAAGCTAAATTTAAAAAGTGCCTTAGTAACATGACCTTGCAATGTTGTAGTGATATGATATTGTTAGCTTGTCAGATGCCTTCAATTTTTTTTTAATCTTATTTAAAATAAGCAGAAAATTTGGGAGCAGATTCTAATAATTAGTTTTAGGGCACTCACTTCAGAATTAAACAATTTAATTTAAAAGTATGAAGAACATCTTTTTTGAGTTCTTTTTGGATGGTCAAATGATGACGAATTTATTTATACACAGTTCTGTAGATCTAACAAAATTGAATTAGTAACAAAAATTAATTTTGTATGTAGGCAGCACTGAGGCATGGACCATGCTAATTCTTTTCTTGAGAGAGATATATACTTTGGGGACATCATTTGTATGCTCCTCTGAAAGAGTTCATTTAAATTCGTAACAACTAATTATGTCCATATAAACAACACTGCTCTTCTAGTTTAATTTGGTACTGGTTAACTCAATTATTCACTATCACAAGATTTGATCTACTAAGAAATAATATTTTTTTAATCACAGCAACTGTTGAAATTGTTTATTCAGGTCAAGCTTTCATCATCAAAGGTCTTTACTCCTCAAACTCTATAAATTTGAAAAAAGAGAGGTGGTATGGAGGGTGGAATGAACAATGGATGCATATTCCAAGGGTCTGGCTTCAAATCCAGACTGTGCTACTTGTTACCTGTGTAACATTAAGTGAGTCACTTAACCCCTGGGACTCAGTTTACTCAAACGTAAAATGAGGGTGTTATCCTTACTAGAGCTAAATTGATTATCTCATGTCTGTCTTCTCTTCTTCTTACTTCTTAAATCTTATCTTGTCATTACTCTGATTTTGGATACCTTCTTTCCCAGAAGATCCTGTTCCCCTGAACCCCCGAGAGCAGTAACTCTGAGGCTATGGAAAATAGAGCAGAATTTAGCAGTTTTATTTATCTACTGTATACTTTGCTTTGTGAAAAATCATGCTAGACTCTACAGGCTGGCAAAACCTATCTCTGTATCCAACTCAGAGTAATGCAAGTTCTTAATGCTTTCTTTTTGTTGGAGAGATTTATTTTGCCACTTTTATACTTAAGATAATGTTTTCCAAGACTGAAACTGAGTCCTCATTTAGACATAATTTCAGCAAGTTGACTACAGCTGTCGGATCGTCTTAAGTATCTCAAAGATTACAGAGCTCTATTCAGCAAAGCCTGACACCAAAAAAAGGGAGAAAGAACTGTGAAGTTTATCCCATCCCTCCCTGGATTCTAGCTAATATATTCTGACATGTTTCAAATTATGGGTCAGAATCTATTTATACTTCTGGAAAGTTCATTATTCATTACTAGCCAGGGTTATGATTGCTGAGAATCTGAAATATTTTTATCTTCAACATGAATACCAGTCAGTCAATTCAGTTCTCAAATTATCCTAGAAAGGGCATGCAGTTTTTGTCTAAAAATGAATGACAGCGTTTAAGAATTGCTCTGACCATAGGGCTTGCTCACATTAAATGTTCAATAAATGTTTGTTGAACTGAACGACCACAACTTCCAGCTGAACCAATGTGATCTGGTCCGTTTACACAATGGCAAAACTGAATGATGATTTCAGGTTTCTGTTGCTCTCACTGACATATAGACAGGCTTTCTCCACATCATCAAGGTTTACCAGCGTCATGACCAAATGTTCCTAGAATTATCTCACCGCCATTCATGCAGATTTCATAAGTGATATCAGACTCCCTGGAGTCATAAAGAAGTACGGCAAGTCTATCAGCAATTTAGTTAGGAATATTTTTTGAGATAGTATGGTTAAGTATGTATGCCATAGGGCCCTCTGGTACAATACGGTATTCTTAGCAGTTGCATTCTTTTGTATTTGCTTGCATTTGTGTTTTATCTAGGATCGGATTTTGCCTTTTCTTTGTATTTCCCGCTCATGGTAAACAAGTAATAAAGACATATTGACTGTTTTGACAGAGTAATGATATTCATTCATGATGAAGGGCTGCATGTCATCTACCTGTTGACTAATATGTAATACAATGACCATTCTCTCAGTTAAAGGGAGAATTTTATTAACTGGGTATAACCAGGGTCAGTTATTATAAATAACTAAAGACTTCACCCTTGAACTTGAATAGATCCTGTATTTTAAATGGCTGCCTTGAGGCATACTGAAGATTTTTTTTTAATCTGTAGTTAGCTTTTCTGAGATTCAGACAAAGAACAACTTGGCTTCTATCTTGAAATGAATAAGATAAAAGGTTATGATTAGGAACATGTGTATTCCTGTTGGTTCAGTAGTCTAAGTATCCACCCTAATGAAAATCTATCACTGGCCATGTTTCAACTAAGGAGAGGGTGATGAACTTGAGGGGTTTCTGAAAGCACACTTCTCAGCAACACTGTCTTTAATGTCACAAAAGAAATCAATAGCCTGGTGAGGGTATTGGTAAATGTGCTCTAATACTGTAGCATCCATCTTGACAAAGAAATTTAGGGGGTTTCTTAGGTAGCACATTTTGGGATCATCTGGAAGATGAAATTTACAATGGAGCATCTCTAGTTCTGCATGCTGACTGAGTGACATTAGACTACATCGCTAAACAACAATTAAAATAACATCTAAAAATAAAATTGCTTAGTACATGGTGGTATTTGATACCTGTTTGTTGAACAAATGAATGAAGCAAAAGGGAGTAAGAAAAAAATTAAAAGTAGAGTTGTCAGAATACATCCAGTTTTACAACTTCAATGTTATATTCAATTCCTCACCTCACATACCCAGTTAAGTTGCCAGATCTTGTCATTTTTTACCTCCACAATGTCTTTCTCATCCATCCTCTTTCCTCTATCTACAGAGCTACCAACCTAATTCTGGTTCTTATTACTTCTCACCTGAACTATGCAATAACAGCCTCCTAATAGATCTCCCTTCCTCAAGCAATCCATCTTCCCCACAGCGGCCAAAATGGCTCTCTTAAAGCTTAGATCTGATCTTGTCACTCTCTATGGCCTCTACAATTAAATATATCTCATTTTTGGCAGTTAGCTACCACCTACCTTTTCATCTTTTTCACACATTATTCCCGTTCTTGTATTCTAGAGTGATGCCCAACAGGTCTTCTTTCTATTCCTCCCACACAATAGTCCATCTCCCACCTTCTGACTTTTGTACCATTTCTCCCATACCCAGAATGCAATTCCTTGTTTACTTCAAAATGCACCTCAAACACTTCCTCCTACTCAAAGCCTTGTCTCAACCTTGCTCTGCAAGCTCCTTTCCCCATTAACTTCTGTTTATTTTGCATATATTTTAAATATATTTACTAAAATATGTATGGATTGTCTCCCCTGCTACAATGTAATAGAGTGTAAGCTCCTGGAGGAAAGGGACTTTTAATTTTTTGTCTTTATTCCCAGTGCCTAACACAACGCCTATCATGCTGTAGCTTCTTAACAAACGTGGGTCAATTGACTGAAGCACAGGAAATGTGTCTTCTAAGACATCGACAGATCAGTTTAAACATACCAAGCCCTGCTCATTTATGGGTACTCAGGTTCAAGAATATGGGATTTGGGTATACAGTCTGAAAATAAAAAGGAAATATATAGGAAAGGTCCAATTACCTATCAGGGAATCTTGATTTTATTGTTGCTGTTCAGTCATTTTTCAGTCATATCCTACTCTTTGTGACATCATTTGGGGTTTTCTTGGCAAAGATACTGAAGTGGTTTGCCATCTCCTTCTCCAGCTCATTTTACAGATAAGGAACTGAGGCAAATGGGGTTAAGTGACTTGCCCAGGGTCACACAGCTAATAAGTGTCTGAGGCCAGATTTGAATTCAGGAAGATGAGTCTTCCTCAATTTAGGCCTGGCACTCTAGTCACTGCTCCAGTTAACTGCCCTATATATACTCAGGTGCCTTAAGTTCATCCCAACTCTATCATTTGTATGACCATGGGCATATCACTCAACCTCTTTGATCCTCAGATTCCACATTAGTAAAATGGGGAAAATAATATTTGTCCTGTAGAACTCACAGGATCACTATGATGAAGTCTCTGTAAACCTTAAAACCTGATATGAATATAATTGTTGTCAAAATTAAATTATAAAAGATATCCTCAAAGCAGTTTAACATAGCTAGTCGGCCATTTAATTGTACTAGTCCTAATAGCTGAATGTGTAGTTAATAAGACAAGGTCACAGGTTTTGTCCCTGTCGATGCCAGTTATAGTTGACCATGGCTTTCTGATTATATATAGCTAATAAAGAGAGTTGGATTCTTAAGAAAAAAAAATTCTAACAGAATATTTTCCTACAAAATATTCTTCCCTGATCAAGGACATTTGAATGTGAAGGTATTCTTTGTTGTTTTTATTTGCTTCCTGCTCACTGTACCTTACTCGGACCCCTAAGACATCGGGCATTCATACTGGTTGATGTAAAAAGGGCTATTTCCTCAAGAGCCTTTATTTACCAGAAGTGACTCTCATAGAAATGTCTCAGCTGGCAACACAAGGATAAATGAAGCATGTTGCCATAGGCAATGGTTTGCTGATGTCTGTAGTTAAGAGGGAACAGCACAGTGCTCTGGTTTATAAATATATGTAAAACTGCAACAGGGAGAGAAACCTATTTGAAATAGGTCTCAGGTTTGGCAAGATCCTTTAGAGTTCTACCTTGTAATTGAATTGTGTTTCTGGTAATTGTCAAGCTTGGAGCTGCACTTTATGAAATGAAATGATCTCATAAATTTGAGAAGGTAAGGTATAGGTGTAGGTTGGTATCTATTTAAAAAAAATACTTGGAAAATAGTCAGTCTGATGTTTCCCTTAGATGTAAGTGGTTACTCACTTCATTTGATTAGGCAAATAGGAAAGGCTGTAAATTTGACTAAATCTATTATTTAATGTGGCATAGTGAAGAGAGCAGTGAGAGACCAAAGGCTTCAGTTCAATACCTGAACTAGGTCTATAAACCAAAGAAAGATTATAAGGACTCTAACAGTATATTTGTAATAGCTCTTTTGGTAGTGATATAGAACTGCACACTAAAGGAATACTATTAACTGGGGAATGTCTATGACATATGGATATAATGGGATGGTAGCGACAATAAGGATGGGTTCATAGAAACCTTGGAAGATTTGTGTGAACTGATGCAAGTCAAGTGAGCAGAAACAGGAGAAAAATTGATGTGATAAGAATCACTCTCTAAGACTAAAAGTTAAAGGCAAGTTGCCAGTCATTATGAGCTCAATAAAATAAAAAGTGAAACAAATAATGAAATCAAAGGATCATTTTTCATTGAGATATAAAAAGTAGCTGGATATGGTAGAAACAACTAAATTTGGAGACAATATTCTGCTTTGCAACTTGGCCCTTCTACTTGGTATCCCATTATCTCTCTGAGTCTCAATTTCCTCTTCTATAAAATGAGAAGTTGGCTACCATTGAGGGATTCTTAAATTGAGGTCCATGAACTTTGAAGAGCTATACTTTAATAACTGTAATTCAATATAATTGTTTTCCTTTGCAAACCCATGCATATTATTTTATTTACTTAAAACACATTGCAAGATGAGATCTATAGGCTTCACTAGACTGCCAAAGGGGTCAGTGACACACCAAAAAAATTCTAAGAACCTCTGGATTCAATGATCTTGAAGTAATGTTCCATCCTATGACCCTACTTTAGGGGAGTCCTCTTTTTTGTAAAGATGACTATTATTAACATTCCAGGGTTTACTTTACCTCAAAGGGTATTAGAATAAATATCCTAGTCCTAGCTTTGGATAATGCCTAAGAAATGGCCTTCTCTCCCGACTTTTCTTCTTTATTCCCCAATTTATCTTGAGATATTTTATCCTAAAATGTGGTACAACAGAAGTGGCAACAGTAGCACCATGACAGAGGAGTTTCCTTTCTTAACCTGCCTATGTTATAAGATTTATTTCTTCCTGTAAACAATAGTTTATTCTTCTTCCCTCCTAACCCCACCAATGGCATCGATTTTCATTCTCCTATCATACCTTGAGGATTGAGTTTCCATTGCCATTAAACACAATGGTGATGGCAGAACTGTTATGAGAGAGACTTCCTTTCAGTCTTCCTTTTCTTATCTTCTTTCTTTAATTCATTACCTAAGCATTGATTGTTTAATTAATACATGCCCAACTATACCAACACTGTACCTGGTCAGTAATGCTACTTCAAACTCTTCCCTATCCTATGGATGTGGAATAAGTGGATAGAGTGCTGGGCCTAGAGTCAGGATTATATGAGTTCAAATCCAACTTAAGACATTTACTAGCTCTGTGATGCTGGGGAAGTCATTTAACCCTGTTTGCCTCAGTTTTCTCATCTGTAAAATAATCAAAAGAAGGAAATGACAAATGACTCCAGTATCTTTACCAAGAAAACCCCAAATGGGCAGTAGGGTTCATGGGGTCATGAAGAATCAAACATGACTGAACAACTGAACAACAACAATCTTAGGAACAGGGGCTAGGTTCTGGGAGAACAGAAAAGTCTCCTTCCTATCTTCCTTACCCCCAATTTAGCGTCTTATTTTAATTCATTTGTGTTCCACTCTCATAGGTCAATTCTGATGTGATTTCTTTAAAAGAAGAAAGCCCACAAGAAAACTAGAAAATTAGAACTATACTGCAAATTTATTTTTGCTATTTGTACGGTTTGTAATGAGGTGACAAAAGCATCAAACCTTTCACTAGTTTCAAATTATTCTTGTCAAATGCCTGGTTTACTGTAAGCATCCTCCTAAGAAAGGTTTATGAAATTGAACTACATGTACCCTTGTTGATGTTTTCAATATATTCAATGATTTTCCTTTGCTGCTTGCCATTGTATATGAAACCAGGTACATATCTTTTGTGATAATTTATTGTTAATGCTAATTACTGCAAAACTAACACCTTGTGAAGCAGGAAACTTTCATTCCTATGTAAGAAATTTTAATTATGTCTCTCAGATGGGTGCTTTTAATTAACTGGTGACATTTTCTTTGTTCAATTATTATAGTTCTATACAACTGTCATAAACTTATAAATTTTAATTAAAGCTGCCCCAAACCCTAGTTATATAGTGTCCACATAGGAATTTGCCAAAAGGCTTAACTGTAAGTAAACCAACAATGAATAAATCCACGAATTGCCACTGGGATTTGTTTAACAAATTAACATTTGTGTGCAGATAATGAGGTTCTACAACCTATAATACTGAACAATGCTTTTATGAAATCACAATTTAAAAAGTGAAAAATGCTTTCCAAATGACTTAATTGCCTATCACATTATTATTAATTATTAGATGGTAGAAGAGCATAAAATACACATACATCAACCTACCCCTAGTTAGTTTCCTCATGTGCACTCATTTCTTTTATAATTTTCATATACCAAGGGATTTAAAGTATATTTCCAGAACATGTTTATTTACCTCTGTAATTCAAAAATTCTGAAACCCAGTTAAAATTTAACAGGGAAAATTACTACAGGAATGAGATTAAAATTAAAGAAAGTAATTTAGATGACACACTATACCATTTCCATATACCATTATTCCTAACAGATTCACTTTAAAAAATATTATGGTGTTTATATCTCTAGCCACGAATTTAGATATTTATTTCTCTCAGTAAGTAGATTTATTTTAGATCACAATTACATGGGTAAGCTTATGGGGATTGTTTCTGATTAAGGTCCATGGATTCAGGGTTGGACTGGATGGCCTCTGAGGTCTTTTCCAGTTTTAACTCTATCATTTTATGATTGGATTGTGGTGTAATGGGCAAAAAAGGGTAGACTTAAAGTAAGAAGACCTAGACTTTAGTTCCTCAGCTTTAAAATGGAGGCATTTGATTAGATCAGCTCTAAGACTCCTAGCTCTAATTCTAGACTGCTAAGTAGTTAATATGATTTAAAAATTTGGAAAGCTAAAATAGCCAAATTATGCCTCAAATTCTAGTGATTTTGGTGATAAAAAAGAAAACTGACCATCTAGAAATTCTCTTAGCACTCAACTTACATGCATAACTTATAAATATGATCACAGCTTTAGAAAAATTACCTCCTTTAGGAGAAATAGCTATGCTCCTTAAAATAAAAATTCACTTCACTCGGCATGTTACTTTGTCATAGTTTGTTAATTGCATATCAAATAAAGGATAAGTATAATCCAAGTAAGATATGTCTCTAACAGCATACCCAGTCTGTACTTTACCTACAACTTACTCTGTGCTGAATAAAACCATTTGCAATGGCTTTTTTTTCCCCTTCATTTTATTGTTTCATTCAAATTCTAAACCTTCTTTTACTGAGTTATTAAGTGGTATCAATTAATGCTAGGTCCACTAATATAACAGAAAACACACATTAGAATATATCATTTAAAGCCTGTGGATTTGTTATGGAAAAAAAGCACATCTATTTGGTTCTGTTGGTGAGTTGTGCATTATAAGAAATAGAAGAAACCTTTGTGTTTTAAGTATTAATCTGTGACTTCATTGGGATTTCTCAGTGAGGAACTTCCATCTACCAATATAGATTGGTCCTTTCTCTGAAAGATATAGTCTTAGAAAGTTGCTTACATTACTGGCAGACTATGTAACTTGCCCAGGATTACAGTCAGTACCTGTTAAAGGCAAGTCTCGATGCAAGTTTTCTTGCCTTCAATGCCAGCTTTATACAATGCTGTGTTGTCTCTTGTGAGTAAAAAAGAAATTATAATTGGTTATTCAATTATTTTTCCTTAGGCAATGTTTTTGGAAAACATGTATAATATCAAAAGTTCATCTGTCTAATACAGACATATGTCCAGTATAACTTGGCATGGATTAATGTTTTATTTCCCAAATGTGGGATTTGACATAGCATGTTAAATAGTAATTTCTTCACAATTTTGTATTAGCATAAAGATTATAATAGACTTCCTGATAAATTCTCAAGCTATTATCAGAGTATAATTAAGTTATAATCACGATCAATTTTTAGCTTAATTTCATTATTATGTGATTTAAATTTCAATAGACTGAAGTAGCGACCAAGGCAGTAAATTAAATTAATTTCAGTTGTCCAAATTAGAGATCATGTTTGGAACAATCTGTTCTTACAGCGGGGTCAAAAATTATAATTCACTTCAAATATGTAACATTTTCTGTAGGGTTTTCGCTAATAGGAAAAAGATGAAGATAATATTTACCAAGAGCAGATGATATGCAAGTTCCTCCATTCTGACAGTAGTTGGTACAATGGTTCATTTCACATCTTTCTCCAGAATAACTGGGCCAACAATGACATCTTAGATCTCCCTTCTCATTTATAATGCATTTTCCTCCATTTTCACAAGTCAATTTACATGAATCATCTATTTAAAAAACACAAATAGAAATATATGATTCACAGAATGAGTGAAGACATTAGGTAATTTAAAAATTCCAAAAGTTGGGGCTTTGATTTTATTTTGATTAATAATACTAAATTATTTGGCTACAAGACAAAATGGATTAAAAGTTTTGTTTGTTTTGTTTTTAATCAGAAAACTAAATATTGTGGGTATTCAAGTAGATTACATTGATATTCAACCTAGAGAAGAGAAGACACAGAGAGGACAGGAGAGTTATCTCTAAAGAACTGAAAGGCTGTCATGTGGAAGAAGGAATACTTTGTTTTATGACTTTAGAACTAGAACCACAGGTTGAGAAATTCTAGGCATTATTACAGTTCAATATATAAAAAAGTGACCATTACAGGAAAAAAAAAATAAGAATCAATTGAATTATGAGATTCTGAGTTCTCTGTCTTAAAAGGTATTCTAAGAAAGTCTGAAGGCTTACTTGTAAGAGATTTTCTGAAAGGTTGCATGTCTTGGACAGGAATTTGGACTAAGTGACCACTGAGGGTCCTTCCAACCTAAGAACCTATAATTCTAAGAGTAATTATATATACCAAAGCAATCCTCTAATCTTTTCTGCTCTGTTGTTTTATTTTGCAGTCCTATCATTTATTAAAATGTTAAACAAAGAATATATGATCATTTTTCAAGATAAAAGGTTTTCTAACCTTGATAAATTATTCAAGAATAGGACAGACTATCTCATCAACAGCTAGCAACTTTAATAAAGGCAGAGAAAAATCAATAGAAAATACTGTAATGACATATGACTATTTCAAGTATATTCAATGACTAGTTTAGCGAAGGAGAAGATATTTAAAGAATTTTTGAGACTAATTGCTTATCATTAAGATCCATTCATTATGAAAGAAAAGTTAATAGAGCTATATAAAAGGATAACACTTACAGAAAGCAATACTGCCAATTGATAAATGAGAACCCTAGACATGGAGTCAGGAGATCTGAGTGCAAATTCCCCCTCATACACTAATTAACTCTGTTAACATGAGTAAGGTAATTAACTTTTCTGAACTTTAGCTTTCTTTTCTGGAAAGTAGAGATAATCATATTTTCATTCCCTGCTTCACAAGGCTGCTAATAGGATGCTAAGATCACAAAGCTAGAATTAAAATGGACCTCCGAAGTCAACTAGCCCAACCCCCTCAATTGTACAGAAAAGAAAATTAGAGTGACCTGTCCAATGTCAAACAGGCAGGTGGGAGGCACACAAGTACTATAGAAACATGTATTATTAAGTTTATTTTTATTGTTTTTTTTCAGTTATTTCAGTTATGTCTTTGTGACCCCATTTGGGTTTTCTGGGCAAAGACATTATAATGGTTTGTCATTTCCTTCTCCACTCATTTTACAGATAAGGAAACTGAGGCAAACAAGGTTAAGTGACTTGCCTGGGGTCACACAGCTAGTAAGTATCTGAAGCTGGATTTGAACGCTTGTCTTCCTGAATCTAGGCCCAGTGCTCTACCCACTGTACCACCTCGCTGCCCAATTATTATATCTGTACTTAAAAATTTCGAAAAAAAAATAGGACTATTTTAAATTGCTTCAACATCCATATTGACAATACAGTTTCAGGGAACTCTTTTACCTGTACCTCAAAGTGATTATTGTCAATTTACAGAGAGCACTGAACTTTGAATCAGAATCAAATAGCCAATTGATAAGTGTTTATTAAGAATCAACTGTGTGCCAGGCACATAGGATTGGCTTTGACTCGTGGTACAGCTACTTACTAGCTATGTGATCTTGGGCAAGTCCTTTACCTTTCTTAGATTTAATTTTATTATATGTAAAGGGAAAATAATAATACCTACCCTAGTACTAGTATAAATATTGTCACATAGCTCTTTAAAATTCATAGAGCACTGTATATGAATAACCTCATTCGAAGTTCATCAACCCACATGAGATAGACGGTGCAGATATCATAATTTTTACAAATGAGGAAAGTGAGATTCAGTGTCTTATCTATAGCCAGTACATATTTGAAGTGTGATTTAAATCTAGGCCTTCCTGACCTCATGTCCAATGCTCTATCCACAACGTTATGTATCTTACAGCATGGGATATGTTATGATGATAAAAAGGGATAATGAATCCTAAAACTCTATCAAGCATAAAGATTGTCCTTCGTATGTGTCCCCTTCTCTCCTCTGACTGTCACTACCTTGGTTCAAGCCCTTATCATCTCACACCAGAACTACTGCAATAGCCTGCTGGGTAGTCTCCCTGCCGTTAAGTATCTTCTCGCTCCAGTCCATCCTCCACTCAATTATCAGTTTTCTAAAGCACAGATTTAACCATGTCATCCCCCTAACCAATCAACTTCAGTGGTTCTGTCACCTCCAGAATTAAATATAAAAGCCTCTAGCTTTCAAAGCTCTTTATAACCTGCCCTTGTTGGTCATGACATTAAACTTTAAGATCAGAAATAGCTTTAAAAAGAAATTTACTGGCTCATTAGCAGAGGAGAGAACTGGAAGGTGTGACTCCTTGTCTAACATCGGTTTTTTTGTTATATATAGTGCAAGGACATTTGCTCAATTGGTAGGCAGAAGTTAGTCTCTAGAGAAGGGCAGTTTGAGATGTATATTAGCTGGTAAATCAATCTAATTTGGGGAACCCAAAACATAAGCTTTGGGTGGAATTCAAAACAGGGGCTTTGGGTGAATCCAAAACAATACCTAAGTAGACTCAAAACAAGTCAGGAGTGACATCTAAGTATTCCTTACAGCCACCTCAAGAGCTTTTTAAAGATCTGTCTGACCTCTACAGTAAGCTTTTAAGTTAGACAGTTTTCTAGCCACATAAAGCAATGTTCAAGCAATTTTAATAAATGATAAATAATATTTTCCCCATAACCTCTTTCTACCTTTCCAGACTTTTTATTCCCTTCTACGTCCTCCATGATTTAGTGACACTGATCTTTCTGTTTCTCCCACAAGACACTGCATTTCCTGACTCCATTCACTGTTCACTGGCTGTCCCCAATCCTGGAATGCTCTCCCTCCCCATCTTCACCTCCTGGCTTAACTTGTTTCCTTCAAGTCCCAGCTAAAATTCCTCCTATTGGAAGCCTTTCTTGATCCCCCTTATAGCTAATGACTTTGCTCTGTTGATTACTGCCAATTTGTCCTGTATTTGGCCTGTCTGAACATGGTTGTTTATATGCTGCCTCCTCCACTAGACTGTGATTGTCTTCAAAGCCAGAACTGTCTGTTGCCTTTTCTTTTTATCCTCTGCACTTAGTACAAAGACCAGCACATTGTTGTTGTTCAGTTATGTCCACTCTTCATGACCCTGAGGACAACATCACACCAATACCGTTCATGGGATTATTTTGGCAAAGATACAAGAATGGTTCACCATTTTTTTCCTCAGTGGATTAAGGGAAATGGAAGTTCAATTACTTGGCCAGGGTCACATAGCTAGCAAGTGTCTGAGGCCAGATTTGAACTCAAGTCTTCCTGATTTTAGGTCCAGTATTCTTTCCAATGAGTCATTTAGTTACTTCATGACTGCACACATTAGGTGTTTGATAAATGTGACTGACTGACTCAATATAAACAAAGTACTAATATTAGTAATAATTCAAATGACTCAGGAATACATTGGCAGAAAATTGGAAATCCTATTCTGAATATGCCATTGAGTATTGTTATCATCTTTGAGCAATTTGTATTCAGTTTGATTCAGGAAAATAACTTGTTGGACCTATTCTCCAAACTGTGTTGTTGCCATGTTTGTAGCCATGAACTACAATGCTTTCTCTAAAGGAAGCTGATGTGGTCTGATGGAAAACAAAAAAGCATTTGGTAGAAAATCAGTAATTTATGTCTTCTGCTAAAGTCAGGTCTATACATATGTATAGAATTCAACTTTGAAAAACTAGCTTTGATTCTTATTCATTACAATGCATGTACACAACTCTATACAGAGTACATATTAATGACTTTCACTGAATTTAACTGTTTAATTTACTGATGCTACTCAACACAAAGGCTATTTCTAGCCTCATAGAAGATGCTTTTGGGAATTGGAAACAACTGTCTATCAGATCACTCTGCTAGGCAGGTGAACTGTGGTAACTATTAGGACCAGAGATCATGTTCAGTATACTTAGATTTGCTCATTTGTTGGTTTTACAGACCTAGATTTTTTATAAATATCTGCTCATATCATTCATTAACAAAGAGGGATGCCACTTGTCCTGTTACATAGATTTGCAAAGCTTTTTTTTTGTTTCTTTGTTTTTTCATAATGAGAAATCCGTGACAAGTATTTTGTCTCTTTACCTAATCCCTACCATCTAACTCACAGGGAGAATAAAACCAACTGGGGACCATATTTTGCTAGGTAAGTCACAAAGATGGGGCTATCCACTGAAGCAGTAATATATTAATACCATATGAGTTAATGTTCATCACATATTTCAAACCTATCTGATAAGAAATTATCTAATATGCAATAACTACGTAGGGCTGTTTAAAAGGGAAACACTTTAGAGCTAGGGTATTATTATCCATGTTGGTATTATAATTAAGGAAGCATTCATATTTAACTGCAGTTTTGTGATATTGAACTGTATTGAAGTTTAAAATGTCTACATGTTGGTACATGTGCTTCTATGATACGTAACACTGAGCAAAGGGAAATTTAAAAATATAGCACTGCCTGATGAAATGAAAGTGGCATTATATTCATCTGCAAACTGTAGTAATACTCCTATGATGAAAAAAACAAGGCTGCTTTTGTCAATAACCAAATTACCCCCAAAGATCAGTTCCAGCAATTATAATCAACTCTAGGAGAGAACAGATGAACACTTTTCTAAGAATGAGTAAGATTTGAAATTCAAATTTCTTCCATGAGGATTAGTAATATTCAATGGGCTAATCAGTTAACAATAGCAACTAGAGAAAGGTAGGTGATTATAATGAGCTGTAAAACTTGGTTATATAAAATTCTAATGATAGAAAAATTAATTTCTATTGATCTGTGCCATCAATAATCCTAAAATTCACATACTTTGATTTTAAATTCAAGATGTCCAAGCTATGTCTCTTATAAAAATCACGTGGTTGTAGAAGACTGTTCAACTCATTGAAATTTGTTAAATTTAGTATTTTCTTTAATGGTAAGCAGGAGCTTTGAGACGTCTGAGATAGGAGTGTGCTGGCTGCTCTATCAATTAGAAAACTTTTCTAAATCATTCATTCTATTAATCTGACATTCAGACATTGTAACTCCTCAGCCTCAACCACGAGAGTAAAGCACTCACTTAGAAACTGAATATATGTGTGCACGTGCGTGCGTGCATGCATGCGTGCGTGCATGCATGCGTGCGTGCGTGTGTGTGTAGGGAGGAAGATAAATGTTTCTCTTTTTTTGCCTCTTTTATAGTGTCAGAAGAGCTTACTTTAGCAGAGGTAATATAATGAATGGGGAAGCTCAGGGACATAGGGGATAGAGTGCCGGGTCTGGAGGCAAGAAGACTCTTCTTCCCGAGTTCAAATCTGGTCTTAGACACTAGCTCTGTGACCCTGGGAAAGTCACTTAACCCTATTTGCCTCAGTTTCTTCATTTGTAAAATGAGCTGGAGATGGAAATGACAATCATTCCAGTATCTTGATTAAGAAAACCCCAAATGGCGTCATGAAAAGTCAGCACAACTGAAATGATTGAACAACAAATATAACGAGCACATTGGACATTAAGAATCACTATTATTATTATTAAGAGCAATCATTTATTAAATACCTCTAGCTATGTTTGGTAAAAGTTATATGCAAATACAATTTTGGTAAGTCACAACCATATTTTTAATACTCCACAGAAACTTGCTATTGAATACAACTGTAGTAAAAAAAAAATCTTTTCATAATGTAACTAATAATGCTTAATATTTAATATTTTCCTAAATTTGGTCTTTCCTAAAGTGGCTAAAATTCAAAGTGGTATGAAGCAATGATGATCATTTTCCACAGAATACTAAACCCCTTGCTGGATTAAGGGGAAATCTTGGTATCCCTTTAAAAATTCTTAGGGAGGAGCACTGCCAGGCCTTCCATTACCGTGGAAGTACGACTCCCTGGACCACTTAACAAGAAGCATTGGGAATCCCAGAATAATCCATTGAGTCTCTTCCAACACTGATGTATTGTGATCACCAACTATTGGTCATCCAACTTCTGTTTGAAGACACCCAATGAGAAGTAACAAACTGCTTTCCAAGGCATACCATTCATCTTTTAGAGAGCTAACTGTTAGTCAGTTTCCTTTATATAAAACCTAAATCTGTCCACTTTACCTACTCTTAGTTCTGCCTTCCGGGGTCAAGCAGATAAAATATAATTCCTCTTTCATATCACAGCCCATAAAAATCTTGAAATCCTCTCATGCTGTTCCATCCAAGCCTCTCTTCTCTGAAGTAAACATACCTGGTTCCTTCAACCAAACTTAAAATAGCAGGTTCTATAGTTCTTTCATTATTCTTTTTGCAATTTTCTGGACACATTGCCACACAATAATGTCTTTCTTAAAATACAGTCCCTGGACTTGAACATTGTTTGGGTCTAAGAAGAGTACTCGCTTTTTTGGCTACCAGGTTACCTTGTTGAATCATAAAATCCACTAAAACCCCAAGAATGTTTTCATGGGAACAGTTGTCAAGTCATGCCTCCAACCATCTTATAATATTGAAATTTTTTTTTCTAATTTCAGTATAAGACTTTACATTTATCTATAGAAAATTTCATCTTCTTTAATTCTGACTATTGAGATGGCCTATTTAATTTTTCTTGGATTTAGACTCTGAAATCTAACATGTAAATTATGCCTCTGTCTGAGCTTTGTGTAACAAGCAAATTTATCAAATATTCCATCTGTGTCCTGGAGATCTCATTCAAAGCTGACATCTGTCCATTAATGGCGACTCATTGTCTGTAGTCATTCAACAAGTTCAAAATCTAACTATACGTAGTACTATATAGCCCATTTATTTCCTTTATTTCTTTCTCACAAGCATGAACAATTTTGTCAAAACAATGTTTATGCTTCAGGTCTGTATACTACCAGGAATTTTCTTCTGCTGATTGGAAATGACTAAGATCTCAGAACTATGGCATTCAAGCATTTGTCATCTGCAAAGCATCCTTCATCATTATTCCCCCAATACTAGAATTATCCTATGAATAGTGTATTGGGATCCAGAATGCACAGCATCTCTCACTTTCTTGCTATACAGGTCATAACTTTTACACTATCTGAATTCTACTCTATTCTCACTCACCCCATTACTCTCTGCATCACTTTAATTACTTTGACTACAAATTAAACTCTTGGTTCACATTCTGTTCTCAGGGAAACTCATCTTACACTCCCAACAAACTGTCACAAACACCTAAGAGTTGATCTCTTGCCACCAATCAAAACACATTGTGGTCAGTGTTAGAGAACATCTTGACACTTTTTTTTTGGCCCAGAAAGAAATTAACATTTACAAGGAACGATAATTTCCCTTCCCCCCTTTCGCCTTTCAGGTAAATCTTCCAAATTAATTCTTTGACTTTATCTTCCTTACAATCTAAAAATAACTTTCATGCAAAGACTACTAAAACTATTTTTTGTTCAAGTTTTTGTCACCAGTTCTTATAGTACATTTGTGCTCATATAAGATATGCATAAATGCCAGTTAAATAAACATGAAATGAGTTGATAGGAAATAGAAACACTGAAAAAGAAAAATTAATGTTATTAAACATCAGCACTTGAGAGCCACTCATAACAAGAATTCTCAGTTGATTACTAGATTGAAGGCATTTTATTATATTTTATTAATTGATTAATTCGTCTTAAAATGCATTATTTTCCCAAAGACTACAATATACCTACCTAATAGGCTCTCATCATTGCAGGTTCCATTAATCAAGGATTTCCCTTCTGGGCATACACAGGTAGCCCCAGAAGGATTAAGTAAACAGAGGAATTCACACGTTAAATCCAAACATGGATTGGGTACTGAATGAAAACAAAATAAAACAAAATATGCATGAATATAATTACTTTAGGCTCTGATAATATTTCACTGAAGTTTAAATATAGCTACTTTAAATCTTTTTTTTTCATATTTCAGAAGTTACACTGTCCTTCTCATTTTGAAGGAAAGAACTAACCCAACATCAGTATAAGATGTATTAGTTGCTTTTTACTACAGTGGGTATAGATTTTTCCTGAGTTACCCATACTCTCTTGCTGTTCTTTGAGACCAACTGCAAGCCTTTTCAAGGCAGTTGGCCAGTGGGGCAAAGCTAACTAGCCAAATAATTTTTCTTCAGCATGAAGCTTTAACCAAATAAAATTACTTGTCACAAGTATTTACATAGTTAAAAATCCAATTATTTTCTTCACTTAACAAGAATTAGTTTAGCAAAAAATGTTTATTAGTTGAACAGCATTTAGCAATTTTTTTTCTTTCCATATGGATATATATTTTTTATCTGATCCCTATCCAGTTGCCTTTTTCTGTATGTATAGCTACTTGGCATGCATCCTAAACACTGGGACTCCTGCTCAGGCAAAATGGAACTAGATAATTCTGAGGCACTCCTTAGCTCTGAGATTTTTGTACTTCTATGATCCTACATAGAACATATCTTATCACGATTTAGACTGAGGAGGAAAAGGAGCCTTGGAGGATGGCTAAACGAATGATAAGCTTCCTGTTAGAAATACTACTCAAGCACAAGCTTGAGTTTAGGGAAGACATTTTATGTCTGAGGGCATAATCTTTTGCATCAGAACACAGATCATAATGTATTGGCAAAAAGTGGCATCATTAAAAATCACTGGCTACCTCATCTGTTTCTTTGAGAAGCAGCAAATTTTCTAATCTTCCCAAAAATTTTGTTTTAGGTAATAAATGTGTGTGTGTGTGTGTGTGTGTGTGTGTGTATTATTGATTGATTGATTAGAGAATTCCTAAGAGGAAGTTTCTGTCATTGTAGACTAGCAACTTCTCTGCAACTTTCAATTCTAAAGAGTTGCCCTGGTAATAACTTATTTTACTGAAATTAATTTCCTTTGGTTAGTCAACAGACACTGAATGAATGAATGAATGAATGCATGAATGAAAAAAAACACTAAATAAACACTATATGTTAAGCACCATGTTAAGTGTTGGGGATCCAATATAAGCTATCTATCATTTACATCCTTTGTTTTGAATATGAATTATATTTAACTAAGATATATTTTTAAAGCTAGGATGATTCCTTTTGCTAAAATGCTTTGGAACTCTTTTATAAGGCTGTATTCAACGTATCAAAAAGACATCATCTGAACTCATTTAAGATTAAAATTAAAGCCCAAGATGTGTGAGGGGGATAATAAAAGAACACCTAGCTGTTTAAAATGAACTTAAATCTCCAGAGGCTAAGACCTTAATCTCTTGGGTACTGTTGGGTGTAAATAAAGAAAAAGAAACATTTATATATGTAATCATGCAATGTCAATAGTTTTTGAGGAATTATTGAAAATGGAAGTATTGGGAAATACTTGGATTAATCTTGGATAACCTTTTGCCAAAACTTGCAAAAAGGGGAAAAGTAAATCCTGAAAACTGTAGATCAATTTCTAATCCTCAGCAAAATTCTAGAACATATTATTAAATATATTTTGAAGGCATCAATAACTACTGATGCAAAATGCATATTTTCTCATCTTTAGGAAATATATATTTATATAAACCATATATATATATATATATATATACATATACATATACATGTATATATATGGTTTATGTGTATATATATGTTTTTATATATACATATATACATATATATACATACATACATATACATATACATATATATATGTATATATATATGTATATATATGGTTGATGTAGGTATGTATCAAGGGTATCCTTGATGAAATTTTTAGAGAACAGGCAGGCCTTCACAAGTGATTTTCTGTAGTAGAACACAGGTTTATAATCACAAAATCACCTCAAATGCACATAAAATACAAGATTTAGCTGTGTTTATTGATTATGTATTATAAACAATCATTTGTTTCAGTAGAGTAAAACTCTCTTCCAACAAGGAGACCTTCTTACCTATATGAGGAGCAAACAAGCTCTTCTGAAAATGCAGTCATAAGATTATGAATATTAATTCAATTCAGCAATAAGAAAAAAATAAACATTTAATGAAGACCACAATGTGCTAGGTGCAAGGGCTACAAAGACTAATAATGAAAGCTTCAAGGAACTTCTGTTCCATTGGGGTCAATGGAAGATACAATATCTGCCCAGATAAGTGAATAGGAAGTAATTTGAATGGGGGAAAGTCTAGTGATTGATAGAATCCTGAAAGGCTTTGGGTCAGAGGTGGTATCTGAACTGTGGAAGGAAGTTAGGGTTTCTAAGACTGGAGGTGAGAAAGGAGTACACTTGGGAATAGGATTTGGGATGATGAATTTAAGAAAAAGCTAGTAAAGCAGTTTGATTGGAATGTAAGTTCATGACGTCTGGAAAAGTACGTTGAATTGTGATCATAGAGGTACTTAAAGCCCAGAATTAAAAGTTTCTAACTTATCAAACAGGCAACAAGGATCCACGACATTTTTGAGCTGGGAAGTGACATAGTCAATCCTAGACTTTAAGAAGATTATTTTGACAACCATATAGAAACTAGACTAGAAAGAGAAGATACTGGAAGCAGGGACATAATTAAAGGACAAGATAATTAGATGGAGCCAGAATAGTTGAAAGACGGCTGGCTATACTGCTTTAGGAAAACTGCAGAAGTGCTTTTAAATGCCCCAAGCCATTATAACAGTTTGGGTGAGAGGAAGTGATATTGACTCCAAGTGAAGAGAAGTCTTACAAATAACAGATATTGTGGAAGCTGAATTAATAAGCTTAATGACTGGTTATTTTTGGAGAGGGTAGGAGAAGAAAATGTTCAAGAGGACTGAAAAGCTAGGATGCAGAATGGAGGCTGTATGTGGGGATAAGTAGCTTGGTCTAGAACTGAATAGGAGGAAGAAAGCATTCTCATCTGAAGACAGGTGACAAAGGTACTTGACATGAAGTCAAAAAGATCTGAATTAAATCCAGCCTCAGAAATTTACTAGCTGTGTGACCCTGGGCAAGTCATTTAAGCTCTGTTTTCCTCAGTTTCCTCAATTATGAAATGAGGACAATAATAGCACATACCTTATATATGCATATAAGCACATATCTGAGTATGTATATATATGAACACATAGAGGGCATAAGATCAATTGAATAGGAAGGGACAATATACTAAAAGGTAAAACACCGAGGTGAGAGAGGATTAGATTGAGAGGAAACAGGGAGAGACAGAATGGGGTTGAGCATCTCACGGAAAAGACAAAGGATAATTGTTACAATAGAGGGGGAGAACAGGAAGGCAAAAGGGAAAGAGTCAACCTTACTCTCACTGAACTTGGCTTAGGGAAGAAATGACATAAATTCTAAACTGGGCATCTTGCCACACAGGAAAATAGGGGGAATGGAGATGAGAGGTAAGATGATGGAGGGGAGGGCAAGGTGGGGGGGAGGGTTAATGGAAGTACAGACTTCTGTAGAGGGACAGGGACAGGGTAGAGAGTGGAATGGGGGGGGGGACACAGATAGGAAGGAGGGACATGTAATCAGTCTCTCACAATGTGCCCACTGTGGAGAGGTTCTGCATAATTACACACGTACAGCCTATATTTGATGGCTTGTTCTTCCAGTGGGGATGGCTGACGAGGGAAGAAGAGAAAGATCTAGAATTTAAAGCTCTATAATCAAATGTTAAAAATATATATGTATGTATATACATAAATATACAATTATTATTACTATTATTATTAACTACATCCAACTGGAACTTAAAATTCACAGGCACTGTGGAAGGGAGATTCATCCTGCCCTATCAGAAAGTTAGAGGAGTGATGGGGGAGGACATAGGAGAGATTAGATTGGGGGAGGGATACAAGGGGATGGCTGTTTTGAGTGGGGGGATAGGGGAAAAATGGGGAGAAAATTTGTAACTCAAAATCTCATGGAAATGAATGATGTAAACTAAAATAAATAAAATAAAATATTAAAAAAAATAATAGCACATACCTCCCCTGGTTGTTGTAAGGATGAGATGATATTTTTAATATCTAATACTTTAGAAAAGAAAGTGGTAACTGGGAAACACCATGGATTTCTAATGAACAAGAGATGTAAATGAAAAATCATTTTTTTTGGATAAGGTGACCATAAACTGAATTATTTTTTGATAGGCCAAAATAATAGGGGTTTATAGTATATCTCTATTGTAACAAGGCTTTTGACAAAGGCTCTCATGATTTGATCATGTAATTTCATCATTTATTATGGACAAGATAGAATATTGATGGTTGAATAAGAACATAGTTTTGGGTGTTTTAAACTGTTGAACATCACTGAGTCATGTCATTTCTGGTGCAAGATCTCTAGTGTTATGCCAAAGGTCTCTAGACTCATTATCTTGTTCAAACTTTTTATCACTTACAAGGTTTTGGATGAATTCCATTCTTAGAAGCTGAAAGATCTGAGAACTTTTAGTTGAAAAGATTTGGGAATTTTCAGCCTAGAGAAGAGAAGACTTGGGATGGAGAGACTATTTTCACATATTTTAATGACTATCTTCACATATTTTAAAGCTTGTCATATGGAAGAGACATTAAGTTTCTTCTTGGATCTGGAGAGATCAACTAGTAACAGTGGACGTGTATTGCAGAGAGGTAAATTAAGATTCAAGTAAGCACAGAGTGGAATGGGTTGCTTCAGGTCTTTAAGAAAAGCCAGGACATCCATTTATCAGGTATATTGCATAGAGAATCCCTTTTCAGCTACAGGTTGGACAAGAAGACCTCTAATGTTCCTTCTAGCTTTTAAGTTCTGTAATTCTGTAATAATTAGACATATCTAAAGAGGTAAAAGACTTATTTTTAAAGCACCATCCTCCCTGTTACTGGAAGTATTCAAAGTAGACTCTGGATAAACATTTATCAAGGATGTTGTAGAATATAATTCTGTGTTAAGGAAGAGTTTAGACTTAAAAGACCACTAAAATGAAATATTTCACGATTTTAAGTTAAAATGAACTAAGTAAATCCAAGGGTCCTCTGACCCATAGCATAGTTTTGTCAGGGGCTCCACATTTTAGGAAAGACAGTTGATGAGCTGGAGCATGTTTAAAAGACAGTGACCAAGGTCATAAGGGGGTTCAAAATCATGCTGTATGAAGACTGCTTGAAGGAGTTGAGGATTTTTTTTTATAAGAACAGATTTAGTGGGAATATAATAACTGTTTTAAATAACTGAAAAGTTGCTAGGTAGGAGATATTTTTGTCTGTTCTGCTTGATCATGATCATCAAAATTAAGAGGAATGAGTAGAAGTTATAGGGAAGTACTTTTCAGATCAATATAAGAAAGACATTGCAAATAATTAGACTGTTTTGAGAAGAAAATCTGCTTTCTCAAGTGCTAATGAGCTCCCCGCCACCCAAAACCTTTGAGTCAAAGTCAGATGATCGCTTGTTGGGAAAATTTACTCAAGGTGGGTTTGGTACTCAGGTAACAGTGAAACTAGCTGACCTCTTGGGCCCTTCCAGCTTGTAAAATTTTATATGATTTGGTGAACTATCTCTGCCATATATTATTAAAGACAAGAAAATATTAGAGCAGAATTTTAGGAGATAA
This sequence comes from Pseudochirops cupreus, assembly GCA_028627135.1. NCBI lineage: Eukaryota > Metazoa > Chordata > Mammalia > Diprotodontia > Pseudocheiridae > Pseudochirops > Pseudochirops cupreus. The sequence goes on from CM053582.1 coordinate 254,840,714, forward strand.
GATTGATATATACGTATATATGTTTGCACATATATGCATATACACACATATTTTTAGCCATCTCCAAAGCTTATATATTTATACTATTTTATATCTATGAATTGATTTTTATCTCAGGGGAAATCAGGCAAAATGATTTACTTGTATCACAATTCATTTAGATAGTTCAAATACTTTTTCAAAATGGAGAGTAATGAAATGTACTTATTTTTTCACCATAGTCACAAAACAAAACATTAGATATTTTTAGAAGTTAATCATTCATTTTTGATAAATGTATTCATATTAAATAAATTTTTATTCCATGTAAGAATGGCCAAATTTTGCAAATTATCTACAACACTATAAACACTGGGATCATGATTCAAATGCTTTCATGGCAGGTACACAGAAGGCCCTAGACTTGGGCTAAATGAAAATATTCATTTTCTCCATTACCTCTAGTGAATTTGCTAAGGAAGGCAAAGTTTTCTAGTTTAGGGATAAAGTAAGATTTATAATTTATAAAAATAGTGATATGGTACTATTATTTAACAAAAAAGTTTCACATGGTAATTATATTTGTTTAATCATTTTAAAGTAGAGAAATAGATTCATTTTCATGTTCTATCTATGATTTAGAATAATCAATATTTTAATGTTCTTTGTAAAGTTTGGGATAGAGAATTAGTATGTTAAATGTAGTTTTACACAAAGCAGAATACTTACAATCTTGCTGTTTATAACGATGAGAGATCAAGGCACCTTTTGTTTTATCAACATTTAAACTTAAGTATTCTACTGAGCCATGGCCAAATTTATGTACTCTAAAGACACCAGTTTTAGGTCCTGCTCCATATATGTAATCTTCAAAAATATCAATTCTATGTGGATGCAAAAGTCCTAGCATAAAAAAGAAAAGTTAATGTGGCATTTTAAAGATATATTAATCAATTTTGCTGGATTAGCGAGTAAAACATTTTTTAAAAAATTCATAAACACTTTACTACTAGTCTTTAAAATCAGGTAATGCTTGCAATATTAGCCTCAGATGTGACTGGATTAATTTCTGCCCCTCCACTCCCCCCCCCCCCTTTACCTTCTAACAGAATTAAGTTTAATCTGCTATATCCATTTTAGGACGCACAAACTAACAAACAGCTTTTCAAAGAAACAGTTTGAAAAACTAGACATTTTTAAAAACATAAGGCTTTGAGAAAATATGACCGTTACTACCTTTGTTATTATCACCATGAACTACTTCTTCAAGGACCGTTATATTGACATAGTAACTTTCTAGCTGTTATGAGTTCGGAAAGTAAGAAGTTCAATGTTCCTCCAAAGGTTAAAAAATAGTGGGTTGAAAAACTAAGAACTTGGTGTGTGTATGTGTATACACACATATTTACATCGATGAATGTGTATATACATACACCTGTTTGCATGTATGCCATATGCATGTAAACACAGACCAAGTCCAGTGTTAGACACCCTATGTAACTTTTGAGAGTGACATTGTAGGCTGCATTCACATTCCATTCAAGTCAAATTTTGAGGGGAAAAAAATCAATATGGTATGTGTGTTACCTTTGTATTTTGTCTTAAGTTAATGTTTTATTTTGCTCAATGGCCCTGAGTAGGGGGAAAAATCATCTCCATAACCATAAACAAGAAGATATGACATGGAAAACAGAAGTATATGTGTGCACACTAAAGCTTAATAGATAGCACTGATTGTCCCATGTCACATTTTTTTTAATCTTAGAAGATATGTATGAAAAAAGTAATTTAAGTGACCTAACATTATTTGGCTCTTATTTTTATAACTACTAACCAGATGGTAAGCTTGATCCTTTCCTGAAATTTTATGCAACTTAAAGGTATCATTTAATTATATACTTTTTTGTCTTTTAAAAAACAATAGCTGAAATGTAAGCTTATAATAATCAGTATTACTCTGTTACAAAGGAATTTTTTTCTCTCTTTCAGTCAAAAAAATATTAAATAAGGATAGAATTTAAGGGAAAATTTAATTTTTTCCTCTTAAAATATTCATTATTCAAATCAACCTTTTAAAATTATTAAAAATGGTTCATGTTGAAATTTGTTTAAAAAATCCCAAAACAAACATTAGAATACATCCTTCAGTTTCATATTACAAATAGTTGAGGAGCAGGGGAAAGTTAGGTAGAGACCAAGGATGTAGACAAGTAGAAGGGAAGGAAGGGTGAGGGAAGAGGGGAAGAGGAAGGGAAAGGAAGAGGTGGGGTGGATGGTGAAGGGAAAGGAGAGGAGGGAACTGAAGAAGGAAAGAGAAGGGGGGAGGGAGAAAGAAACAAAAGGAAGGGAAAAGGGAAGGGGTGGAAGCTGAAGGAGGAACAAGGAGAGAATGAAGGGAGAGACCTAATGATGATCAGCACTAGGCTTTGAAAATAACAACTTGCTGATTTATCACTCTTCTCTATTCTTAAAGGATTGAAATTCTGAAATGTTGAGGAGTTTTATTCTAAATAGAAAAAGTTACAGAAAGTCATCTTTTAATTGTTTTCTGTAATTTAGCATTGTCTAACAGAAGAGTATCACTAGATAAGGTCAGTGCAAAAACTGATTTCATCTTGTTTGTCTATTATCTAGGGCAGGACAAATAACATTTTAATAAACTTTAGTTTCATAGATTTAAAGCTAGAAGGTAACTTATAGGTCATCTAGTCTACCCTCTCAATTTATAGGTGAACAAATGAAAGTCCAAAATTTGTATAGCAATTTGTGCAAGGTTCCAGTGAGCCAGAATTCAAGCCCAGAACCTCTGATTCCAATGCTAACACTCCTTCCACTGACCCAGGCTGCACGATTGCAGGTGTGCTGCCTTTGAAGAAGTCCAAAATTTAGGTAGATACAAATTCTTATGAACTAGAATTCTGTCTAATTTGGTTTCAAAACACAAATAATGGAAACACTCTACAAACCTTGTTTGCTGCTCACAGAAACTACTGAATCTGAGCCATCAAAAAGAACGCTGCCAATGACAGATAGCTCAAAGTCAGCCCAATATATGCGTTGACTGAACTGATCAACAGCCAGCCCTGCAAAATAAACATACAGGAACAAATGAAGAAATGTATCTGAAATAATTTTAGAAATTAGTGTTCTTCCCCACCCTGCCTTCCAAACATCCATTTCTAACTATGAATGACATTATTCCCTCAGGCATCATAGAATTAGATTTTCCATCTGTCTCCTTGTTCAGTGGAATTTAGAAAGCTTTGATTCATTCAATGCTTCACACATAGGCACACATTTTAAATATTTATCCCTTTGCCTCACTAATAATAGCCAACAAACTAGTGCAAGGCTGATAAAAAGGTCATCCCTAGAATATCAATTTTCCTTCATATCTACTTATTACTTATGACTTTGTTTTTACCTTCTTGGTGATGATAAATGAACTACAATGTTTCTATTTCATCTGTAAAATAAATATCAGAACCTATTATATAACTTTTTACAGAAATATAGGGAGGATTTATGATTTTGTCGGTGAGGGGAGCTTTTAATATGAGAATTTCCTGAGGTATGTAGTAGTTAAGTGAATTGCCCTGATTCACACAACTTAAAAGTATCACATGTGGGATATGAACTCTGGCCTTTCTGGCGTGCTCTCTCTATTGGTCATGAGAGAAAATAATAGCTTTTGAATTGGATCCCTTTTGGATCTCATCAATCAGCATTTAATTGCCCCAAATCACACTGAAAAGGTCTAGTGTCATCCACAAAGTGCAGATCTCTAAGAGTAGTTTTGTAGTGGGACTCGAGTATGTGTTTTGTGGCTTAATATTGAAAAGTAGACATATCATATTAAGAGTGTCCATATCAAGACAAGCTGAATAACCAAATAATTAATGAAGATCCTTGTTACACTGCAATTGTCAGCTTGTTGAGATTAGCTTTTAAAATGCAACTGCTCAAAAACTTTTAGTGGCTCTCAATGGCAGTATCCCAATGGTACACTAACTTCTCTGTTTGACATTTAAATCCTTTACAACCTGGCTCAAGCCTGCTTTGTGACACTGATTACTCAGTGAAACTGCTCTTCTTCCTGCTTCTCACCCACAACATGTTGTATCCTCTACCTGTACACCTTGACAGAGGCTGCTCCTCATGCCTGGAATGCAGTCCCCTTTTAGCTTCACCTCTCATACTCTCCAGTCTCAGTCAAAGGTGAGTCTAAGTATCTATCACCTTTTGTGTGTAAGGACTTTATGTGCTACAGTTGTCTACAACCTTGTGAAATCAGTTTGTATTTGTTTCATATGTATTATTTCTATGTGAGGTTCTTACTTCCTCTGAAGGACTGTTAGGTCCTTGAGGGTAGGGGCTATTTTCTTTTTTCTTTTTGAATTCCTATTATCTAACGCAGCACTTGCTAGATAGAAGATGATTAATAAATGCTTACTGATCGATTTTATTTGAATTAGTAATCATATTTGCATTATAGTTATTAGTGCTATTTACTGATTGATACCTTGATGGAACTCTTAAAAGTATACATGAATTTCATACTCCCGAATTTCATAATAGAGACCTAATCTCAAATAGCTCCACAAAATGTCAATCATAGTTGAGAAATAGAATTGCATTTAAGCTACTGATTACCTACTCAGCCTTTAAGATAGATGTGACAATAATTTCCCAATTCATTTTTCTATTCATTCTTTCCTTCCATGGATGTTATAAGCCTTTAGCTATGATATACAACTGCTTTGAATGTACTAGACAGTGAAGGCCACCAAACATGGCAACCAACCAATGGATCCACTTGGTATACAGTCACAATTTGTCTCCCTAATAAAATTAGGGACTTTGCTAAGAGATATTCCTTAGTTTCTGTTAATTGTGTCTCTACATACAAGTTGTCTCCCACAAGAGAATATAAGTCTCTTTAGAGTAGGACTTATTTTACTTTTGTTTTTGGATCTTTAGCATCTAGTATACTCTGGCACATAATGGGTTCTTATTAAATGCTTTTCGATTGGTTATATGGAAGGACTCTGGCTTTTCTATTGCATTGAAAATTATAAAAGAAAAAAAATTGTAACTAAATCCTCTTCTCAGTAGGCAGAAAGAATTAAAAATAGTCAATCTAAATCATTGCTTTTTCCAAGAACCTAGTATGACATTCAGAAACATTGCCTAACCAGTCTCATAAAAATAATTTGATAGGTAAACCAATTGTTTTATGTTTTACTCGTAATTGTTTAGTGATTAATTGCTGCTTGGAGATATATTCAAAGTGACTGTCAGAAACTAAAACATGTTAATCAGAAAATGACACATTTCCTATGATATGTATTATATTTTAGATCAGTTGTATAAGAATGGTTGAAAGTATTTTTTTTTTCTAGTGATAAATATGGCGGTTAGTGGACACATCAAAAAACTATCTTGAAAAGGCCTTTTCTTTCCTTTAAGAAAAGTAAATTTACTGGTCAAGGAAGAGGTAAGGAATTTGTTTTCTATACAGTTTAAATAAACGTAGCATTGTATCAGCTTCAACAACAGAAAAAAGTTCTCAAGTATCACATATTATAATATCACTAAAGTAGTCAAGGAATAGTTATGCATATCAACTTAATTTATAACCTATATGACTGAATGGAACTATATCCAGTTTTTTTAAAAAAAGCTTCCGTAACAAAGCTTTCAGATGGATGGCATTTATATTCCAAGAAAGCCACAAATCGATGACTTTGATTTTTTCCTTAAGCCTTTTAATAAAAAAGATAGTCTTTTAAATTAAAAAGTTAATAAAGGAATCAACTAGGTTTTCCTGTTAGAGAGATGATAGTTAAGTTTATATGATGGGGAAACATCACTATTATGAACCTTTTATCTTTAAAATGAAATATCACATTTTCTTTTGTCTTTAATAAAAGTCCAATAATAGCAGAAAAAAAAGTGTTCAATCCTCCCTAGTACTCATTCTTATCAGGCCTTGGAATGATGAACATTTGCAACCAATTCAGGAAGGAGATAGAAGATTTAAAATTACATTTCATACTTGTTCTAATTGAGCACAATGAAATAACCCTTTGGAAGAAATACAGAAACTGTAGCTCATTCAATTATACTCTTTCATAATACTGATAATAATTATATAACTCTTTTTAAAAACCATCATTAGTTCACTTCAGTCATTTCTGTATAACTTTTGGCAGACTCTGCAAGTTTTCCATGATGCTTATTTTATTTTCCTTCTCCCCTTTCAATTTAAATTCTACTTCACACCTTGCCAAAAATAAGACAAAAGCAAATGTAATTAATAAAGCGAAATTTTCTGAGAAACAGTTATAAGATTCAAGGGAGAATTCATAGAGAATAGTACCATTACAGAAAGATGACTTAGATTCAATGACAGGGGAGGATGCAGTGTGGGTGGAAAGAGCAGTGTACTGGACACAAGACAACATAGTTGTCTAATGCTGCCATTTACTAGCTCTTTGCCACTGTGAGAAGCCCCATTAATCCCGAACGAGAAGTTCCTTCATTACTGAGCCCCATAGCTTTCAAGGACACACCCTGCACTAGCAGTTAGAGCTCAGAAAACCCACAAAGGGCCCCATGCAAACACTCCCTAACCTCCCCTAGTATCT
>CM053582.1:254847842-254863326 GCA_028627135.1 Pseudochirops cupreus
GCAAGAGCACTGGCCTGAGAACAATTGCTAAGTCCCCCTGCTGTCTGCAGGCCGCGGGCGGGAAGCTACAACGCCGAGGCGGGTACAAAACCTCTGCCTTTCGCTTGTCCGCTCTGGAGGCCTTTCGCCAGACTGCTTATCTCCCCCTTTCGCAATCCCCACTCGCAGCTGCTGCTAATCCGTTCACCTGAGAGGCTCCTCTGCTCCTCCCCTCCAGCCACCCCCAGGGCACAGCCGCGGCTTCAGGGCAGGCTGGTTTCGGTTCGCAGTGCTGATATGGTTCCTTGTAGCCGAGCTGACTTTAGTGGGAAGTATCTTTGTGTGCGTTTTGGAGTTCTAGGATTGGTTTAGAGTCCTGTTTTATGGGTATTTTGGGGTGGCTATGTGAGAGCTGCTATATGTTGCTGCTGCTACGCTGCCATCTTGGCACTGCCCTCCGAGTCTCATTCTTTAGGGACTCTAATTACCCTAATGCCACCCAAATAGATATGGTTGAAATAAGCGGAAATTAACTTGAGGCAGACAATCACTGAGTTTTAGTGATGTCTGATGCTCACAGTGAACCTCACCATGCCACTTCAGTCTTTCAGACTTTTAATTAGAAGCTTGTATAGATGTAACCAAAACACAAGCTTCATCCCTTCCTTGTCACCTGAGTTGCCTCAAAGTTAAGTTGAAAGCACCGTCATGCCACCTAGTGCAAGAAAACTAGGGAGATAGTGAATAAAGTTAAGTATATTGGCTTTCTGTGGCTATGTAAGTCAGTCAAACATTTATTCAGTATTTACTATGTGCCAGACACTGTATTAATTGCTAGAGGTTCAAAGGAAGGCAGAAAATAGTCTCTGCTTTCAAGTACATACGTTCTAGTAGACCACCTGATTCCAAAAATTGGCCATCTAGTTCAGTAGACTGGTTTTTTTGGTTTTTTAATTCATCATGTAGATCAGTAGTTCTATAGACTAACTTCTCTCTGCCACTCCTATATGCCACTGAAACAAGAATCTTGTTGGTTCCTTGCCTGAATAAGAAGCCATTATTGCAGTTACAAAATTGTGCTCTTTAGTACAGATTGAAAGTTAAAATAGGCACACTGTATTTGAGGAAGTATGATTTCTTTGGCTTGAATTTTGTAATGGCCCATACCCAGTGGGGAGATCCTTATAGCAATCTGTAAGTGGTTCACAGACTGCAATTTGAGAGACATATTTTTGTTAGTAAACAAAACTTCTGGGTGAGTAACTTTCACTTTTTAATCTAGTAATAGGATGCAGTTATGGCCTCAAATGGCTAAATGTTTGCCAGTGTGTAGGTATGGTCATTTCCCCCCCTTTTAGTTCTTTATTATCTTACAAAGTATCCAACTGAAGGATAATATAAAAGTGTATTTTTCCTCATTACCATAATGATAAGCCTTAAACTCCACTCCCTCACTTTCCCTTGCTGTGGCTGTGACTGGTGAGAAAGCTGTTGCTCTCTTGGGACTATTTCTTCACTACGTTGCTTTGGCATTGTTTGTATTCCTTTTATTAAGATTCTTTTGTCATTCATCTTCCTGTCTCTATTTGCTTTGGCATTTCTGCTACTCTTTTGACTAAGAAATTGCTGTAACAGTTTTTTTTTCCTCAGTATAACACCTTTAGACGCTTTTAAAAGGAACATTTAAAAACATTATTCAGGTTATCTGCAATACAAGATTCAATCTGTTCCATGCCTATAGTGCATATACACTTACCCTAAATATAGGATAATACCCTTCTCTAAATCAATTTTTTTAGCTTACGTATTTTCTTCTACTAACCTAACACAAAATTGATGTGTGGGTTAATTATTTTCTTAGGCAATTTGTGGCACTTTGGTAGAGTTATTGAAGTTTAAAAATATTTGAAGGTTTGTTGAGTCTGTAATTGAATTTCAAGTTTTTATGTGCCAAGGCTTCAAAGTTTTCAGGTAATAAGGCTCCATCTTTAATCGGTAGGGCCTTCCATCCCCAAAGCATGAAATTAAACAAGGAGTCCTATCATTTTCCTAGGTAATTCTATTCATACAAATCATACTTCTGTTAATTGACATTTACCCTTAGAGACTGGCATATCAAAAAGCTTTATAGCAAGTTGCATACAAAGTTATGTTGTCCAATTGTAAATGAACTCATTTTAATAAAGTATTGGTGGCAAAACACTTTTACATGTAACATTTCCCAAGATATTCAGAAGTCATTAAGTATTATTTAATGTTTTTGTATAAAACAGAAATTGTGATATATATGATTATATGGGGGCAAAAAGTAAAATCCATTTAGTTTGCAAAAATTGCTATATTTTAACATATCTTCTGTGCTAAAAAAAAAAATCCAAGAAGGTGTTTTTCTTATCTCAATCAATTGCTCTAATATAAAAATGTTCTGGTATGAAAATGTGCTACAGCAGATATACACATTGAATATATGACCCATGACTATAGTATAAAAATATGCAATTGGGGGCACATGGAGTAGATAAGAAAGACTACTTGAAAAAGAATCCCCACCACATCCTATACTACAAGTCATCATCCAGCCTTTTTTGAGGATCTCCGTTGAGAAAGAATTCACTACCTCCCAAGAAAGCTGTCAGGAAGTTTTTCCTTAGAAGAAGCTTCTATTCACCTCTTTGCAGCCTCCACTCACTGCTCTTGTTCTGCCCTGCAGGTCCAGGAAGAACAAGCCTAATCTTTCTTTTACAATGACAATGCTTCAAACACCTGAAGGTCAGTCAGGCAATCAGTCAACATTTATTAAGTGCCTGCCATATGCTAAGAAACTGGGCTAAACACTGAGGGTACAAAAAGAAGCAAAAGATAGTCTCTGCCTTCAAGGAACTCACAAATATCTATAAACAGGAAAAACAGGAAATAACTAAAAGAAGAAAGGAAGGCACTAGAATTGAGAAGGGTTGGGGAAGGCTTCCTACAAAAGATGCAATTTTAGTTAGGACTTATAGGAAGTCAGATAAGCCAGTAGGCAGACATAAGGAGGGAATGCAGGGAGAGCATTCCAGGAAGGGGGACAGCAAGAAAAAATGTTCAGAGCAGAGAGATGGAGTGTTTGTTTGCAAAGCTTACTGTTCCACAACTTCAATGGATCCAAGAGTCCAGTGGTATAGCTTTCCTGTTTCAACTTTTAGCAGTAGACTCTTCATAGCCAATCCTTCATATGCTAATAGGTATGGTGAGTTTTCTGTGTTACTGTAACACTGAAGAACTCATATTTAGATTGAAGAATTAGTATCAAATTTTGTGTGAATTTGTGAAAAATGTGCAAGAGAGAATACTAGTCATTTCAAAAAAGTTTGTGATAATAGGGTAATGTCAAGGGGAGGGGTTTTTGATTAATTCAAAAGAATTAAAGAAGGTAGCAAAAATGTCCACAACAGTATAGATATCAGCTAATGATTCACAAACAGGACAGATGGAGAAGTTGAAAAGATAAGTGGACTGGGTTATTTAAAGGAGTAAGAATAGTGGCCAAAGAATTAAATGTAGATAAACACACAGGCTCGTGCTAAAAGGAAACTTGAACAAGAAGAAAGTTTTTACAACTGTGCCATGATTTTGAGTGAATGAATTTCAACAGTGGAAACTTGGCATTTGTCCTGACCTTTGAATCTGAATAAAATTGGCATTTTTGAGGAAAATACATATCAGTAATGAAAAGTTTTGTTTTCAGTGTGACCTAGAAGCAACAGAGCAATATCAGAGTCTCTAGTTTGGACTAGTTCCATTCCCAGGCCTACAAAAATCAATATGCCAAAACCCCTAGTGAAGACTATGTTGATTTTTTTTTTAAACAGCAATGCAATTGTTCATTTAGAATTCAATTCCAAAGTGCAGGCCATCATTCAGGATGATAATGAAGAAATTATGAAGCATTTTAAAGATTCTGTATGATGCAGAGTGAATGAACTGTAGCCCAGTGACTAGCTTCTTCACTATAATAATGTTCTCTGCCTAACAGTACATTTTCTAGTGAAACTCTTTCTGACTCAAACTGATGATACCTAGTGTGATCACCCATGATATTCACCAGATTTAATTTCAACAATATTTCAGAAAATCAAATCTTCCCTCAAAGAATGAAGATTAGCAGCCATCACAGAATTCAAAAGAATGTGCCTCAGGCTCTAATTCCAGGCAATTCCAAAAGAAGAGTTTCAAAGTCTTTTGAGAGATGCGTTTGGAATTAATTCAAGGCCTCTTTGGGAGCTTTGAAGAAGACATAATTCACTAGAGTGTTTAAATTCCGATATGTTTGTTTTCAAAATAAAAACAATCACTCCTATTATTTTTAATAGAAACTGTGTACATAGGATTTCACTGTTCTTCTAGTTAGGACTCTAACCACCCAGTCTAATAAATAGATGCAGATTAATTCTGATTTTTACCGTAATACAGGGTTTGCGTATCTTTTATTATTAAATTCAAATCTAAAAGCATAATGTGTAAAGCTATTTTGTAAACAGATATGCTTCTACTATACTCCTACACTTGAAATTCAAATAAAGACAGCAGGGTAGCTGTGTCAAAGCCGTGTATCAAAGCCTGAGAGTTCAGAAAGAAGTGTCTTAGTTTAGAGGGGTAATGCAAACCCTGTTGGCAGGGCTAATCTGACAGCAGGACTCTTAATGATGCCGGTAGGTTCAACTAGATGTAGTTTTAAGCCCTCCAAGATGACAAATACTTTTTCAGGCTAAAATATATATTTTTAAAATTTGCACGTGATGTTGCTTTCATTTCAGAGAATTATACCTCTTCTAAAATAGTTTAAGTAATTTGACAATTCCACTGTTATCTTTTCTATAGCATTTGGAACCATGACATTTTAGAATTGAGAAAGGTGCTTCATCCAGTAAACAATTAGCTTCTTGAGACCTTGAAATGCTCCCACTCCTTTAGATAATGATTGTGAAACAAAACAAAATCCTGCTATTCAAGGGTACTTAATACAGGGTCCATGAACTTGAATGCACACAACTTACACATAAACACATGCACATATTTATATATAAATGTACACATATATACGTATGAGTACATACATATAAGCATATACATATGTTCACTTCAAATATATGAATACTCCTGTTATTCCCCTATTCCTACCACAACCTAACTTTTCTCAAGGTTAAACATTCCCAGTTCATTCAGTCAGTCTTTGTATGGTATGGCCTCCATCCTATCATAACCCTCTGAATGGTCTCTAGTTACGTAGTTCCTGGTTACTAGTTCCTAAAACGTGGTGCTCAGAACTGAACACAATACTCCATTGTGGTCTGATATGGGCAGAGTACAGTAGGACTGTTGCTTCCTCTATTTGGATGCTGAATTTTAATGTAAAAAAAGTTTGCTTTGGCATTTTTTTTTTGCTTTTGTTTCACACTGTTGACATATGTTGAACTTAGAGTTCATTAAAACTCTCAGATTCTCCCCTGCCCACAACAGTAACTTTCTAGTTATGCTTCATGTCCTGAGACAGTTGCCTAGGTTAGCCTGAGTGTAAGAAGTCTCTAATCCTCTCAAATGGTATTTAGACTGGTCCAGTATATGACAGTCATGCAACCATATCTTTTAGAACAGTGGTTCTCAACCTTCCTAATGCCACCACCCTTTAATAATAGTATGTAGGTGTATCTGCATATGGGCAGACCAGCCTGGAGACAGATAGAGGAGTGGTGTCTCAGTTCCTAAGACCATTGGAAATATGTGGTTTCCGATGGTCTTAGGCAACCCCTGTGACCCTTGTGAAAGGGTTGTTTTACCCCCAAAGCAGTCACGACCCACAGGTTGAGAACCGCTGTTTTAGAGGAAAGGAAAGAACCTTTACTTAGTTGCATGCATTTGAATTCCTTTATTGTATATGACCTTCAACCATAGAACATCAATAAAATTCTGATATTTAAAAAGTGGACCTTTTTCTGGAAAGAAATTTGGGGTCATTAAAGGAGCTTTACAATTTACTGAAGGCAGTGCAACCTGTTCTCTTCCTGTTTAATTGTAGGTCCAAGTCGCCATTAATTTGCTTTGCCTAAAATATGTTTACTGATAGATGAGCTCTGTACGTTGCTTATTTAACTGAAAGACTGGCAAACTATGGCCCACAGGCCAAATATAATATATATGGTCTGTGAACTGTGAATGGTTTTTGTACAAAAATGTAAAACTATTCTTGACTCTCAGGCTCTCCAGAAACAGGCAGCCCACTGGATTTGGCCCTTGGGCTGGATAGTTTTCCAACTTTTGATTTAGCTGCATGTCATAATCTGGAGAAGAGTCATTCTTCATTCACTTGGTTGTTCCTTCATGGATGGTTAGGCCAAATACTTTTAAGTGGTTCCATCTCTCAAGTGAAAATCTCTGTAGTGTTCTGGTACTTGATGCAACAAATATAGTGTAACCTACAGGCAGGAGTATGGTGGGGGACCTCACTAGGAAATCACTCTTCAACTTAAAAGCTGTGCAGAACTCCTCCATGGCAGTGGCAGTAACCCTTGGCAAGTATATGGCTTCATGTTTTATGCCTCACCTGCTATTAATAATGAGAGACTTGTCAAATAAGGTTATCTCTTTTGTCATATCTTTAAAGGAATTGTGGATCATTTCAATATATACATAAACCACGCCTTGTCAGAAGAGAGCCATTAAGGTAGCATTTTGCTCTACCGAATCAAATGTATTTTCATAATCAACAAAAAAGCATAGTGAGATCTTTGGATTTCTTTATAGTTCAGGCAGTTTTGTGATGATAAAGAGGTGACATACTGAGGAATATTACTGGCAAAAAACCTGCCTGGTCCCCACTAATCCCTTCATTGACAATGCTGTCAGGGAGCATGTCGTGGATTCTCACATAAGTTTTACATAAATGGGAAAGGGGGGACATATGTCAGAATTTATTGATTTCTTGATCATCTTTTTGTGATATTAATAATGTCTGAAACCTCTTTCCTGCTTTCAGTATCATATTATGTATTTTTGGAAAAATGTTTAGAATCATATCTCTTTCATAAGGTTTTTAGGGTCTGAAATTCTGTTTTTTACAATATATTTGGATAGTCTGTGATCTATAAAAATTAGAGAAAATTTCATGATGAGTGAAATGACTGAAATTCAGTGGAGATGAAGATGGTAGTATTCATTTTCATTTCTGAAGGAATAAAAATAATAGCTTTATTTACAAGCAGTGATTTATGGATTACAAAGCATATTTTGTCCCATTGTGACAATATTTTGTCACTAACTGTGATCCTGGGCAAGTCAGTTAACTTTTCTCTGGCTCTGTTTCCTCATCTTTAAAATGGGGTTAATCTACCTCTACCTCCCAGGGTTGTTGTGAGGATCAAAAGAGATTTTTGTGAAACACTTTGTGAACATATATATATATATATAAATCCTAACTATTGCTGTTGTTGTGATTTTTAGTATTATTATGATTCCCATTTTAAAGTTGAGTAAACTAGGGAGAGGAAGCAACTTGCCCAAGGCCACAGATATGGTCATTCTCTACCTTAACGTCCTCTTCCTTACAAGTGTATTAACTCTGATTTTTCTTACATGGCATTTTATTGTAAGTTAGTAGCTGTGCTCCCTTTCTGCTAAGAAACATTTCTACATGATTTAGTACCTACTAAGGTTTCATCTGTCAAACAGGCTCCCAGGTGGCAGGTCTGAAAGGATAAAAAACTAGCAGCCACGAGGAAAGAGTTGTGAAAAGGAAAGGTGATCTGTAGTCTTCACCGTCAGAGCTAGAAGAAAACTTCATATGGCAAGAGCTGTTTTATCCAATATTCTGTCAACCAAGCCTCTCCATTCATTGCTGCTTTGGCCTAAGTACAATCTAGTGGTCATTGTGCTATGCCTCTGAACAAGACACTCCATCTCTGACCTGTGAGCATTTTCCCTGGCTGGACCCAATGCCTGGAATTTCCTCCCTCCTCCTCTTTGCCTCCTGCCTCCCCCCTGACTTCCTCTAGGTCCCAGCTAATGACCCACCTCTACAGGGAGCCTTTACTTACCCTCTATAATGGGGAAAAGCATACATACATATATATGTATATGTATGCATGCATATACATATGTGCATATACAATGTATGTGTGCATGTGTCTCTCTATATATAAAATCATTTTTGTACATGGCTATTTTCATGTTGTTTTCCCCATTGGATGGTGGGTTCCTTGAGTGCAGGGAAAGTTTTGCCTCCCTTTTTTCCCCCAGCACTTAGCACAGTGTCCGGTCCATAGTAGGCACTTAATAAACATTTATTGACTGACTCATAAGAATAATCTCAATTTGGGGCAGCTAGGTGGCACAGTGAGTAGAGCACCAGCCCTAGAGTCAGGAGGACCTGAGTTCAGATATGACATCAGACACTTAACATTTAATTAGCTGTGTGACCTTGGGCAAGTCACTTAACTCTGCCTTCCCCCCCCCTCCAAAAAAAGACAAAAAAGAAGAAGAATCTCGAATTGTTGTCTGAATCACCAAAGATTAGACATATCGAGTACTCAAGGAAGAAGGTCATTTAGTGACCCTATATGGGGTAATGACCCATAGTTTAAAGAAGCACTGAAGGGGTCCAAGTGGAAAATGTATAAGAAGCCCTGGTTTAGAGGTCATCTAATTGAGTAAATGATCCCAGTAAGGAATCACCTATATCACTTGCTTGGCAGGTAGTTGGCCAACCTCTGCCCTACATGCTTCTAGACTTGGAGAACTGACTACCTTGCAAAGCCTCTCATTTAGTTTTCAAATAATTATAATTGTTAGAATAATCTTACCTTTATTAAGTCAAAATCTGCCTCCAGTTGTCTTACATTCATTGATCCTAGAAATAATCCCTCTTCTGGATTAGAGCTCTTCAGATGTTTGGAGAAAACTATTATATTATCCATAAATCTCTACCTACAAAGGCTTAACACCCTACTCTTTCAATTGTACCTTGTGTGCCACATTTTTTGGTGTCATCTATACATTCTTGTCTGTTCCTATCCATACACATTGCAATTTATTGGCATCTCCAAGTTAAAAGCAGTATTCCAATTTTATTCAAAAATTCACTTAAAGCAAGTTGCACTTATCCTATATTTATACATTTGATTTTTTTGAAGCTAAAGAAAACATACGAATTTAATAGCCTATTACTAGAGGCTTCTGAGATCTTTTGGGATACTAAAGATTCAGTCAATTAACACATTCGTTATCCATTCCAGTTTTATATAATCAGTATACCCTTTAAAATGTCTTCATTCAATGATTCAATCTACCAATAATTTATTAAGCACTTACAGTGTGCCTGGCACTATGGTAGGCTTAAGGGATATAGTGACAAAAATTGAACCTTTACCTTCAAAGAGCTTACATTTAAAAGAGGAAGATAACTTATATAAGTTTATACGAAATAAATAGAATGTAATTTAGGGAAATCTCTAGTATTTGGAGTGATAAGGAAAGGGAGATGGCATTTGACCTAAGTTTGGAGGGAAACTAAAGATTCTAAGAGGAAGAGATGAGAAAAGAGTTCATCACAGCCATAGAGGTAGACAAGGCAAAAGATGAAATGTCAATGAAATGTCATTTATTACATGCCAAGAACCATGCTAAGCCCCAGGGGTCCAAAAAGAGTCAAAAGAAGGCCCATTCCCTCATGGAGTTTCCCTAGTGGGGAAGCAACCAGCAAGCAAACATGTACAAAGCAAGCTATATACAGGATAAATAGGAAACAGTTAATAGAGGGAAGGCACTAGAAGGGTTAGGAAAGGCTTCCTTTAAAAGATGGAATTTTAGTTGGGACTTAAAAGGGAGCCAGGGAAGTCAGTAGGTGAAATTGAGGAGAGAGAGCATTCCAGGCATGGAGGACAGCCAGAGAAAATGCCCAGAGTCAAGAGATGGAGTGTCTCATTCATGGGATAGCAAGAAGACCAGAGGCACTAATCAAAGAATACATGTAAGACTGGGAAGATAGGAGGGGGCTATGTTATGAAGGTCTTTCAGTGTCAAGCAGAGCTTCTTGTTTCAGATCCTGGAGGCAATAGGGAGCTACTAGAGTTTACTCAGTAAGGGGAATGATATGGTTGGACTTGCACTTTAGGTAAAACATTTTAATAGGAGAAATAATTGGAGGAGGGAGAAATTTAAGAAAGTCAGAATCACAGGTGAGAAACAGCAAGCAGGTCAGGTTTCTCTATCAGTGATTCTTAAACTGTGGGCTGCAACCCCATATGGAGTCGCAAAAAATTTGACAACAGTAAAATGTTTCTGAATGTGCAACAACCAAAAATAAATTAATTAAAAAAAAATTAATCCAAGGTGTTTTTGGCAGCATTTACCTGTGTTGCATCACAACACCATGCAACTCCAACAAACCCTGCCATAATACCAAAAGGGGTTGTGAGTGGAAAAAGTTTAAGAAACCCTCTAGACTAGTTAGACTAGACTAGACTAGAACTAGAATTCTAGTTCATAAAAGGAAAAAATATATAAGCCTGGAAACGTCATGAACACTTAAAACATCTAACACAGTAATTTGCATTTTATCTTAGAGATAGGAGGGGTCCATTGGAGTTTATTGAGCAGAGTGAGATGATCAAACATGTTCTTTAGTAATATCAATTTAGCCACCATATGGAGGATAGATTGGAAAAGGGAGAAACTAGAGGCAATGACACAAATTTAGAGATGATTACAATAGTTCAATCAAGAGGTGAGGACAATACTGTAATACAGTGGTGGTCATATGAGTGGAGAGAAGGGTATGGATGCAAATGACTTTTCTGTAGGTAGAACCAACAGGGTTTGACCACTAATTGGCTATGTAAGATGAGGAGTTGAAGAGAATTTTGAGCTTGCAACTTGCAAACTTGTGTGACATGAAGGATAATGGTGATCTTGACCAAAATACAGAAGTTGGGAAGAAAGGTGGGCTTTGAGGGACACTCTCAAGGTCTCTCTTAAGAACTTTGGAATTGATTGTGTGACATGGGAGATACTGACACATCATGGCATCCCCACATCAGAAAAATTGCTGTGCTTTATGAGTAAAGCAGAATTGAGACAGCACAAAGGAAATGCACAGGTGGGAGTATCCATCCCAAATATTCACATAGATTATTTGTGCCTGACCTGTGGTAGAACATTCCAAGCTTGTATTTGTCTGATCAGCCACAGTTGAATGCATTGAACCTTAACAATAGCATAGTGATGTCATTTTGGTCCTTTTCGAGAATGAAGGACAACAACCAACCAATGAGTTTTGCTTTAGATGTTACTGAAGATGCCTATGAGAATATCGAGTTGGAGATATGCAATTAAAAAAAAGTTGGTAATGTGGAACTGGTACTTTGGACTCTATATGTAGATCTGGGAGTCATCTATTTAGAGATAATAATCAAACCTATAGGAGCTGATTGAGTCATCAAGGAAGCATAGAGACAGAAAGTCCAAGAAAGCGCCTCAGGGCACACTCTTAGATAGAAAGCACGAAATGGCTAATGATCCAGTAAAGGAGATGAAGGAGCAGGCAAGCTGGTAGGAGGAGAACCAAAAAATAAATGTCAGGAAAACCCAGAGAAGAGAGAGTATACTGGAGGAAACGAATATATCAACAGTGGCAAAAGCTACAGAGCAGTCAAGAAAGATGTTGTTTGAGAAAAGACCATCACATTTGTCAACTAAGCAATCATTTATAACTGTAAGGAGAGAGAGTAGTTTTAATTGAATGAAGAGGTCAATGTCTTTCATTCTCTGTTTTCCATGTAGGTACTTAAGGATCAGCTTGATACACAATTTTAAATGATATATCCCTTTTCACAGATCTATTTCTTTTGAATAAACTAAATCCTTCTCTATCTGTGTTCTGCTCATAAAACTTCCTTTACCAAGTTTTGGTGATACTTGGATATCACCAAAACTTAAATGTTCAAATATCTGGCTTATTGGTTATGAGGTTATACTGATATGATTTAATACATAGGTTTCCAAGATTGCCCTCAAATCTATTCTCAGTTCTTTTCTTACATACTTTCATGGGTGCCTTCTCCACTTTATTTCTCTTTATTTTCTTTTATATCCTACATGTTTTTATCTTAGTATCCAGTTTGACGGTTTTGTCTGCATCTCTTTTTCTCTTACCTTTTCATTTTCAGTTTAAAATCACTCAATAAAATCAACACTTTTTTGGTGCTTGACTTTCATAAATAAATGAAAAATGTTAGCATTTATTTCACCCAGACTCTCAGTATTTGACAATTCATAATATTGAAACATTAAGAAAAAACAAGCAATTTCACCATGGTATCTTTTGGTGATTCCTGAACTTTATATTTCTCTTTGAAATAGAATCTCTTCTGCCTCCACCATTTATCTTTTTCTCTTTTATTTTTTCTACTTAATAGTATTTAATTTTTTCCAATTATGTGTAAAGACAGTTTACAACATTCACTTTTTATAAGATTTTTCTCCCTCCTTCTTTCCCTTCTCCAAGATGGCAAGCAATCTGATATAGACTGTACACATACAATCTTATTAAACATATTTCCACATTAGTCATGTTGTGAAAGAAGAATCAGAACAAAAGGGAAAAACCAAAGATCCATAGCATGCTTTGATCTGCATTCAGACTACATAGTTTTGTTTTTTTCCCCCCCTCTGGATATGGGTAGCATTTTCCATTATGAGCCTTTTGGAATTGTCTTAGATCATTGTATTGCTGAGAAAAGCTAAGTCAATCAAAGTCAGTCATCACACAATGTTGCTGTTACTGAGTACAATGTTCTCCTGGTCCTGCTCACTTCACTCAGCATCAGTTCATGTCAGTCTTTCCAGGTTATTCTGAAATCCACCTGCCTATTATAACACAATAGTATTCTATTACATTCATATATGACAACTTGTTCAGCCATTCCCCAACTGATTTCCAATTTCCAATTATTTGCCACCACAAAAAGAACTGCTATAAATATTTTTGCACAAGTGGATCCTATTGGGACTTAATGATATCTTTGGGATACAGACCTAGTAGTGGTATTGCTAGATAGCCCTTTGGGCATAGGTCCAAACTGCTCTCCAGAATGGGTGGATCAGTTCACAACTCTGCCAACAATGTTCCAATTTTCCCACATCTTCCCTAACATTTATCATTTTCCTTTTTTGTCATATTAGCCAATCTGATAGGTGTGAGGTAGTACCTCAGAATTGTTTTAATTTGCATTTCTATAATCAATTGTGGGAATCAACCCATTTCTGACCAACATGTTCTTTCCATTGTTCATAAAATGTACTCTGTTTCCTAACTATCATGTCAGTTTTTGTTCTTCAGTTGTTTTATTCTTATCTGACTCTTTGTGACCCTTTTGAGGTTTTCTTGGCAAAGATACTGGACTGATTTGTCATTTTCTTCTCCAGCTCGTGAAACTGAGACAAATAGGTTTAAGAAACTTACCCAGGGTCACACAACTGCTAAGTGTCTGAGGGCAGATTTGAACTCATGACAATGACATCTTGATTCAAAGTCCAATGCTCTATCCACTGTGGCACCTAGCTGTTAGTATCTTAAGTCAATTTCGAGACAAGGAAGAATTGTTCTTTTGTCTGAACTAGGATTAGCCAACTTAATAACTTGTTTAGAGGCGAGTGACATAGTACATAGAATTTCTGGACCTCTTATCAGGAAGACCTGAGTTCAAATCCAGTCTCTGACATTTATTATCTATATAACCCTGTTCAAGTAACTCAGCCTCTGTCTGCCTCAATTTCATCGTCAGTAAAACGGGGATAATAACAATATCTATCTTCCAGAGTTGTTGTAAGGGCTAAATGAGATAACTTGTATAAATTTTATGCAGTTTTGCAATCTTTAAGTTTTACAAATCTTAACCTTAAACTACGTAAAGACAAGTTAGCTATTCTATAAATGCTAAGCTTTTTTCTCCATATCATACTTTCCTCTTCTAAAATTCTAGTCTTCTGTGGAAAAAGAGAAGAAAACACCATCTGTGCAAGGTCACATACTTTTTGATTCTGTACCTTTATTTTTTCATGTTGCTTAATTATACTTTATATATTTCTCTTAACTGTATTATCTGTTCACACATGAATGATTGCAATTATCAGTTTGATAGAATTTTGTCAAGTTCCAAAAACACAACTAAGGAAGACAATATGCTTCATGATTGGCTATTTTAGTTATAAATATGTGCCCCTTTGCATGAAGCCATCTATCAACTCTTCCACTTGGAAACACCTGCATATTTTTGTGTGTGTGCCTTCTGGTTCCTATAGAACAAGAAGCTCCATTCATTTAATTATGCCATCATGTATTTACTAATCATCTCTTATAGATTCCATTCTAGATGCTGAGGATATAAGTACAAAGAATGAAACAATACATACCAGAAAGGAAAGCTCGTTATATCCTAATGATGGAGACAGTATCATATATAAGTTCATATATAAGTATGTTGTTGTTGAGTAGTGTCAGTCATGATCAACTCTCTGTGAACCCATTTAGGAGTTTTCTTGGGAAAAATAATGGAGTGGTTTACAGATGAGGAAATTGAGGCAAACAAGATTAAGTCACTTGCCCAGAGTCACACAGATAGTAAATGTTTGAGGCAGGATTTGAACTCAGGTTCACCTGACTTCAGGGCTGGTCTTCTATCCATTCTGCCACCTAACTGCCCTACATATAAGTGCATGCAACATAAATATAAAAATATAGGCAAAGTAGTTTAAATACAGCCTAGTTTGGGAGAGAGGCTGTCAGGGGGCATGAGGAAAGGCTCATGCAGAAAATGGTGTTTAAGCTCTCTTGTAAAGGAAGAAATGTGACTCTGAGGTGGAGGTAAGAAGGGAGTTTGGCTTATAGGACAGTAAATGAAAATTCATGGAAACAGGAGATGGAATGAGTTGTGTTAGGAACATAGAGAAAGTTTGTTTTGCTTCCTCACAGAATATAGGAAGAAAAGTCAAATCTAATGAGGCTAGAAAGATAGATTGGGCCAACTAAACAGGGAAATTTATAGTTCATCCTAGATACAATAGGAAGCCAGTGAAGTTTATTCATTCATTCATGATTCACTTTATAAACAATCTACAAACATTATTGTGATCAAAAATTATACTAAAGGGAGACATAGGAAATTTAGAGAAGATGTGGTCCCTACTTTCATTGCCTAGTAAGGGGATTAAACATAAGTCAAGATAATTATTACAGATTAAGTTCATCAGAGAGTTTCAAAGTAAAGTGTTTCACTTGTAAGGTCTAAGGAGGAAGGATAACCACTGGAACAGTGGTTCTCAACCTTCCTAATGCCACGACCCTTTAATGTAGTTCCTCATGTTGTGGTGACCCCCAACCATAAAATTATTTTTGTTGCTACTTCATAACTGTAAATTTGCTACTGTTATGAATTGTAATGTAAATATCTGATATGCAGGATGTATTTTCATTGTT
>CM053582.1:254863826-254935413 GCA_028627135.1 Pseudochirops cupreus
CAGTGGGGAGATCCATCCTGCCCTACCAAAAAGTGACATAGGAGAAAATAGACTGGGGGTGGGGGGACACACTGGGATGGCTGTTTTGGGGCGATGGGCGGGGGAAAGATGGGGAGAAAATATGTAACTCAAAATCTTGTGGAAATGAATGATGTAAACTATAATAAAATTAAAAAAAAAAAAAGAATGAGACTCCCCTATACTTAACTATAAACCTATCAGAAAACAAGACAGATATATAATAGCTTCACTTTTAGTTTGATGGGAGAAGCTGATATTACTACTGCCACTGGTCTGTGACATGGAGAATTGATGGGCTCCTTTTGAATGCTGTTATCCAATTGGTGGTTTCTATGGCAGTGGAAATTATGACATCACATTCACCTGTTTTATAACAACAGTACCTACTCACAGGGTTGTTCTAAAGATCAAATGAGATATTTGTGAAGTACTTCCTTAGCACAGTGTCTGGTCCACAGTAGGTATTAGATAAAGTGCTGATTTCTTTCCCTCTTCCCTGTTCTAACATGGCAGTATAATAATAATTTAAGTTTATATAGCATTTAAAGGTTTGCAAAACACTTTATATGGTATCACATTTGAGATGACAGTCCATAGGCATCATGGAGATCATGGTTCTAGAGCTAAAAAGGACCTCTTCTAGTCCACTTTCCTAATTCTATAGATAGGGAAATTGAAGTCCAACGAAGGTAAGTAACTGCCCAAAGTCACACAAGTAGCAAATGTCAGAGGCAAGATTTGAACCCAGGCTCTCTGATTCTAGACTTGGTGGTAGCTCTTCAGTAAAGTTTTGTTTCTGTGACCACTCATAGAACTATGATGGAACCTTCTAAACCTGAACTCATCTTCCCCATTCAAAATCTGTCCTTATAGTTAACATTTCTGTTTTTGTGGATATTCTTTGAAACTTGGACTCACCTTTGCTTCTTCCATTGTCCTTAGTCTTGATATGTAATCAATTGCCAAAGACTGTCCATTCTGCTTCAGTCTTCCTTGCATCTGTCCTCTAACGTCCACCTTCTTCAATAGCTACACTAGATCTCCAGTTTCTTCCTGCCTAGACTCCAACTAGCTTTTAATTATCTATCTGTCTCTAGACGAGCCCATCTCCAACCCATTACTCACACCATTTTCTATACACTCTTCCTATGTGCCACTCTGATCATATCACTCTTTTACTCAAAAAGCTTCAATCCTCCCCCCTCCCTCCAGCCTCACAGAAACCCACTGAAATGACTACTTTATAAAGTAGGAATCTCAGATCCTGGAATTTATGGTCATAGTCTGGCCTCAACCATATTTTTTAGCCCTGTTTGATTCAACTCTCCTTCATGTACTCAATAGTTTAGTCAGACAGGCCTAATGCCCATCACCCATTCTCACTCCTTGTCTCCATGCTTTTGGCTCAAGCTACCCTCCTTACTTAAAATGGACCCATTTTACCTGGCCCCTTTCAAATTCTTCAAAGCTCGCTCAATGTAGGTGTTAATTCTTTCTGGTAGCCTTCCCCAATCCCCTTAGCTTAACCAAGCCTTCCTTTCTCAGATTTAACATGAGATGGACCTTTCTATTTTGTGTTAACATATCTTCTACCATATGTCTTCTTTCCTCCTCCCATTAAATTGTAAGCTCCCTTAGGGAACTTACTAACATTGGCTTATCTATCTTTGTTACTTCGGTGACTACCACAGTATGTTACATATAAATCTGTGTTGAGCTTAATTAAATTGAACTGGAAGGAAGAATTGTGTGGTAAAAAGAAAGAGCATTTTCAGTAGAGTCAGAGGACCTAAGGTTAAATCCTGTCTCTGACATATTAGTTATATGATCTTGGGGAAGTGATATAACCTGTTTGGGCTTCAATTTCCTGAGGTCAGACTAGCTGGCTTCTGAGATTCTCCCCAACTGCAAAGTTATGATCCTATGCTATGAAATATAGTCAATTGATAAGTATTTATTAGTACCAATTACTTCCAGGTTACTTAATCAACTCTAATCAGCTCAACATTATGATGGAAGACCAGTCTAACTGATCTATGAGTCTCATCACCATGTAAATATTTGTTTTTACTGAAAGTTATACTCATAAGGGCTCAAGAAAAATTCTAACACCAACCATTTGGAACCTGATTTAGGGGAATAATGATGAAAAGATATTTTGAGTGACTGAGAAACATAACTAGCTATATCATCCATGGCAATTCATTTATCCTATCTGGGTTTCAGTTTCCTTACCTGTAAAATGGCAATAAGAACAGCGTCTACCTCAATAGGGTTGTTGTGAGGATCAAATGAGATCACATCTGTATAGAATTTTTCAAATCATAAAATGCTATGTAAATGCTATTATTATTAATTGCCAATAACTGGTGTCTTAGAATTTAGGACTTGGCATTAACCAAGAATTTCAGTTTAAGAGATTTTTAAGAAAAAAAAAAAGAAAACTTTGATAGTCAGGGTAGAGTTGACTAATGTAATTTAAAATTATCATTAGTAGTCATAATAATAACTGACAACAATAATAAAAATGATAAGGAAATGATGGTAATAATGAACTACAAACAATAAGTGCCATGTACATTTATATTTCATTTCATGGCTTAGTAAAACGTTAAGTGATCTCATTTGCTTCTCACAACAATACTATAAGGAAAGACAGGGGAAGTATAACTATATAATTTGTGAGACATGGGAGCCACTGGCACAGGATCACCTAGCATGGTATGCCTGCATCAAAGAAAGAGCTGTGCTTTATGAAGCTGTAATGATAATGCTAATTTGAAGATCTTCCCTGCCCCTTAATAGGCCTAAGGGAATTTGAAGACCTTCCCTGTTTTGAAGATATAGCTGACGCCCCTAATAGGCTGAAAGTAATCACATGGAGCCTGTGGTGGGAAGACATCCAAGGGAGACAGGCTTGTGAGTAAATGTTGGTCTGCGGAAAGGCTAAAGGATGTTGTGGCTCTCTGTGTTGTTATGGCTTATTAACTTCTTTGCTACTATGATGGAATCACCTTAAAGTTTTTGACATTCATTTTTCTGGTATCTGAATAAATGTTTTGCTTGCCTTCTATATGGAGGATCTGTTATATTTTGTGATTGTGCCCTATGCCAGCATATTTATAGTGACTGTTGGCACTGTGAATATTGCAAAGCAGAACTGCATTAACACAAAAGAAAGGTGAGATGTGCAAATTTAGAGACATCTCCACTTCAGATGTTAATATGGACTATTTGTGCCCACTCACATTGGTCTGATGAGTCACAGAATACAGTGTTTCTTGATGCCAACATAGTAATAATTTTGGTCCTCTTAGAGAATGAAAGACAGCAACCAAATATAATTATCCTCATGTAACAGAGGAGAACACCAAAGCACATAGAGCTGAAGTGATTTGTCCAAAGTCACAGAAACAGTAAAAGAGCAGACTTGGCAAGTAGATCTCTGTCCCTCTGACAGCACAAAAAATATTCTTTGCAACATTATAAAAGAAAATGAAATGCAAAATCGTCTATCTGTATTTGCTTTTCCTTTTAGATCAGAGAACACAAATAAAGATGTCTAATGGAAAATAAAGTAAGTGATGTTACTATAAACATGCAAACTATACATATAATAATCCAAAGGAACTTATTAGGTACAATGTTGTTTCAAGAGAAAATCTGGCCTAAATGTGGGCATAGAGTAGCTGACCTAGAGTCCGTTGACCTTGGTTTAAGTTCCATTTCAGGCAATTATGAGTTACAAAAGTGTGGCAAATTCTCTTAATCTTGGTAAGGCTTATTTTTTTTCTTACCTATATAAAACGGGGCTAAAATTACTCATACTACCTATATAATGTGTATATTTAGATATATAATGTGTATCTATATAGTGTGTATAGCTATCTGTATATAAATATATATACATATGTGTAAAAAAGAAG
This sequence comes from Pseudochirops cupreus, assembly GCA_028627135.1. Lineage (NCBI taxonomy): Eukaryota > Metazoa > Chordata > Mammalia > Diprotodontia > Pseudocheiridae > Pseudochirops > Pseudochirops cupreus. The sequence continues at coordinate 254,867,774 of CM053582.1, forward strand.
ATGGTGATGAACATGTTTGTTTCTAAAGATCAAGTAGTTCAGGTAAGTCATTTGTTTGTCTCAGTAATATTTAGCATTATGATGGCAAAAATTTAATCTGTATTTTCAAAGTCATTTGCATTTTCCATGCACTGACCTACTTTATAGCATTTACCATCCTGCTCATTGTGTTATACTACTTCATACTAGAAATGATAAATTGCCAGAAAGTATCTACAAATGTTGCATAATGTTATCATGTTCTGTTCTGACTGCTAAAATTCAAATTCAGAAATCTCATTATGTTTTACATATAGATTGAATCATGTCAGTCTTTTAAGTTTTTAACTTGTTTAATTTTGTTAAAGAAAAAAAAATCCATTCACTTTGTATAGCCCAGAGAGGTAGAAATTCATAAGTACTTCTAACTATAAATAACCCTTGGTCTTCATTTGAAATTTAGATTTGTAATCACAATTAGTATTCCTAATTTTTTTCTCATACATTCCCAGAAGTAAAATGTTGTTCTTATAACTTCCAATAAGGTTCATTTGGAGAAAAGGTCTTCACTGAAATTAAAATTTGATTTCACATCTTTTATCTTTCCTTTGAATTGAGAAACAATATGCTCCCGTAGCATTTCAGGATTAAAGATATCATGATATATTTTGTTGCTAGGAATATGCTACCTAGATATCTTCTTATTGAATGCACAGATATTTGTTTCATCAACTGAAGCATACCATAGGTCAAAGTATCTACTCACATTGATTCATTATCCATGGTCTTACAATCCAGGGCTTATGAGGTCAATATGTTAGACTCAGCCTAGGGAAACATGTTAAGTTTTTTGTTTTTTTTTTTGTTTTTCCCCAGGAGTAGGTCCTGAGTTGCTATCCTCGAGGTCAATAATGCACTGGATGACAGTAAGCATGATAAATATGAAAAACTGTTTAGCTTGGATCCATAATATTTTCCAACTGTCTCTTAATGGATACTGATGGTCACATTTGGAGCCAGAGGGAAAAAAAAATGACCTAGTAAAAATCTAACACCACTACTGGGAAAGTCAATCAAAATGCATGCTCTACTTACAAAAGGGAGGGCATTAGCATCATCTTTTTTTTTATTAAAATGACGGACTATCACATTCATCAAAGTCTGAAACTCAAGAGACAAGGAGTAGTCCACCTCTGCATTTGGTTGACAATTGGCCTCTCACTGTGTCTTAATCCAAACTTTAGTTTCTTTTAATGAAATATATAAAGATAATGAAAATATGGTGAACTGAAGAAATAAAATAATGTAAAACAAGACTAGAAGGTTCAAGGGGACCAGGCCACAGATTCTGGAAATAATCTAGTGGCAAGATCATTATCTTTAAGTATATGAATGACTGTTTACAAAGGATTTTGATCATAAATGATCAGTACTTCCATGGGGCAGGACTGGAAGCGTTGCGATTAATATTTTTAGCCTGCATCATTAATTTGAAAATTATTAATAATAATGAACATTGTGGGATATATCTGAATCCAATTATTTCTAGGGTTAGGTGTTAATGGAGTTTGTTGTGTTATCTCCTACCCTAAAGATATGGAAGATTAGGCTAGCCTACTATAAATCTGTAGGATTCTGGGCAATTCACTTAACCCTGTTTGTCTCAGTTTCCTCATTTGTAAAATGACCTAGAGGAGGAAATGGCAAAGCACTCCATTATCTTTGCCAAGAAAACCCCAAAGAAAACACAAAGAATGAGACACGAATGATAAAAAGAATGAACAACTTGTAGGATTATAGCGCTAGAGCCAGATGGTGTTCGAGAAATCATTTAGTCCAACCTCTTCATTTTACAGTTGAGGAAACTGAGTCCTCAGGAGGATCACTGACTTCCCAAAGTACACACAGGTCGTAAGCTTCAGAGGTGGGGTTCAAACCCCACCAGGTCCTCTGACTCCACTGTACCCCATAAATTCCCCACTTTAAATGATACCACCTGTTTCACTTACAAAATAAAGAGCTTGGCATGACTGTTGTCTACTTACTCTTGGTAATTTAAAGGAACACATACATATATAGAGTACATGCATACATATATACAAATATGTTCAAATTTGCATGGGAGTGTACCAGGTTCTGTTTATCATTTTAGCAGTACTCATTGCAAAATGCACTGCTCGCTGCTCACAGACAGCATAATGCCTGAAGATAGAAAGACATCAGGGATGCTTTTCCAACACAGAGTTTGAATTACATCCTGCTGAGACAGAGCTTGACTTTTTGGTAGTATGGGAGTGGGCCAGAACCCATAAAAATAAGTATTAATCTGTCATTTTCTTCTTGGGTTACTCCAAAACATGCAATACAGAATCACTGGACATGCCCTGCAACAAGGAAGGATGTAGTGTGTCTGTGGATAAATCTAAACAAATGCTGTAGTTTCTTTTTTCTTGAAAGAAGTAACCACAATAATAAACATGCCTATCATATGTCAGGAGAATACAGTCTGATGCTCTAAGAAACACATTCTTCTTGGGGCTTTGCTGAATCACAGTCATCAGAAGGTGACAGAAACATCTACACTATTTTGGTTTGAATTTTTCTTGTTGCTTATGAGACAATATTTTTGATGACATTCTAACATGAATTTTCCTAATCAAAACCAACACATCAACAAACAAAAACAATAGGCTTTTAATTTCATGACATGTTCGGAAAGCCTCATTTCATTTCTCAGGATCTGGAAATTTAAATGTGCCTACCAAACCCACAGATACATAAAATCACGCAGATTAGAATGTTTCTCAGGCAGCGGCAACATTAAGTGACCGAGGAAATGATTTTTATTTTTTATGACTTGGGGAGTCAGTCAATTATTTATTGAGTACTCTCGGGGGTCACGACAATGTGTTAAAAACTCTAAGGCAGATGATTTATTGTGGTTGCTATTTTTTGCTTTTAAATGGGTATGCAGCTTTAAAGTTTCAAAGCTGTTTACTTACAATCAAACCACTGGTAGTTTGTCTTCTTTCTCTGCCATGGACCCTTTTGTAGAAAATTCCGCCTGGATTAAACTGAGTACTCCAAATAATCATATCCCTTTGATAATACACATCCATCCCTGTTATCCTTGAATTATGTTCAATATGAGAAATTTGTTGATGATCGCCACTGTAGTTGAATGGATATATAAAACCCAGGATATCAGTGTCATTAGAAATGTAGAGAACTTGATCTTCAGAGCCTGGAGATTATTATAACGAAATACAAAAATAAAGTAAATTTCAACTAACGTAAAAGCAAACATTTTATTTTTCAATTACGCGGTATTTTCATGCTTATACAGCATCTTCAATCAAAATCAAGTCATTTTACTCTGATCACTTAAGTCTTCTTAATTTAAGAATTCTAATGTCACCCAAGACATTTCAATTCCTCATTGACCAAGATTTTTCACGTAGATACAAATGGGGCCTCTGCGAAAAATAAATTTAATTTTGCTAGATGCTAGGGTACAATACAATGTATTTAAATACACTTATTTTAATGATCCTGTGTAACTTGATTACTGAATCTCAATTTTTATTAAATAACAGTTGTATCCAAATATTCATTTTTATAATATTAAATACTCATGACAGTGGATTCTGACACCTATTTTAAGAAATGCAAAGCTCTATTCTCCCCTAACCAAAATTACCATAGGAATCTGGGTGGCCCACGTAAATATAGTTTGAACTCTCTCTTAAATGCAACTCTATTATATGGAATTCTTGATCAATCAATATTTCTGCACACTCAAAGTCAAGCATAATTTATCAGCATAAGGATTACCTTGAGGTATTAAACCATCTTGAATTGAAATATAATAGAAATTAATTTATATGTAGCATAAAGGCAGCGGGGCATAATTAAGTGCTGGGCTTAGATTAAGAAAAGACCTGATTTCAAATCCTTCCTATGACATTAGCAGAGTGACCCCTGGGTAGGTATCAACATCTAAATGCTGATATATAGTTATATACTAAGTCACACACAGATTATGATCTGGGTTGGTTGAGGACATTCTTGTACCAGGAATTTCATTATATGTTTGCAAATAGTTTTAGTGATAACTGCATTTAGTAGTGTATAAATTTAAGTAGAGTCATTCTTTATTAAAAAGCTAATGACATAACACCCCATTCCTAAATCATGTCAGATAGCTAGGGAGTAGGGTTAGCAAGTAAGGCATGAGATTTCATTATAATCATAGTATTTTAGTGAATGATATAAACTATGATAAGCATGAATATTTATTCTAAACATTTCAATTCTACATGTAGTATTTAATGAAAATCTATTTTATGAGTAAAAGGGAAAAGGAATAAGAATATGACTACTGGAATTGGACTAAAACCATTAAAATCCTTATTTAAAATTCCCTTCTTTAGAAGGCACTGTCAATCCTTAACTCTTTTCCTAGTAGCCCAATAATCTCCCAAAAGATCTGGCATTGTGCTAAGACTCTAACTCAGAATATCACTTTTGATTGTGAAATTTAACCAATTTTGACTATCTCTTAAAAAACTGAACTTTTTTCACCAGTCACCTTTTTTCTGTGAGTCATGTTAAAATGATGTCCTGGTTGAGATTAATAAAGAAGTATAACAACTCAATAGGACATTCATCAATCAATATTGAAGAATACTCCCACATACCAGAATCATCCTCTTTTTTCATTTTAGAAACAGAACTATAGCCAAACAGCTCAAAATATATTTGCTCAAAGACATTTCACCAATTACCTTCAATGTGATTTTTAAATATAAAATATGGTAATGTTAAAATGAATACTTATAACCTTACCTTTTGCTATGCAAGTGTTATTCTTTTCCTTATAATTCTGGTCACACACACACTTATATGACCCTTTTATATTAACACATTGATGGGAGCAGGTACCAAACACCAAGCATTCATTGAGGTCTAGGGTGAAAAAAATACAAAGTAACATCATTCCTATCCTAAATGCAGCCTACAGGTGTGGGGTCCTAATTCGGTGAACTTTTGCATCATCAACAAACCAAGTTCCTTTTGCTCCCTGTAATTTGGTATCCTTAATTTTCTATTGTGAACCCCACATAACATTTACGAATAAATAAAATCACTCTTGTTTTAGACTGTTGGCTGAGTTCACCACAGTTTTCCCATAACTGTGCACTGCATCTCTGACAGCAATTCAGTTTTAATTATTTATTTTTTTCAACCTGATTAGTAACTCTCAAATCACCCATTTAAAACATTTTCAAGTACCTTCATTTATCTAAATCAATATTCTCTGATTTCCCTTTCTTATCAGAATATATATTTTGCAGCTGCTTACAGTTAGAATTTACAACTTTTAAGTGGACATATGATTTCTCTTTTGTTTAGCAAGAAAGGAACTCAGTGACTTGGGGCTGGACCTGACATTTCAACAGCATAGGGAACTCCCTAGTGGTGAAATAGTTTCTCAGCTATTTGTGAGTCATACAGTCAAAGTGTCAGGGGTGGGACTTTGCTAAGGTTCTGGTGATGAGGTTTCATCTCTATCCACTATGCCAAAGTGCATCTTAAAGAGGTTTTACACACACGCACACACACACACACACACACACACACGAAGGGGGAGAGGTTTAGATATGGTTTAAATTGGTGTAGGGAACTTAGTGCAAATTAACACCTGCTCTAAAACTTATGATATCTGATATTTAGTTGTCTAGGATCTCTGAGATGTGGTCATTTGTCCAGGACCGTGCAGTCAGTCTGTTGGAGGCAAGACTTCAACTCTGGTCTTTCTAGTCATAGGTAAGCTCTTTCTGCATTATCTGCATTACAACATCATCTCTTCAATTAGATGGGTACATTATCTGATGATCTGACACATTCTTTATTTATATTTCTCTATTTTATTTCATTATATCCCAATTTATCATTAAATCATTATACTCCCATTTATAGTAAATTATATACTCCCATTTATCATTAAAAATAATTTTGCAATCTTTTGGAGCGTAGAGGAAGGAGAAAAATACTGGGGTCCTTGGCAAGGAGTTCCATCAAATATTTCAATTCAATCCATTTTACTTTAACACAACATACACACACAACCTTCTACTTCTACCATGGTGTCACTTTATCTTGTTTTTAACCTGGGCATTCTAAATTCTAATCATGTATCTTTCAAGACACATTAACTGTGTGATCTTGGGAAAATAGTATAACCTCTGTTTGCTTCAGTGATCTCATGTGTAAAATGGGGGCCTTACCTGACAAGGTTTTCATAAGGACCAAATTAGATAACATTTGTAAAGGACCTTGCCAATCTTAAACTGTTACACAAATGCTAGCTATCATGATCATCATGGGCACCATTATGATTACAATTATTTCAAAGCAAATTTCAATCACATGTGCTCATATTTAGTGCCAATGTAGGGTGAATATAAACTTTATGGAATATCACTGTAAATATCACCCCCAGGTAATATCCTCTTCCATTCCCATACCCAATCAGTACAATTAACATTTTGGTAATTAAATAAGGATGTGGATCCTATGACTGAATAAAGAGTATTTCATTTACATGATTAAAAAGAACTGGAAAGGACAATTTTAGAGCAATAGGAAGTAAAGGGGAAGGGCAGCTACCAGTTTGAAATCACATAATCTGCATTAGCCTTTGTAAATTAATTAAAATATATCCACAACAGTAATGACTGTCCAGAAGAACATTAGTAAATCATGACTGTGCCTTAGTCAAAAGCTTGTCTCTAGGTCATCTAAAAAGATAAATCTATTTTGTCTAATAAAAGCCATCAATTAAATTTTTGATAATGATTAAAGTAAAATAGCACTAGTTATTATAACTTTAATCAGAATACAAAGAAAACTCATGCAATCTACTTTCACCCATCCATGCTAATGGAGAGAACAAGAATAATAACACTATACTCATCGCCTACTTTCTCTCCTTTCCCATTTCCATGAAGAAAAAGGAAAAAGAAATCTAAATCATGGCATATAACTTACTTCCTTTGGCTGTCCTATATACTAAAAGGGTATTAACCAATCTAGACAGGAGTTGGCAAATATCAATTTAGTGTATGTCATTGGTTTAAAATCAAAATATATTCATGCCCCAAAATATTTTCTGAGTCACAGTATCCATACAGTGACAGATAATTTTTTTTTAAATAACTTTTATAAGTCTATAGAACTGGGTCAACAAGAATATATCTTTTCATGAAACAAACCTAATTTTCCAATAGTTCCCGGTATACAAATTTCTTCATTTGAATTTCAAAACCAAAAGTAGAACAAAACAATCTAGCTCCTCCAGGTCTGAGGCTTTTCTATAAAAGGTTTTGTATCCTAAATGGCAGTTCAGCTGTCCAACAAACCTGTGCTTGACCCAAGAGACTCTCCACTCTCATAAGTAATATGGTATCACATTATCACATACAATTTTGATGAAAATCAATTGCTTGTCACCTCACAATTTAGCAGCTTTAGGATTCATCTCATAACCCAAAGATTTAACAGCAAGCTGTTTATGAAATGTACTATACCTTCACACTGTCTGTTTCTCATGTTTCTCTGAAATCCAGGCTTACAACGACAGAAAACAGATGTTTGTGTTTGATTGCAATATGCATCATCTCCACATGGATTCACATTATCTTCACAGGTATATTCAGTGGGAACTAGGATTAAAAATGTATGGTCAAATCTAATATATTCTAATTCCTAACGTGAGAGCTTTACATCTTTTTTATTTGAAAATGATATTAATTTTCTCCCTAGACTGTTCTTTTAGTATTGCCTAAGAGTATAGTTTTCATTCCTTATGATCCCATAGCCCTTAGAAAGGTGCATAAACAGAAAAAAAGTGGGCTAATTTATAGTTAAAATAATTTAGATAGAATATGTTATGGTGTCATTAGCCACAACTTCAAGCTGTTACCAAGACCTGCTGCTGGTGGGATCCCACAAGAGCATCCTATTGGGAAGGCATTATTTTAGAAAAGGAAAGGTTATAGGGAGACCTTTGACAGTAGAAGCAGCATTTATTCACTCTCCTAAATCTGTAGCTCATTGTGGAGGTTTTCTCAAGACGTGGCTAGAGACACAGTTTTCTGGAGACATGTTTTGAAGGTGAACACAATTTCCAAGCCCTCCCAGGACTCAGTGTTTTATCCCATAGATTCCTGACGTGGATTTGGATAGGCATCATATTGAGTCTATTACCTCTCTATAGTGCCCACTGTTGGGTTCTTTATCATCATTTAGTGAGGAATAACTTGTAAAAATGATTCTAAAAATTCAAAGCTATCAACTACTTTTTATGTATGTTTTAAAAGCAGTTTGTAGATGCCATTTACTCATGAGCTCAGAGATTTTCTCTAATTCAGGAAAATTTGATACTCAATAGTAGCATAATGTAAAATTACTAACATAAAAGATATGAACAAATCCAAAAACTTTCTAGAACTCATACTGAAAGAAGAAAAATATACTTTACAGACATAAGAAGTAGAAATAGGAAAGGGTAAAAACGACCCCCTACATTCACCATGATTCAAGGCAAGTATTGGTTTTTGTATATGCCTAAAATAATTAGCTTTAGGTTTTTTTTTCATAAGAAAGTTCCTGGTCACAGATTGAAAGACTCAAACTAGAGTTTTTATTTCAACATCAGGCTTTCCAGCTTGATGAGAATACTTATTTAAAAGGTTTTTTTCTTTGTTAATTACTTAATTTAAGAGACTCTTAAAACAAAGGATTGCTTTAACAAAGCCTTTTAAAACAGTTAGGCTTTGCTTACATCAAGTTGCTAGAAGTACCTTTTTGTCAAAGTAACAAAAGACTGAGGGAGAGTGAAGAAAGTCTTGAGACTGTTCTATCTAATGCATAAGCCCCTAATTATTGCCTACTTCAAACTTGAAGGGCCTGATACAGGAATGGCCTGATAGCAAGTTCCCATCACTAGAGACCTATAAGAAGCAGCTGAATAGTCACTCGTAATGGATGGTATGTTTGAATAGAGGCTGGGCTTGATGACTTCTGAAGTGCCTTCCTTCCTCTGAGATGCTACTATGATTTCACCCACAAAGATTACAACTACCTGATTAATGTTGTTGTTCAGCCATTTTTTCAGTAATCTCTGATTCATCGTGATCCCATAGAAGGTTTTCTTGGAAAAGGTACTGGAGTAGTTTGCCATTTCCTTCTCAAGCTCATTTTACAGGCAACTGAGGCAAACAGGTTTAAGTGACTTGTGCAGGGTCACACATCTAGTGTGAGGTCTGAGCTTAAATTTGAACTCAGGAAGATGAGTCTTCCTGACTCCATGCTGTGCATTCTATGCACTTTATCACCTGGCTGCCTTGACTTAACATAGCCGAACACTAAGCAAACTCACCTATTCTGCAACCTTGTTCATCTGAACCATCTCCACAGTCATCGAAACGGTCACATTGTAGCTCCGTGGGTATACATTTTTTATCACTACAAGCAAACTCATCCTTTTTACAAGGCCTTGCTTTATACGTAAGTTTATCTATGCAATTATAAACAAATACAATGAACAGCTCAATCATTTGATAAACAAATAATTATTGGACATTCATACATGCAAGTGACAACAATAAAAGACATGATGTCACAAGAGATCAGAGGATCTCAGATTTAGGAGTAGAAGGGCTGTTGGAGTTGGTGGAGTACAAGTCTTTCACTTTACAGATGAGGAAACTTCAGCACATAGAAGTTAAGTGACTTGACAGGTAAATAACAAAAATGGGGTTTGACCTCAGGTATTTCTAACTCAAAGTTCTCTTCCCTGTCCACTGTATGACACCATATAACAAAAAAGCACATCATCCATGGGCTACAGGTGGCGTCAACACTCATGAGCACACCCAGAACCAGATTAAAATATAATTGGGAAATATTTCATAAAATTAATAAAAAATACAATAAAACAGATAACATTACATTTTAAAACTAAGTCAATATATGACCTTCTGAGACCCTAATAAATATAGTATGACTCCATTTCTATTCGATTTTGACACCCTTTCTTGTATAGTATGTTTATAAATGTTTATGTGTATATATACATATATCTCTATTCCTATACACAAATACTCATAAGAATCTATGTTTTCATCAACAAAGAAGAATTTTCTTATGCCTCTATAGACTGTTAGTGACTTATCTGATTAGTTAGAATTTATACAGCGTAAGGGGCTTGCCCAGGGCCACACAAATATTAAGTTCCAGAGAGAAAATTTGAATGTAGGTGTTCTTGACATCAAAACCAATGTTCTTTTCACCACACCAGGCTTCCTCTTTATTTAATATATACATCTACATCTACGCTGAAAAAATGTACATTTAGAGGCATCTGGGTGGTACAATGAATAGGGTGATGGATTTGAGATCAAGAATGCCTTAAGTTTCAATCTTGCCTAAGACACTTTTAGCAGCATGACCCTGGGAAAGTCATTTATCCCTATGTGCTTTAGTTTCCTTCATCTACAAAATGAAGATAAGAAAAGCACTTATATCATATGGTTGTTGTGAGGGTCCAATGAGCCCACCTATGTAAAGTGTTTTGGAAATTCTCAAGTGCTATATAAATAATCAGTATTAGTATTATACCCTTTGAAATAGTCTATGTACAAACTCTGCAAATTTAATAACATTAAACTATAATCTATGGTCATAAAGAAAAGTCGTTGGATGAAACACCTGCAGATCACATGAAACATCTTTTATTTCACTAAACTAAATGGGAGATTTGAATTCAAAACCCAATAACCACTAAATTAAGCTTTCTGTTGTCACTGGTTTGGAATGAATTCCAAATGAAATGGAATTACCACCACAGTGATCTTCATCTGAATTATCACCACAGTCATCGATGTCATTGCATATCTGCTCAGGTCGAAGGCACACACGATTGTTTCTGCATCTGTGGGGGCGGGTGGGTGGGCATGGAAACTTTGCTGCAAGAAAGAAACACCGAACAGAGCATTTGGAAACAATTTAAATAGTCATTTTTTTTCCTTTGGTTTTTTTTTTCTTTGCTCAAATCCATATTCTGCTTCTCTTTTTATTGTGGAAATTATCTGTGGACACTGAAAAAAACATGTAGTGTTAGAAGCTTCTGCTTCTGATTATTTCTATTAAGCAGAGAAAACATTATTTGTTCCCTTGGCTCATTTTAATGTCATCATAAAGTCCAGGCATATCTATTATTTGACTGTATAATAGAGGACCTACCTCAAGATAAGTAAAAGTGCCAACCTTCACGCTCTCATTTTTAGATACCTTATCTTAGCTGACTTCACTCACCAAATGAAATTATGCCTACAATTTATACAAGGTGGCAGGACACTTAGCTATCCCAAAGAGCAATTTCACACAGCATACAATTTTGAGAGAGCATATGTTATAGGTACCACATTGTATGTAGAAAAACAGGCCGCCTACCGAAAAGAAAATGAAATAAAGCTCACCACTGTAGAAGTACTAGAGCTATAAAAATGTTTCCATAGTGCTCTGGAAAGAAATACGTCTGACTGCGTACGTGTGTATGCACACAGGGTGATTTTAATAATTGTTATTGGTGTATGTGAATACCTGGTATAATGTACATTTTAAAGAAATGCTCCATTCTCCCTTTTCTATTTGTGGTTCTCTCTCTTTCTCTGTTTCTTGTTGTTGTTGTTGTTCTTCTTCTTCTCCTTCTCCTCTCTGTATCTTTCCCTCTCCCTCTCCTACCTCCTTCATCAGTTTCACTATCTTTGCCTATTTATGAATTCGAGTATTAGAAAGATGTCTAATAGGGCGGCTAGGTGGCACAGCGAATAGAGCACTGGCCCTGGAGTCAGGAGGACCTGAGTTCAAATCTGACCTCAGACACTTAATACAAAACTAGCCGTGTGACCTTGGGCAAGTGCCCTACCTTCCCCCCTGCAAATAAAAAAGATATCTAAGGTGGCATGGTCATCCCTCTGCATCTCTATTTCAAATACAGCAGGCTGAAGGGAAATATCTGATAACTCCATAATGGTTTTATGACAACTTGGTATATCTGGCAGCACATTCTCCCCGTACTCCCATCCACAAACAGTGCCACATAGGTTTAGCAAGTCCACTCAGATATATAGCTTTTTAGCTGAATATGAGGCATGGTTCATGTCACTACTGGGCCCATCACCTGGCTTCCATTAATAAACTGTATTTTCCCTTCTCTATAAAGTGATGGTGCAGAGAATGTCATAATGGCTTCACAGTATCAACCTAGGGATTCTAAGTCTTTGGGCAGCACTGTGCAGATTGTCCCCTAACTGTGGACTCTGGGTTGGACTCAAGTATATCTTATTAAATAATTTAGTCCTACAGTAAGTAATTTGAGCTTTTATTTTCTTGTTAGCACTGTGAACCAAAATGAGAATGAAAACATGCCCATACCCACACACACAAAATGCCAAAAACCACGCACCTAACATATTTTGGGTAATATAAGATGTCTGTATTAGAAAATACGTGTGCTGTGCAATCACAGCTTTTATATTTTATTCCAATTCAGAAATACAGTGATCTCAGCAGGGCCTTTTCTGTCTCAAGATTATAGGGAAGAATGGAATGAGGACTGGGGACTGGGAATAAATCTCTACGCTATTGTCCCTGTAGTGAAAATTCTCTAAGCAGACTTTTAAGTTGTAAACGCTGTTCATGAAAATAACCTTGCTTCATTTTTTCTTTAATGTCAGTCTCCAATGTCATCATCCATCATGAAATTTGGATTTAACTTTGCATACCAAATAGAACATGGACTATAGTACAGTTGGGGTTTTTTCTACTCACCTCAAGTGTTATTTAGCTGTGTCCAAAGTGGTTACATTTTCCATTAAATTAAAGGTGAAGTTATGCTCCTACCCTAATATTAGATGTGAAGAATGAGGGAAAAAGGGCAAATTGAACCTTGGGTACATGAAAAAGATTCAGCATTCTGATGACCTATACATGCGCAATTATGTTTGTTGGTTGGTTCAGCATGAAAGTGAAAATAAATGTCAATGAGGAACAGTACTAAAGTGAAGTAGAATTTGCAGAATAACAGAGATGTTGGATTTCTTGATTTAAAATGTTAAATAACTCATTGTTTCACCTTTCTGCCCCAGCAGCAGTTATGTCTCCTGTATTACATATCTTCCCTGAATATTTATGGATGAGTGACGGAGGTAGATGGTTCCTTTATTTGTGTGTGTGTGTGTGTGTGTGTGTGTGTGTGTATGTGTGTGTGTGTGTGTGTGATTGTATTTTTCCCTGTTTCACTCAACTGCCCAGCAATAGTAGCAAATCACAGCATTAATACCAGCTTTGTATGATGTCAATGTCCTTACATGACTTCTTTGCTGATAGATTTTAATAGGGAAAACTGCCTGAAATCATTCCATGCAGAAGACAATCCTTTGGATACAGTCAAAATATGAAAGCACAGGCTTAGAAAAACCGTAAAATATGAACAGGTTAATCTTTCTATTAATTGTCAGTAAAGTAATGATAATTTTTCATCCATGCAGCCTCCAAACTGAAATTTGTATTACCTTGTTCCAATTCACTGATTCATATGGGTACATTATATCTAAGGGAAAAATAAAAGTAAGAGCTAATCAAAAAACCATACCACACATTTCAGGGACTTCATCAGAGTTATCTCCACAATCATCTTCTCCATCACACACCCAAAAATGTAGTTTGCAGAGTGAATTATTGCAAAGGTACTCATCAGCTCGACATATATTTCCACCTTGGATAAGAAAATGAGACAGCAGAATTATTGCCAAAAATTATTACTGTATTATGTATTATATTGTCCAAATTGTTATTTAATATATTATATACTAATTACATTTTAAGAACAGTTTTTGGTGCATATATGTATTTTTTTTCCCTGGCCTAGCACTTGAAGCAGGTAATATTCAAAATAATAAAAAAGTTTATTAATATGATACATTTAGCTTCTAAATAATACTGCAAGACATAGAAGTCTTTACCGTAAATTTTTCCCATTATCTTATCACAGTTATTATATTCATGGGATGATTTTTTCTCTTGCTTTTCAATTACTCACTCACATCCTACACAATCTTTACAGTATAGAAATGCAAAGACTTTTAAAAGAAATAATTTGAATTTTTAAAAAATATGCTGTGCTGGCAGGCAGAAATACTTTTCTTTAAAATCAGTGGGGAATTTTTCTGTTGCTGGGATACAGAAACATAAGATTGTTGAAAACAGAACACCAAGAGGGAAGGGGATGGAGGGAAGATTTTCTACTGATTTTATATCACAGCTAAACAATGGACTTTTAAGGAAAATTAAGAATGCCCCTACATTATACCATTGCTCACTTTTGCTGTTGAAACTGGGTGAGACTGGTAAAAATTGATCAGTCCCTTCAAATGAACTGTTTTGATCTTAAAATTTCTTTTTGGTTTGTTTAAAATGACAAAGAACTAAGGATCTACAACCTAGGGAACTCACCATTACATATGTTTGCTAATATTTTTACTTTTATATGCTTGTTACTTTCCCATATGGATTACAAAGGATTTATTCTAATTGTTTTTAAGTAGACTGAGGTACTGTTATAAAAAGATAATTAGGTAATAAGGGGGAAGGGCTCTGTCCTGAGCCAGTAAGCTTGGACACAAGTCACAGTTCTGCTATTAAATAACCCATTGTAAAAGGTCAGTTAGCCTCTCATGTCTTGGTTTCCTCATTTGTAAAATAAAGAAGATAATTAGACGATTCAACTATTCAAAAATGTAATGATTACCAAAATTTGCCATGCAAAGAGGTACTCAGGATAGAGTGCAAAAAAAAAAAAACCCAAATATACTCCCTAAGGAAATGTAAAACCTAACAGAAAACATGTAATACATCCTGATAATTGTAATATGAGATTAAAATGTGAAAGCATGCTCATCAACATAAAAATAAAGTGACAGAAATTTTGAAGAAGGGAAAAACTACTTTTGGCTAGAGGAATCAAGGACTGCTGCGTGGAGAAGTGGCATTTATAGCAAACCTTGAATGGCATTTAAGACTTGAATAAAGAAAATTGGGGGCTTATAGTTTTCACAGAATCTCAGACTTGGAAAAGATCTCAAATTCCATCTCATCTAATTCTTACCACCAGTTTGACAAGCTGGGTCTAAAACATTTCCAACAAAGGATTATCTAGTCTTTATCTGAAGATCTCAAGTGAGGAGAAATCTATCAATCAAGGCAGCACATTTGACTTTTGTACAGTTCTAATTGCTAAAAAGTTTGTTATTTTTTTAAAAATCATACTGAATTACTAAATCTGCCTTCCCCATAATGTCTTTACATTTCTTTTAGTTCTGTTTCTGGAGTCTGACATCATATCTAAACCCTCCTTCCACATAAAAATTCTTTCAAATATTTGAAGACTATCATGTGTTTCCTATGTTTTTTTTTTCTCTGAGCTAAAAACATCTACAATTTTCTCAATATACCTTCTTTTAGTATGGTCTCTAGTCCCTTTGCCAGCCTGGTTGCCTTCCTCTCGATACTTATTAATATCCTTCCTAAAATAAGATACCCCAAAGTAGAGATATAACATTTTAGATGGGGTCTGATTAGGCCAGAATATAGTAGGTCCATACTTACAGCTGATGTTCTGGATATTATGACTCTCTTATCACAACTGAAGATCTCATTAGTTTTTTTTTTTTCCTGCCATGTGACCCTGTGGACATTTATTCAATAAAATGAACAACTGGCAAAGATTTATGTAACTACTGCTTTGGGAGTTTGCTCGCCCAGAAGTTTTCTATTCCAGTGAGATCACAGGTCTAGTCCCTACCTGTATTCCTACGTTTTAGGCACTATGCTAGCCTCTGTGGATAGAAACAGAAGGGCCAGGTAGTCTTTGCCCCTGACGAGCTGACACTTTATTGGTGGGACAAGACACAGAGTCACAGGATATATAAATATAAATATAAAATGATCCAAGGAGGATACAACAACAGGTAGTAATCAGGAAAGGATTCATGGAAGAGTAGATTCTTGAGCTGAGCCCTGAAGAAAGATATGGGTACTAAGTGTCAGACAAGGAGCAAAAAGCTTCTAGATGTATGAGAAAACCCGTGGAAAGGCTGAGGCAGGGGATAAAAGGTCATGCATAAGGAACAAGCAATTAGTTTAGTTTGTGGGAACACTGAGTGTGTGAAGGAAAGGAATATACACTCAGTCTGGAAATACAGGCCCAAGATCAATTGTGAAGGTGTTTTTTTATAATTTTTTTTTTAATTTAAAAGACTGGGTTCTTTTATCTCACTCAGGCTTGATGTATAGTTGTTATTCACAGGCCTGATTCCACTAGAGTATTAGCACAGTTTCTGACTTGTGACAGACAACTCAACCCTTCCTTAAGCAAGCTGGTGCTCTTTCCCCACTCCTTCTCCCCTTCCCTCCACTTTTGGGTTATCTCCATGTTAATACTGAACTTAGTGGAGACATTCAGCATAAAACACAACAGCTCAGAACTCCTGAGTGCAAGAGATTTGCCACCCTCAGTCAGGCTCCTCAGCTGCCCATTTCCATGTCAGGTATGAAGGACTTTTAATGACAAACAAGTTTGGATTTTATTGCAGGAAAAATGGGGGAGTCACTGAAGCTTGGTGAACCAGATCTTCACTTTAGGAATATCACCCTGACTGCTAGACTGAAGATTAATCAGAAAGAGGAGAGATTAGAGATGAGTTAGGAGGTTATTTTAGTAAAGCAAGTGAGAAATTATGATCCTTTGGACTAGCATGGTATGAAAGAAGAGAAAGGATGCATCTGTGATTTGATGTAGGGGTCATTTGATAAGACTTGTCAACTGACTAGACACTGGGGTGAATGAAAATGAAGAAATTAGGATGATACTGAGGTGGCGAACTTTGGTGATGAGAAAAATGATGGTGTCCTCAACAGAAACAGAGAAGTTAGGAGGAGGGCTGAGTTTAGGAGAAATGATAACGAATTCAATTTTAGATACAATAAGTATAGGACATCATGGTGAAGACATCTAGAAAGTAATTAGAGATTTGGAAAAAGAACTTATGAGTTAAATGAAATCTTGCAATCCTCTAAAACTCCCATCTCTTATCTGGATGATCTGTTGGCGGGCCAAAACTCCATTTTGTAATGGTAAAATGGTTTTTCTTTTTAGAGAAAAGTATTAAATTTCATTTTTCACTTCCTACATGGTCCAGGTCATTAGCTTTGTGTCATCAGCAAACTAGAAAACATGCCAAATATGCCTTCATCTAAGTTAATGTGTCAAAATATTGAATTGAACAATTCAAAAGACATAACTCTAAGTCTGCCAACTAGGGATCTCCCTTCAAGTAGACATCAATCCATAATTGACTAATATTTGGGTTTGGTCATTAAGTTAGATTTAAATTCTCCAAATTGTAAATAACCTAACAATTTTTCCATATTATCCATTAGAATATGAGTAAAACAGTATTACTTTAATGAAATCTTGCTAAAATATTTCTTTTATGTGCTAATTAGCTTAACTGTCAAAAAAGGAAATGAGGTAGAAGTCATGAATTATATTTGATTATAACTTCCTAGCTTTTAGTAATCATAGTTGCTTTTCTGCTAGATGTTTACTGACCAGTGGTAAACAGTGGGACAAGACACAGTCAGAGTTTCAGGACATATAAAAATAAATATAAAATGATTCAAAGAGGATACAACAACTGGTGGTAATCAGGAAAGGACTCATGGAAGAGTAGATTCTTGAGCTGAGCCCTGAAGAAAGATATGGGTACTAAGTGTCAGACAAGGAGCAAGAGTGTATTGTTTAGTGGGGAGAGAGCTAGCTTCAAAGCCAGGAAGACCTGGGTTCAAGCATTGCCTCTGGCCCATGGCTGGGTGGCCTTGGACAATTCACTTAGCCCCTCAGTGCTTTAGGCTAGGCAACACTCTAAGACTATAGGAGTAAACAATGTGTTTATCTGCATTGGGAATGGGAGTTTTCATACTCTAGAATGCCCAATACCAATGAAATCACAGGTCTATTGCCTGTTTTATAAACCATTCCTACGTCAATATGAGCTAGAATTTTGCAGGATATTAAGGCCACATTGACCAGATTAATATAGAAAGCTTTTTTACTCTCCTCTCTTGTTTTTGAAAGTTGGGACATTTGATCTTTTCAAGTTCTATATTACTTTTACTCTCAGCAAAACCATCTGCTGGCTCTTTCTATACCCTGGGTCATATTTGATTAGGCCTGATCATTTGAATTCAGGGAGAGGTAAGGGAGAAGGAATAAGCATTTATTAAACACCTACTATGTGTTAGATAATCTGCTAAGTGCTTTATCAGGGAAGAAGGGAGACAGAGAGAAGAAGACACAGGGACAGATACAGAGAGGGAGGGAGGAGAGAGAGAATAGAGAGGGGAAAAAAAGAGAGAGAGAAAGAGAGAGACAGATAACTGACAGGACAGAGAAAAATAGAGACGAAGAGATGGATAGAGACAGACAGAGACAGAGAGGATGAGAAACAGGAGAATGCAATGTCAAGAAGGGAAAAGAAAGCTTCAGAAATGAAGGAGTGGGGCAGTTCAACCCAATGCAGCAAGTGTTTATTGAGTGCCTACTGTCTGTAAGCTAGGTACTTGGTACAAAGATGAAAAAGACACACTCTCTTTCTTCCAGTAGCAGTTTATACTTTTATGGATGGGGAGTATATTAGGAGAGTATGTTATATATAACAGGGGAGGTATGTTACATATAATAGCAATAAATGTGTGTAATGGTAATGGGAATTTGAAGATCTTTCCTGCCCCTTAATAAGACTAAATTGAACTTTAGGACCTTTCCTGATTTGAAAATATACTCTGATCCCTAATAAGCCAAATGTGGTCACAGGGAGCCTGTGGTGGGAAGAGTTTGCCGAAGGGTGGAGCAGAGCCCACAGGAGAAGCTTGCTTGAGGGAGGCTTGCTTTTCAGGAAGGTACAACTTTTGTTACTTTGTAGTCAAGTGGGTCCTGAGGGTTTTGATGGTCTCTGACTCTGGAGAAGGCTATGTATATTTCTGAGGTGAGGTTTTGCTTTTGTGTGTTTGGCCAGATGAGACTCTAGGCAGCCATTGAGGCCTCTAGCTTTGAAAATCCAGATGTTTGCGCTTCTCTCTCTGGTGACTAACTGTATGTATGTAACGGTCAGACAGCTGGGAGTCCTGTCTCTTGGTCTGCTGAATTGTGCTATTTTCTCTGTATTTTTTCTGCTTGTAACTTCTGTTTATATTCTCTGAAGTTCAGGGTGCTGACTTTCCCCCCTGAACTATGTAAATGATATATGCTTGATTAAAATAAGATTGTTGAGCCTTTTTGAGTTGCTTTCCTTTAGAAAAGTAGATCAAAGACCCTGTGCTAGCAGCCATCCTGGGTATGCTAGGGTGCTTGCTGCTACAAGAGATCTAGAAAGATGAATAATGAAAATGATGCCTATCAATAATATTTTTTAAGAGCACTATTTTCAGTGGAATGGTGTTTTTACCCATTCCCAAATGCCTGGCACAGAGTAGGTACTTAACAAATTCTTGTTGAATTGAATAGAAATGAGATGGCAGATGGTGAGTATTCAACAGGGAATTGTAGACAACTAAAGCAGACTACACATTCAAAACGTTTGAATGTAAAAGGAAGGAAAAGATTATGTGACTGAAGGCTTAGCAAGGTCAAGATATTGATTTCATTAGAATAAAGGGAATTTGGGCATATTTGTCGTCAGAGGACACAGAGCCAATAGAAAAAAACATTAATGATAGAAAAGATAGAGGAGTTGATTGATGAACAAAAGGTATGAAAGAGGCATATGAGATGGGACATAGAACATAAATGAGGAGTTAGCATTAGAAATAAAGAGAAATATTTATTCCATGTGAAATCAAACAGGAAGAAAGAATGATTGAAAACAGAGAAATTTTAAGGCAGAATGGAGACAGAATCTCTATATTATCAGTAAAGGAAAATACAGAGTGACCTGTTTACAGTAAGGTATACAAGGACAGGTAAGATGAATGGCTTAAAGAGGGTTGAAGATTTTTGGAATAGTCTTGTTGGAAAGACAATAGGAAGTCAACTAGATAAAAGGATTGCCAAACCAACAAAAAGAATGATCTCTATGTCACGAAGCAAATGATACTAGAATATATTCTGAAAAAAAAAACATGAAATAACAACATGTCTTTAGCTTAATCCTCTTTCTCTCTCACTGAAATAATGGGAAAAAATAAAGCATGAAAGGGACGTAGGGTTATTTCACAGGGTACTGATTTTAATTCCAAAATTAAAATACGTTGATTTTGGAATAAAAAGTTTAATTAATTTGCAATAAAGAATCCAAGGGAAAACATTCACTGAATTTTACATTTTTTAAATGGAACAAATTCAAGCAGATTTTTACAAAGTTTTGGCA
Organism: Pseudochirops cupreus; assembly: GCA_028627135.1. Classification (NCBI taxonomy): domain Eukaryota; kingdom Metazoa; phylum Chordata; class Mammalia; order Diprotodontia; family Pseudocheiridae; genus Pseudochirops; species Pseudochirops cupreus. Next base: position 254,888,308 of record CM053582.1, read on the forward strand.
CCCCCCCGTTCATCTTAGAAAACTCTATTTGTAGAAAATGAATCTGGTTAAAAGCCAAAAATGAGTTCCCTAAGGTATGAAGTGCGATAACACTGTCAAGTTTTTTTTTTCCATAACAATGCTGAGTGCGCCACTGCTTTTTATCAAGGAGAACAGAAATAAATTATAATTGTAACAAAACACAAAGGGGTGTTATGATAGACTACTCGTCAAAGGACTTTCTATTATACTATAAAAAATTTACATTTCAGAAAAACTACATCATGGGATTCCACAGCAGCTTGAGAATAGCATAAAGTTCTTTACTCTAAAACAGCAGAATCATATATGCTAGGAGATTAATTTATCATCTTATAAAAATAAAAATGTAGGTTCGTAGGATTTTTCAAAAAGCTTTTTACAAAATAAATCATTTTACTAAGACAAGCTAGATTTCAAATGCCAGTTTCCTAGTTCCACTCTTGATCAACACAACAGGAGGTTATCAGAGCAATACCAAAGAATACATATATTAAAAAGAATATGTCAGGTTATCCCTGATTTTTGTAACTGAGCTAGAATATCATCTTTGGTCAGAGAATTAATTTGATTGGAGTTGAACTGGGTAAAGCCTAAATTTAAATTCATTAATTCATCCTAGTACATTCAAGATAATATTGACAAATAGATCTCTAAAGGAAATCTGCCTTCTGATCTCCATTTTTATTTGAGTTGAGAAACATTTCAAAATAACAATGCTTTTTGTATCACATGTATATATTTTAGGAATATCATTAACTTTAACTATTGGATTATAATAAGGCAGAGTTAGGGACTGAAAAAAGTATCTAGTATGGTATTGTATGTTTGTAGGCAGATAAATTCATAAGTTTATATCTATCTATCTATCACCAAGTTGCCCAACAATGATTTTAGTGACTACCGAATTATCAGTTAGGCTATTTCTTCCTGCTTTTAAAATGTGTAGACTGCCAGAGCACTGCCATATTGAGATGCACCTGGCTATTACACTAATGTAAGAGATACTAATTATATATATATATATGTATATATATATATATATATATATATATATATATATATACACACACACACATATATATATATAAAATTCAGATATACATATATGTATATATATATATAATTCATATGTATATATGAAGTAACTTGGAACCACACACTAATGAATGTTGATGAAATGAAAAAAAAAGAAAATGGAAAAGGATCATTTAATAAACAATAGCAATATGCTTGACATTTTAATAAATAGCAGTAATAAAAATTACATTTATTTGTATTTTGTGTTTTCTATTTCATGAAGTAACTTTACATCCCCTTCACCATTTCAGAAGAATTCCTCACCTCTGTCACAGTTATCTTCATCACTGCCATCTACACAGTCATGGATTCCATCACATAGCCATCTGATAGGGATACAATGGGCCTTGTTTTTACATCGAAACTGATCTTCTCTGCATTCAGTGACACAATCCATCTGTGAAAATATGGTTTTGCACTGAAGTTTTCATTACTGATAAAGATAGAGTCACAGACAGAGCAAACAGGGAGCCAATATTTCTAGAGTCTCATTATATTGTCAGTTCTTCTTAAAATTAACAAATATGTCCTCCACTTTGGAAAATACTATGGAACTTATGGTTTACACAACAAGGATGTTCTTTATTTATATCAATATCTTTAAAATTACTGTAGTTTCATTATCCAGAAGTTAAGGTCAAATGATATAAGGATTGTAGTTAAATGATATTTTGTTTTTTACCTCATCTGAACCATCTGCACAATCATATTCTCCATTACACCTTAAAGATGCTGAGATACATCCTCCACTGGCACATATATACTCACTCGATGAACATGTAGGAGAAGCTAATTAAAAATATAAATGTTACCATTAGATATAATATCTCAATTTTTGGTAAGAGGGAACAACTTTACCCATTATTAAACATTACATAGAAATGCATAATTCACTCGAAACAAATTCAACATATTTCACAGTTAATAATGAAAACAATATTGTCACTGAATCACACTATTTTCTCTTTCAATTTCAGGTATTTAATATTAAAAATGCTTTTTTAAAAACACTTTGTCAAGTAATTGAAATTGCATTAAAATATAATGAATTGTAAAATATGGATATTTGTCATTAGTCTTAGTAATAATAATCATAGGATCATAAGTCTAGAAACAAAATTTCTGCTATTTTAGAAACAAAGCAAAACAAAAGGACAATCTAGTCTAATAAGCTCATATTGCAGAAGAAGAAAGTGGGGCTCAGAAATTAAACAGCTTGTCCAATGTCAAATAGGTAGTAGATGATAGAATCTGAACCCTGATTTTCTCACTCCAAATTCAGTGTTCTTTCCATTGCCTCTAATGTCACATTATTCTCTCAATTTTTTTCAAAATATAACATTTAGATTTTTCATAATTAAGGGGCAATGGTATGCTATTTTAACAATAAAATACTTGTAAAAACTTGTAATTAAGTTTTGGAGAAAGTGGAAAATTAACTTCAAATCTCTGTCTAACTTGGTATTATTTTGTTAATTCTGTCTCACATATCGGATTCATAAGGATCCAAAGATTAAGAAAAGAAACAAAACATTTTTATCTGCTTCACTAATACTGTACCAGAGAATACAATGTGTTCTTTTGGGGCAATGGCAATACTCTATCCCATTCCCTAGTCCTCTACCTCAAAAAGGGAAAAAAATGTCAATGACAAAAAAAAAATTTAGAATAATGTAATTTTTAATTCCTTTTTTTTTTTGCTTTTTGGAGGGGCAGTTGGGGTTAAGTGACTTGCCCAAGGTCACACGGCTAAGTTTTTTGTGTTAAGTGCCTAAGGCTGGATTTGAACTCAGGTACTCCTTGACTCCAGGGCCGGTGCTCTATTCACTGCACCATCTAGCCACCCCAGGATAATATAGTTTTAATGCATTATGGAACCTGGTATTACTTTATTGGTTTGGGTTTGTCATTGTTTCAGTGGTTTTTCAATCATATCTGACTCTTCGTGATCCCATCTGAGATTTTCTTGGTAAGGACACTGCAGTGGTTTGTCATTTCCTTCTCCGACTCATTTTACAGATGAGGAAACTGAGGCAAACAGGGTTAAGTGACTTAACCAGGGTCACATAGCTAGCCTGAAGCTGCGTTTGAACTCAAGAAGATGAATATTCTTGATTCTAGACCTGGTTCTCTATTCACTTTGCCATCTATCTGCCCCAGCTAGCTTGGGTTTACCACACTAACAATTCTGAGGCCATTTATTTCTTCCTAAAACCCTACAGGTGGCCACTAATTGGCCAAGCTTTGACCATGGTTTTATGTTGTAGATAGTGCAATGAACCATACGTACAAATGTATATAAACTATAAATATGAATCACAATAAGCCCATACTCATTTATGTGTTTTAATATAAAAATGAAATTCTTTTTAAAAATACCAAATTATGTTAATTTAAATTTTACTGGAAAAGGTGCTTAGTAAAGTAAGATATAACCAAATGCAAATGCCTACTTTCTAATAGTAATCATGCTAAAATTCTTAATTCTCTTTACTTAGTTTATTTTATAATTTATTTATAACTAATATTAACATAATCAATTGTTCACTGTTAATTAATACATTAATATAAAATTATAATTAACTACCTAAATTATTTTACTTTACCCTCATTTCCATCCTAGGTTTAAGTGGAACTAATGTGTCAAATGCCTGTCCAAATACATAGTTCCCTTTCCCTCTGAGCTTCAGGGTAGCATAGTTTCAAAAGCTCTTATAGGTTTCCTCCCATTGTAGGATATATAGGGTTTCCTAGGATGAGAGCTCTGCTTGTATATAACTTATCAGATAAAAGATCCTCATTTTCTCTACCAAGCTTTATTATTCTTCTATCAACTCATAACCAGAAAGAAAGTAATTAATATTATTCAATATGATTTCACAGTAATGAAAATGAAACCTTTGATTTCTGTCTCCCTAACTAGAAAGGAATAAATTTTTCCTTTTTTCCAGTGAACTTAATGATAGCTTTCTCCCTCTTCTTTCTGAAGAATAGCAGGATAAATATGGTTTCCTCATTAAATATCAACAGTGTCTATCTTGACCCGACACTGACTGACCTCTTTTAAAAGGATGCTTCTCCCTTTCCCCACAATATAGCACTACAAAATACATTTGACTTTTTAGCAAGTATCCAGGAGAAGGTAGGCAACAGTGTTAGATTATGCAAAAGAGGTAAAGAAGGGTAATAATTGAGAAAAGATTATCTGATTTTGCAATTAAGACATCACTGAGAACTTTGGAGAGAGTAAGTTCAGTTGAATGGGAAGTTTGGAAGGTAGACTGAAGAAACCTTAGAAGAGAATAAAAACAGATGAAGTAGAGGCATTAAGTAAAGAAGGATTTTTCAAGACATTTAGTGGAGAAGCAGAAGAACCCAAATAGCACATAAGACCCACAATAATGCAGCAGGGCAAAGGGATTGGAGGTCACAGTGAAGATAAAGTGTAGGTTTAGGTGGAGTAAGGATAGGGAGATAGGTAAAGATAAATGATTTGGATCAGATAAGAAATTTCTGAGTTTATGAACATGGGAATAGTGCTTTTTGGTGATGGCAAATGATTTGGTGACGGTTTGTTTGCAGACGAAGTGGAGTGGCAAAGTAGGGCATGCAAGATGAGAAGACAGAAGAATGACATTGGAAGAAACATGATTATGCATGTTAAAGTCCCCTAGGATGAAAGGAGTTGGGGTGAGCCTAGCATTGAACTCCTTGAGAAAGCAAGGGGAATGTCCTAGAGTTTGGTAGATAGTGACAACTAGATCAGGACTTAATGATAAATTTGGGTTTTATATATCTCAAATGATGAGAGGTTGTAGAGTGGTGGCATGAGAGACAGAGACAGAGAGAGACATAGAGACAGGGACAGAGAGAATGAGAGAGAGAGACAGACAGACAGAGACAGAGAAAGAGAAAGAGACAGAGACAGACATACAGAGAGACAGAGAGAGAGAATGTGTCTGAGAGTGTGTGTGTGTGTGTGTGTGTGTGTGTGTGTGTGTGTGTGTCTGAAACTGGCAATGGGGACCAAGGATTAACATGACTGATTGACTGTGACTACTAATTTAGGGGGTATGAGAGAAAGCCAGGCAGTACTGGGAAGGGTAGGCATAGGTGAATTATCATGGGTAGGGACATATCTCAGTGAGTGTCAAAAGATGAAAAGAATATGAGAGTAGTTTTGTGGCCCCATGTGATCCAGAAGCCTAACAAGGAGGTGGGAGGTGGTATATCCTGGCTACCCACCACCTCACTAATCCTCTTGTTTTGCAGATGAAGAAACTGGGTCTAAAGAGGTGAAATCATGCATAAGGAGTAGATATTTTTCCACTCAAGAAAACCCATAAAATGCTTAATGGCTAGTATTCAAAGGTAATAAACAAGCCAAATAATGGGGCATATATACATATGGATAAAGTATAATTAAGTTAATTATGTGAATTTGTGTATTTTCTTTCTGCATAGCTTCAGATGCACACATAAATTGTGAAAAGTTAGTGAATAATGATAAACCTGCTAGTATACATTCATAAAGTTTTTTTATCATAAAAATTCTTATCTACTTTTTCATTACTGGAAAGCTGTGAATCTAATATTCAAGATTATTTCAATTGCTATCAATCTCATTTTCTATTTTCTTTTTTGGGTTTTGGCACCTAACCAGAGATGATTTCAGTTTGATATACTATTAAGTTTGGTTCACAAGCTTAATTTCAATAACTAAAAATCTGTATTGTATATTCCTACTCTTTTTCACAGCTTCATGCTCTTCTCCTGGGAAAGCTATTCCAAATGATGTGTAAACATCAGGAAACCAGAAACACAGAGTTTGCAGAAAAATGTTTAAATTCTAGGTACATATCAATTCTATCATCTCTCTATCTATGCTTATCCACACATTAGGTCAATTAAATAGCTATACCTTATTTTAAGATTATTTCTGGATAATTTTATTTTTAGTAATATTATTTCTAGATATAGTAAATTCCTATCTGCATTTACAAACACTATGTTTTCTTCTGCTAGTTCTTTAAATTGAATTTTATCTGCTAAATGGTCACACATAAATAAATAGGACTGCTATATGTTTACCTGGTTCACAGTTTTTCTCATCATCCCCAAATTTGCAGTCTTCATGTCCATCACATTTCCATTTTGCTGATATGCACTGACCATTAGCACACTGAAACTGATCTTTGGAGCAACCTGTTTCACAATTTCTCTGTTAAAAAAATAACAAAAAATAATAAAATTGGATCTTCTGGCAGGTGTTTACAAACATGAATACATATCATCAACCACTTTGGCATATTTCCAAAAATACTGTCATATTTTGAGTCTGTCTACATAAAGCCAAAAAATACAGTATGATTTGCCAAGATAATTCCTTCCCTGCTGGTCTTTGATAGTCTATAAGGCTTATAATAAAATGAAGTAACAAAACAACGTGTAACTTACGACTTCATTTGTTATACTGGTCAAATACTCTAGGTAGCGTGTGGAAAGAATGCTCCTTTAGAGAAATGTTATTTTAATCAAACAGATGAACCTTTTATTTCTGGATAAGGAGTGCAGCAGTGTGTTACAGAAAGAGAATTTTTTATTTTCAGTTCCTGCCTCTATCTCAAGTTTCCTTACTGTCTATTTACTCATTGTCTTATTTCTCTCCTTTCGCCTCAACTTTTTGCCTGTTGGATTATTATTCTGAAGTCCTTCCTTTCAATCTTCAAGGTTTTAAATGCTCTGTTATATTTGGCCATGCCCAGCAGATATCAAGTTTTATCCTTCCAATATAGGTTTTTCCATTATTGATATGAAACAAATTTTAAAAAAACATCACCTTCATAGAGAATGAATGAGGTGAAATGAGATATTATTTTGAAATAGCAGTCCTAGGTCAGTGTTTTTCCATATGCCCATGTCTCCTCCTCCCAAACAGGGATTCATTCATTCACATGAGCTGAGACTGAATTACAGCCTGCTAGCAGAGCTCCCTATGTAAATGAAATATGTGTCACCATTCTTGTTCTCTCACTGCTCTACTGTTAACAAATTGAGGGAGAAAAAATAACTCCCAGACTCCTCTGTTTTAGCATGCTGATTAGTTCGGCAAATTGAGCAGGAAGGAGTCAAGGAGAGAGATGGAGAGAAAGAAGAAAAAAAGATGAAGTTTTGTATTATAATGTATTTGTATTTTAGCGTCGAATTCACAACCCACAGAATTCCAAAGTACAGTCAAGTCAGATTAAAATGTAATTGGGAAATGTTTAACAAAAGAAGTAAAAATACAATGCAACAATACAACACCATGCACAAGCAGATTCCCCAAAGAATGCTACTGTGAACAGCTTTTAAGTTCAGATTACACAGTATAGTGAACACACCATTTAGTCCATTACAAATCAAGGCAAACATTCACAACAAATCACAATGTAATATTCACAACATTATATCTTATCACAGAAAATCACAATATAGTGTTCACAACAGCTTAACATTAGAATGGCCACACAGTTTTCACTACAGTGGCCACAATATTTAGAACAAAGAACAAAAGAATAATCATCTGGTTTCCCTAAGGGGGAAACCCTCCTTAATCATTTGATCAATTCACAATACAATAATCAATACTTAATCATTCAATCAATTCACAATACTATAATCAATCTGCTACTCATGGGGCAATTATAGGTTAACTTAATCAGTCACTTACCTAACAATCAGTCACTAAATACAATCATTAGAAAACCACACAAACCCTATACCCCTCAATGTCTAGTAAACTCAATATCCAAAATCCAAGGAGAGGCCTTTTCTTCATCTTGACTCAGGGTGGTCTCTCAGATTCCCTGGATTCCCTTCCATGGTCCCAGCTCCTACCTGAATCCACTAAACAGTCACCTGGATTCAGGGGCAGACAGCTCCCAGGTTCCTGTCCAGTCCTCCAGGCAGTTCCTGGTATATACTGAAGTTCACAGGGTCCAGCACATCTCAAACCCTTAACCAATTCTGTTGCCAAGAACTCAAGGATCCACCAAACCACAAACAAAGGCTTATCCTGGTCATGCTTCTTCAGTTCATGCTTCTTCAGTTCTCTAGCAGTTCAGCTGGCCCTAGGACCCAGGAGAAATCTCAGCCTTCCAGGTAGCCTTCTTAGACTTCCAGGCAGCCTACACCAGATTCTGGTTTCACAGAAAACTCTAATTCAGTTCTCAGTCCAGCAGCCCAGCTCCCAGATACTGGGACAATTCTGCTCCCGCCACCAGGAGCCACCAGGAGGAAAATTCCCGATTCTGTCTGTCTGTACTCTGGAGCTCTCCTTAAATACACACACTGGCTTCCTGTCTCAGCCAAACCCCTCCTGCCATGTCAGCAACAGGAGACAGAGTTCATGCCCTCTGTTCACACAGGAGATTGAGTTCATACCTTCTGCCTCTTTCACACAAGAGACAGAGCTCACACCTTCTGCACTTAGCCAGTAGTAACCAAGGGCTAAGTACCCTAAATGAATTACTGTTACACATGGTGATAATTTGTAGTTTTCTAAGTCAAAATCAGCAGAGATTTGCTTCTACTTGATTTTAACACCTCTGTTTGGCTGTTGTCCTTCATGGTTCAGAGAAGACAAAAATGATATCACTATGTCCAAGGTCAGGTGTCAAGGTATCTGAATGTGGCTGATCAGACCAATACAAGCTCAGAAAGTTCTACCACAGGCTAGACATGAATAGTACATATGAACATTTTGAGTGAAGATTTCTTTAAATTTGCACATTGCTACTGCAATTCTGCTTTGCCCATAGAACATAGAGCCTTCTTTGATGGTGGCCTACCATGCTAGGTGATTGTCTGCCAGTGTCTTCCAAGTCTCCCAATCAATTCCAAAGTTCTTCAAAGACACCTTGAGAGTGTACTTTTATCACCTCCTTTAACCTCCATCTGAGTGCTTGCATTGTGTGAGTTCTCCATAAAATAGTCTTTAAGGTAAACATACATTTGGCATTTGAACAATGTGGCAACTTAGTGGCAACCACACAGGCATACTCAGGATGGCTGCTAGCACAGGTTCTTAGATCTGCTTTACTAGGAAAGATTTAAGGGGTCAATGATTTTTTTAAAAAATTACATTCACTAATTCAGGGGAAAAGTCAGCACCCTGAACTGCTGAGAAAATACAGAGAAAATACAAGCAGAGAAATAAAGACCAAGAGAGGACTCTGACTGCCTGAATCAACTATACAATTTACATACATCCCTGGATTGAGAAAGCCTTTACATCTGAACAGTTGGCAAGCTCAGAACATACAGTCACTCAGAATCTCGACCAGGGAATCACAAGAGCCTTCTCATTAGAGAGCCCCCAAAGCAAAATACCAACTCAGAGCATATACACACTTCTCAGAGTCAGAAGGCATCACAACTCTCCTGAACCAGTGCCTAATTAGAAATTAGCAAAAGGTGTGAAAGTCTTCCTACAAGAAAGCCTCCCCTAAGCAAGCTTTCCTTAATGGGCTCCAAGTGAGGCCTATTAATGAGTGGGGAAGATCTTAAATCCCATTAACATTATAGGCAAGCCCACTGGTGCTGCATTTTCTGCAGTGAAGTTTGAATGTTGTATAGTTCAGCTCGAGAAAGGACCTCATGTCTATTGCTTTATCTTGCTAGGTGATCTTCAGCATCTTTCTAAGACAATTCCAGTGTGATTCATTTTCCTAGCATGGTGTCGGTATACAATCCAGTTTTCACAACGAGGCCAGCATAACAGCTTTGTAAACCTTCAGTTTGGTAGGTAGCCTAATACCTTTTCTCTTTCACTCTTTCCTTCAGTCTTCTAAATACCGAGTCAGCTTTGGCAATGCACATGTTAACCTCATCATTTATGTGTCCTGGAAAGTATACTGTTAAAGTAAGTGAACTTATTCAAAGCATTCAAAATTTCTCCATTTGCTGTAACTGATGGTTCCATATATGTATGATTTGATGCTGGCTGGTGGAAAACCTCTGTTTTCTTAGTGCTGTCAAGCCAGAATTGATAAAGGATTAATCCATATTCTGTTGTATGTCAGCCTCAGAGGCTGCATTGCATGTACAATCATCTCTGAACAAAAACATCATGCATCAACTCTTCCTCCACTTTAGTCTTGACCTGTAGCCTTTTAAAATGAAATAATATCATGAGTGAGACAGCTGACCTTGATGCTGTTTTCATTCTTGTTCAAGAGTACAACCACATTCTTAAAAACATCATGCTAAAAAGCATGGGAGCAAGCACACAGCCCTACTTCACTCCACTGATAACTGGGAAAACACAAAAACATCATCCATTATCCAGGACTCGTGCAAGCATGCTGTCCTGAAACTGGCATATGATACTTATTAACTTCTCTTGGCCAACAAATTTTTCCATGATCTTCCACAAGCCCTCATGACAGACAATATCAAAGGCCTTGGTCAGATCAACAAACATTGTGCATAGATCTCTGTTCTGGTCCTGGCATTTCTCCTGGAGTTGTCAGGCAGCAAACATCATATCAACTATTCCTCCGCACTTCTTGAAACCACACCGGCTCTTGGGTAGATAACCATCTTCCGGGTAAATGATCAGTCTATTAAGGAGGACTCTGGCAAGAATCTTTCTGGCAATGACTAAGAAAAAGACACCCCCCACACACACTCTGTGATTGTCACAGGACAACCTATTTTTCTGTCCTTTATAGAGATGGACAATGGAGGCATCCTTGACCTCCTGGGGGATAGCTTCTTCTTGCCATATAACCTGGAAGATTTCAGTTAGCATTTGTATGAACAGTGGACCCCCTGCCTTGTAAATCTCACCTGGAATTGAATCAGTACCAGGGGCTTTGCCACACAAGAGGAGCCTAATGGCATTCAAAACCTCTTCTTCAGTTGGAAATTTGCCCAGAGAGGAATTGACTTCAACCTGAGGTATATGGTTAATAGCTTCAGCATTGGTTGACGATGGTCTGTTGAGAACACTTTGGAAGCGTTCATAGTCAATCTCTCCAGGATCATGTCCTTATCACTAATCAATGTGGCTCCATCAGTGCTGAGTAACTGTGATGCACTGTAGGTCTTTGGCCCATAAATAGCCTTCAGGGCATCATAAAGTGTTTTGGATTGTTACTATCAGCATAAAACTGAATGTCATTTGCCTTCTTACCGTGCCAAGAATGCTACATCTCTCTAGGCTTTGCTTGCACTTAACTTTTGATGGAGTTAAATGTTGCTTTCTTAGAAATGGACAAACTATCCTGCTGGTGAACCTTGTTGTTTTTTTTTCCCATTTCGTTTTTCCTTTAGCATTGAACATAGTAGGGATATAATAAATGCTTATTAAATTTAACTGAATGTGAAAGTCAACGATTTCCATGTAATTATACATTTAGAAAAGTTGCCAAACCCTATGCCCTCCAGCAACCACAGTGACTTAGAATTTTGATGGGAAAATGTTTATACCTTTCCTAAGTTGTAAAGAAAAAAAAGTGTCAGAGTATAACATCCAATGCATACACGCAGTATATGCTAAATCATTTTTATGATAAATTAATGAATTAATAAATGACTCTTCATGTTCAGGATATAATATGAGTATAAGGGGACAGAACAGAACAAAATAATAAATAACATGCAAGATAGTTAAAAAGGCTCTTTTAATGTTATTTCCAAAATTAAAAGTGCTTGTCTACTTATGATTTCCCTGTTTTGAAAAATATCCACTGTAATGAATGACACCTGAACTATTTATCTTCTCTAAAAGAAAAATATCAATTGAATTACTAGTGTATATTTCTTATCAATTCAAAATGACTATACATGCACATGTAGATACATTTATATGTACACATATGTATAATATGTACATATATGTATAATACATAGTATGTACACACACATATACACACTTCTGTTTCCATCAATCCAACTAGGTTTGTTTCTGTTATTTACTTTCCTTGTCTAAGTATCAGTCATTTTTTCATGAAATTTCCCTTCTTCATGATTGCTTTCTTGAATTGATTCAAACTTTACTTCAAGGAGTTAAGAAGAGAGGGCTAATAGCCAACTCTATAACTGGCTTAAAAAAATACCAGAATTTTGCTGTGTAGGGCTCAAGCTACCAGGCCAGGTCTGACCTACAAATTACATCCTAGGGAACTAAAAGATTTTGTGGCTATGATTGTAGATCTATTTGTCAGGAATATTTGAAAATTTGTGTGGGATAGGAGAAGTCCCATAATACCAGAGATGGGCACATTTTTCCCCTAACTTTCACAGAAAAGGTCAATTTTTAAAAATATGGATCAAAAGCTTGAGGGAAAATCACAGAATCACAAAATCATGGAATGCAAGAATTGGAAGGTACCTCAATAGCAATGCATATCAATACATTAAAAAAAAAAAAGGAATCCCTGTAACACACAAGGATGATGTCTCTGAAGTCTTCTCTTCTGTAGGTTAAATACTGACAATACCTTCAAAGGCACCTCAAAGGCCATGGACTCCAGTGCTTCACTGTCCTGGCTTCCCTTCTCTAGACTATTGATACCTTTCAAAATCATGGCACCTAGAACTATTTAGAGAAGCTATGCCTATCTACATTGATCAAGATCAATTTGGTTTTTTTTTATTGATGCATCTGATGTTTACTAATATTGAGTTTATAATCCATTAGAACTCCCAGAGCTTTCCCAGAATACCCTGTGCATAACCAAGCCAACCCCATCTTAAGCTAGCGAACTTGAATTTTTGTACCTAAGGACACAACTTCAAATTTGCTCCCAATGAATTTTATATCATTAGATTCAATTCAGTATTCTAATCCAGGACTTCTTTGTGTCATGGATCCCTTTGGCAATTTGGTTTAGCCTACAGGCCCCTTATCAGAGGAATATATACAAAAATAAAATATGTAAACTGACAAAGGGAAACAATCATATTGAAATGTAGTAACTGAAAAATTAAACAAAACAATTTCATTGATCTCAGGCTAAGAGATAACCCTTCTGAAGTGTTTTGAAACCTGGCTGTCATCTACAGTGGTGAGAGAACTAGGGTATATAAAAAATCTTAATAGGCCAAAAAATGAAATAAGCTTAATCAAATGAGATTAAAATGAACAGAAATAATTATGAAATCTTAATTTAGTTTGAAAAATTAAAGGAATAAATACAAGATAGAAGACATAATTATAAACAGGTGATATGATGAAGACTGGTAGAGGTTTACTTTACTGTACTCCAAACTTAATATGAGTCAAGGATGAAAAGTAGTTGAACAAATTATAGTATATGAATGTAATGGATTGTACCTTAATAAGTTATGGAAGATACAGTTTGAGAGAAACTTGGAAAGATTTTTATGAACTAATATAGACTAAAGTGAGAAGAACAAGAATATTTCATACAATGATAATTCCAAAAATAAACAATTTTCAAAGACTTAAAGAGTCTAATTAATGCAATGACGAACCATAATTCCATAAGACTGGCAGAGAAGCAAAGGATTGAAGAGTGAGATGTACATTTTGGACATGGACACATGGGAATTTGCTTTGCTTAACTCCGCATATTAATTATAGAGAGGAAAAGAGAGGAAATAATGCTTCAATATATTTTTTAAATATGGTACAGATTTAATGAGATTTTTTCAGAAAGAATGAAGTTAAAGTCATGCTAAGTGGTCCTAGTTGGATGACTACTGAGGTTCCATGTTTAGTTTTGGGGCTACATTTAAAAAAAACTGGCAACTGGAGAGTGTTCAGAGGAAAGAGAGTGCCAGGGAAGAAAGGAAAGGAGAAAGAAGATTTTAGTAAGTACCTAATCTGTGACAGATATTGTGCCAAGTATTTTACAAACATTATTTCAGATAATCCTCACAATAACTCTGGAGGTAGGTGCTATTATTATCCCCATTTTACATCTGAGAAAATTGAGGTAGATAGAGCTTAAGTTACTTGTCCAGAGTCACACAGTCATTAACTATTTACGGCTGGATTTAAACTCATGCTGCTCTGACTGTGAGATCAGCACTCTATTCACTGCACTTCCTAGTTACCTCTGGAGAAGAAAGGACTTGGGGTTCAGGAAAATAACAGCTTTTGTCAAGTTGTTGTAGTTGTTGCCATTCAGTTGTTTCAGTTGTGCCCAACTCTTTGTGAATCTCTGTGGGGTTTTCTTGGCAAAGATCCTGGAGTGGTTTGCCATTCTTCTTCAGCTCATTTTACAGATGAAGAACTGAGGCAAACTGAAGGTTAAGTGATTTGCCCAGGGTCACATAGCTAATAAGTGTCTGTGGCTAGATTTGAACTCAGTTCTTCCTGAATCCAGGCCTAATGCTTTATGCACTGTGCTGCTTTAGCTGCCCTGTTGTCAAATAAACTGTATTTTTTTCATTGTTTCTCATACCTGAAAAATATTTCTTCATCTCTGCTTTGTAGAATCCATTACATTCTTCAAGATTCAGTTGAAATATTATTTTCTGTATGAAACCTTTCATGATTCCCCAACTGCTAATGCCTTCTCTCCTAAACTTTGTAATTATTTTTAATTTATTCTGTATATACTTATATATGCACGTGTTGTCTTCCCCAATACAATGCATTTTCTTTGTTAGCTCCACGTTTTCTATTGTATCTCCAGCACTTAACAGAGACTGTCATACAGGAAGCATTTTAAATATGCTTGTTCATTGACCGACTAAAGTATTTAAAGGGTTGGCATGTGGAAGAGGAATTAGTCTTGTTTTATTTGGCTTCAGAGAGCAAAGCTAGGGGCCAGAAGTGCAATCAGGAAATTGAAGCTTAGAACAAGTAAAATAACTTCCTTATACTGAAAGCTGTTCCAAAGGGAAATGGGAAGCTTTGCAAGATTATTCTTAAATGTCTCATGCCAACTCCATCACTGGAGCTATTCAAGTGCAGCCCATATGACCAATATGTTGGAAAGGAGGCTGCTGCTCAGGTGAAAGTAAATGACCTCTTACGTGTCTTCAGAACTTGAGATCTTCTCTTCTCCTCTCCTCCTCTCTCTACTTCTCCCTTCCCCTCCCCCAGTGCAGCCCTTCCCCTCCTTTTTTCATTCCATCCTATTCTTTCCTATGCGATCCTATATCCCAAACAATGTTTTGCTCACAAAATAGGAATCCTATTTTGGCATCTATGTAACAGTGAATGGAGTTATAATAGCTTTCTACCTTATGTAGCTATAGCAAAATTGTGAAAAACCAAGTGACATCGAAATAAAGTCAGTTGCCTTGGCAGTTCAGGGAAATGTTAGAGGTTATACCTAACAGAGGATTGATTATGTTTTGGTAACTATATGAAAGGCAATAATTCAGCTACTGTTTACATGATCATTTTTTTTCAATAGATCATTGTAATGTATTTAATTGATGATGATCTCTTATAATAACTTTACATGAGATCTTTTAGAGGACTTTTGAAAAATTTCCACAAACTTCTTTTGGAGCAAAATTTTGTCAGAATCATCTATATGATCATTCCAACTCTTGGATTTCTATTGTAGACACAGCTTATGTTTTGGGGACAGAATACATATTCCTTGTACATTGTATTAAATATTTCACTGCATACAAGCATTATTTAAAGCATTTCACTGTGGGTAGGTGTAATGATACTGGGATTTGAAGATCTTCCGTGCCCCTTGAACTTGCTGACATAGCAGGAAGGGGTAGAGCAAGAGAAAGCCAGAACCAAGCTAGAGTTCCTGCTGTGGTGATTGGAAGCAGTGGCAGCAGTAGTGGCTGCAGTTGTGGCATGAACTCCTTTTTCTTTGAGCCTGCCAGAATCTTTGCTTAGGACTCCTGCTGAGTATTGCCAGGGATGGGAACTGCAGGGGGTGGGGTGGGATCTGGAGCTGCTGGAAGCAAGCTGCCTAGACGCTGAGCAGTTGTTGTAAGGAGAGAAGGATCTTTTCCTGAGGTAGTCTATCCTGTTTTGAAGGCTTGAGAACTTTAACTACATGTGCCAACTTCATAACTATTGTGTTGGCTTTGACTTTCTGGTTTTGGGACTCAGTTTTCTGATATATGAATAAATGTTCTAGATATATTTCCCATTTCAGCCTGTTACATTTTGTGATTAATAACCATATCAGCATACGTATATATTGTGAATACTGCATTGCTGATACAGTAGGGCTAATCTCTGATGGATGGTAAAATGTGTTATTCTGATTCTCCAAGGAGAGTATCATGAAAATTTCAAGCATATAGCTGTAAAATAGCTATTTACACCAACTAAAGGCATGATAGTAATGGTTTTAAGGTACAGATCTCAGCAATAATATGCTTAAAAGAAAAAAACAATGGATTGTAGGTGATTTCTATACCTTTAAGAACTTTACACCTAATAAATAGCATTTAATATTTAAATGGCAATTCATGGATCTAGAGCACAGATTGTGTTCATAGATCCTCTAGGATGCAGGCAATATTAATGAATATTAAATAGGCAAGAGGCAGAGAGAGAGACAGAGACAGAGAGAGAGAGAACTTTGATTCATTATCATTAAATTCTATAATTATATTTATATAAGTAGACTCCCTCTCATATTTCAAAATGTAGGAATAAGCCTCCCTTGCCATCTATCACAAAGATAAAATAAAAATAAATAAATAATTTTGGGGGATTTGAATCTTGGCTCTGTACTGACTACTTGTGTGATACACATATATACTGTACATATGTGTGTGCGTGAGTGTGTGTGTGTGTGTGTGTGTGTGTGTGTGTGTGTGTGTGTGTGTGTGTGTGTGTGTTCTTTAAGGCTCCTTCAGGCATTTTATCTTAAACCCTAAGTGTTCCTACAAAAATTTTTTCTTGCTCTTGAAAACATTCTCATTTTAACAAACCCTTTTTAAAGTACTAAATAAATACAAGTTGTTATTATCATCATTATTTAGACATGCAGTAAATATTTCAACAGAACCATCTGAGTTACAAAATGTATATATAGCCTATCTTCTTCATGTTCTTATAGCTAATCATCTTCATCACCTTCATTTTCACTAAATTATCAAAATAATTGCTTAATCTTTCACTCAGGCAACATCAGTGTGGCTATATGATAAATGAGTTGCTCTCTGCATCTAAAGAAAATTGCTAGTTCATATTGAAAGCAATAGGATTACATCTTTTGAATAAGAAAAACTGTAGACAAGCCACTGTTTAAAATGCATAAAAATATTAGCCATTTCTATAAATATTGCAGCAAGTTATAGACAAATTCACAGATGGCAAGGACATCAGCTATGGGGAATAGAGTTTCTAAACATCTATTCCCAACCCAGCCATCCACCACTTGAGGTAAAATAGACTATAAAATTAACTGTCAATAGTAGCATGAGAACTATTCCCTATGCTGGCTGTGTGCAGCTTAGTGGATGGTTGTAACACTTATTTGAATGTGTTAAGAGTAAAGGGCATTTTCATGTCTGTCCTAGTCACACTCATTGGACTGAATAATAATAATTACAAATGTCGTTCTAGAGAACTGTTTTCAGTTTAGTTTCATTTTGCAAAGTTGCCTACCTCATCTGAACCATCTGCACAGTCATAATCTCCATCACACCAAAACCTCGAAGAAACACAGTCCCCATTTGCGCAGAGAAAGTCTTTCAAGGTACAGGTTTGTGGCTCTGGTGGAGAGGGAAATAAAAATTAAAAAGAAAAATTAAAAAGTGTTAGACTATTATGTGCCACTATATTCTGAAATGTATATGGCATAAATCATGAGGTCAGATGAAGAAAAAGCAAATTGGAAGTTAGCCAAGCAAAGCAAATAAATTGTGTAGGAAAAATGCCCCACTGAGTAGCTACAGTATATATTATAATGATTTTTCAGACTCATTTTAAAAGGCATGAATAGAAAGTGACATTAAAGCAACAATTGGCAAACAGACAAAAGGTAGAATACCTTACTGCTTAATAAAAAGACAGCCCAAATGCAAGAAGTTATGAAAATCTACATATAATTGTGATATAATGACTTTCCTAGCTGCTGAGGTTATATATGTATTTATTTTAAACGGACATTGTGAGAATCCCCTATTTCAGTGACAGCACCCATGGGACTACTCTGAGGATCTGAGGGAAGAGGAGCCTCTATTTCTTGCCTCTTTATTGGCTATTCTGGCTCTTCTATTTGACCATATCCTTCTTTCCTTAGTGCCAACTCTGTGCCTACAATGATTTTCCAGTGTTTAGCACAATGCCTGACACATAACAGGTGTTTACTAATTGCTTATGGCCTTACTGACTATATGAAGCTGTCATATATCCTTTTGATAATAACTTTAACTCTATTTTTTGTGCATAATTGTCATTGTATAGCCTAAATGAGTCCACCATGAATTTTTCTACTGCCTTTTAGATGACTAACAATTTTGTTCCTTAGGAGACTGGTATTCTATAATTCTTATCCCATGTTACCAGAAAAGTCCTGGTAATAAAAGACAGGTTTTTGTTTCAGAGAAATTTGAAATGATTAAAAGGAAGGCAAAATTTCCCAAGGGAAATTGAGATATTTTTTTTTCCTCCTAAGCAATCCTGGACCCACTTCTTTGTCTATTTCTAATATTTGTCTAAGATATATATATATATATATATATATATATATATATATATATGTGTGTGTGTGTGTGTGTGTGTGTACCATATATATGTGTGTATACATGAGAGAGTGAGAGATGCATTTGTGTATATATGTATGTGCCTGTATATTTATATCTATCTCTATCTATCTATCTGGATTAACCGTGTGAGTAGTCCATTCAATTGTATGTTATCATCTGAAGAACAGGTATTCTTCACCTACTTGTCTTTTGCGGGGTAGAAGGTTAAGATGAACTCTTGTGGGTGATTTTAGATCTTATTTTGAAGGGTCTGCAATATTCCTGTGCAATCAGTACAATGCCTTTTATAGACTGGAGAGCTGACAGTATTACCTCTACGTAATAATCCCTTTTCCATTTTAAATCTGTATGGGAAGAAGACAATTTCCTTCATCCTTACTTTTGCCTTGCTCAGTATGAATCTGAAAGGCATATCACTTCCCTAATATATTTCCTTACACAATGTGAGCCCTAAACTGAAGATTCACTGTGACTTCTATTTTACTGAATTATTTTTCTTTTTCCTCTCCAGTCACTTCAGTTACATTAAAGTCTTCTTACCATTCCTTCTTCCACTGACACATTAGCTTTTATCAGGAGGAGTGGAAAAACTATTGTGAAAGGAAGCTGAATAGCTAAAATCATGGAAAAGAAAGTGGATTTTTGTTAAAAGAATGGAGTGAAAATAAATATGACACATATGTTCACATCTAACTCCTTACAAATGAATCAGAACTCTACAATTTAGTGCGCTTTGGAGGTTTTGCAGAATAGGATTAATTTGCCCCTTAACATTTTAATTCCCCATTCATGCTAATTAAGAGCAAAATTGTGTATCATATGTTAAACAGTTATGGGGTTTTTTTGGCTTTGACACAATTTTCTTTATGAATGGATTAAAAGCCATTGTGGTGGCATGATTATAAAAATGGTGCACATTTGTTTTTGTGTGTATTTTCCTCTCCAGAAACACAGAGCACATGCTAATGCTGAAAACAAACAAACTTGGTAATGCCACTCTTATTTCTTACTTGTTCCTTACTATGGTGTTAGAGAGGCAAAGGAATAAAAAAAAAAGAAAAGATCCAAGCAGAGTGGGAAAAGATTTTCCCATGCCAATGGGTCTCATCATGTCTCCATGTGTTTTGAAAAATGTCAGCAAACTCACTTTTGATTACTGAAAATGAATTATTTATAAACAAACACAAATTGTGTTGAATAAAGTAGATTCTATGGTTTTAACCTCAAATTTATATAATGCAGAGAGGGAGTATAGCATAGTGAAAAGAACACTAGCTTTGGAGTCAGAGAACAGGGGTTTAAGTTCTAACTCTGACACTTACCAAGTGTGTGAGTATGGTAAGTGCATTAAATTTTTTGAGTCTCAAGTTTCCTTATCCTGGAAATAAGGATGACAGTTGTTCAGTCATTTTAGTGGTGTCCGACTCTCCACGACCCAATTTGAAGTTTTTGTTTGTTTGTTTTGTGGCAAAGATAATGGAGTGGTTTGCCATTTCCTTCTCCAGTTTATTGTACAGTTGAAAAAACTGAGGCAAAAAGGATTAAGTGACCTTCCCTGGGTCACATAGTTAGCAAGTGTCTGGGGCCAGATTTGAACTCATGAAGATGAGTCTTCCAGACTGTAGGCCAGGTACTCTTTCTACTGTCCTACTTAGCCACCCCAAGGATGACAGTAACATACAGAAGTTATTCCACAGATTTATTATGAATTAAGTATATCATAAACCAAGAAACACTATGTAAATGTGAGCAGTTATTAAAAATGTCCTATTCCATTCATTTGAAGAAAACACATTATATTTAATAGTGAAGGACCCACAAAAGATTGATGTTTCTACTCATATAGTTGTTCATTTTTCTGATCATTTCAAGCTGAAGGATGAGTTCAACTTTTAGACCTTGGTATGGTAATTATAATGAAGGTTCTTTTATGGACGTAGATGTTGAATGCCTTGAAGTTAACCTACCATAAAATAAGTTACAAGGAAGAATTTTCTATCATACCTCACAGCACTAATTTGACACAAGAATTTTCAAAGAATTTTTCCAAAATATTATGGTATTGTTTATATAAAAAATGTTGTCTTTCCCATCCTAACCTCCCCCAAACCATACTTTTAAATTTTATGGAACTAAAGTGCTATTAAAGGGGGCGGCTAGATGGCATAGTGAATAGAGAGCGCTGGCCCTGGAGTCAGGAGGACCTGAGTTCAAATCCGGCCTCAGACACTTAAAGCAAAACTAGCCATGTGACCTTAGGCAAGTCACTTAACCCCAATTGCCCTGTCCTCCCCTTTCCAAAAAGCAAAAAAAAAAAAGTGCTATTTAAAGATAAGCAAAGGAGGGGTCCAGCTCAGAGGAGGAACAATCAGTCAGGGTATTTATGATTCTTAATTTAGAGGCTTTGCAGAGAGCATGTTCCTTCATCACTAATTTTATGTGAAATTCACATTAGGAGGAAATGTTTTGGAAATGGACCTGGATTCTGCTTTAAGAACAAATGCCTAATAACATACTACAGACTCACTGGTCTCGTCTCCAAACCCTGATAGCATGTGTTTTCAGAATTATCCAAGTAAGAGAGAAGATAGGGAGGGAGATTAAATAACTGAGGTTTTACCTGCATAGAATAAGTTGGTTAATGGAAAACTTAATAAATCAGGTTTTTGTTTTTATCTATGAGAATTTTAAATAGTTCAATTTCTGAATGAACTGATTTGTTTTGACTTTGAGGTAACACTCCAAACCTAGAGTGAAAAGAGCATGTACGTAACTATAAGCAACAACATAGTTTTGGAAATATGAGCATCAGTGAAAACCACAGAATGAAAGCTAGAGGGAACTTTAAAGATTATTTGCTCCAACCTCCAACATTTTACCAATGCAGAAACTGAGTCCCAGAGAGTTTAAATAACATGACAAGATAGGTACAGTCAGATAGAGTCTATAACTTTGATTTCCTGACTCAGTCCAGTACTCTTTCCAACAGAACTGTGCTAGAGAACTATTTTGCTATTAAATTTAACAATATATAACTTTTCAGAATTCTTTTTGCGTTACATACAAAAATGCTTATTTAGCTGATATCCTATAATATGCTATTGAAGGGTTCAAAAGTTATATGCACGTGGGCACAAATATCTAAGACAAATTTCTAGCATATAATTAGTATAACTGGTATCTCAAAGAAATAATATTCTGATATAGATACAGCGTGATGCTACTAGAAATTCAAATAAGGCAGGAGCCGCTTGTCTCCATATATTCCATTAACATACTTTAATCAAGTACTTTTTTTATTTCAACTTTTATTATATTGCTAGTTACTTATTCCTTAGTAATGCAAGACTAAGAGGTAAAGTATACTATATGGCTAATAACTGGAAAAGATAAATGCTTTATTTGTGTTCATTTTGATATATAAAACATTTTTAGATGGTAAGATTTCCCTCATGTTTCTAGTTCTTTAATACCAATTTCAGGACTCTAATACTAATAAAATTTTATTGTTTTCAAGCCTGAAAGTTGCCTTTAAAGCACATAGTGGCTCTATCACCAGCAGCTATGGAAATTATGAAGATAAATTATCCTATGTAAACATGAAAAGTGAAAAACATTTAAAACTGAGTTAATTGAGTTGACTATTTCATTTCTTTTTCAACTCATGTCATATCTGTGCTTATAGGTACCTCCATGTAATTTCAAAAAGCCTGTTTATGAACATGGAAGATATAGAAATACTTCTATGGTAAACAGGAGGGAAGCTTGATTACTTAATATAGTTGGATTTCTTACTGGGATATTGTTTGGCATTTAAAACTTGAAGAATATGGTATGGATGGATTGTCTGAGGCATCTGTTATTACACTGATGTATTCCCTTGACCTTTGCCAATCATCCTCTTTCGCTCCTTATGCCATGTGATTATTTCCATAAATTCTCTTTCAAGGATTGGACGCCTTCCTGCTGGAACTCTGCTTATTCAGATTGGATCTAGCTTTTTTTTTCCCCGACCTCTTTTTCTAGACATATCAGCCCTTTAAACTGTTTGCTTGGTCAGTTCTCTTACACGGCTTATCACTGGTAATATGATGTTTCTTCCCACTATGTGTCTTTCTATTGCTGTTTGGGTTTCTGGTAACTCTGATTTTTCTGAGACTGTGATCTCCTATAATTTGCAGTCACATGGCATTCCTGAGAGAATATTGATTTCACAGAGGTAGGCTTTTTCAACAGCAAACAGTTTGGGATCATTGAACGTACCATGCAATTTCCCAAAGGCCATTCAGCCTGATTTCCTCCTATTCAATCATGCACTCAACCCATTTCACATTTATAGAAACTTTATTCTCTATGCATGTATATGTATATATATACATATACACATATATGAATGTACATATATGTTATATATGCAATAAACATACTTAGCATTTATAATATCTGTCAGTATGTATAGACAGGTACCATAGAAGACAGATGAACTACGTACAGAATTAAATAGGAGACCAGACTGAGTCTGACAACATCCCAACTAACTGGGATAATTAATCCTGCACTTTTTCTCATATACACATATGTTTGCGTATATATTATATGCTATGTATAATAGCAAATATTAGGGAAAGTCAGGAAGACCTGAGTTCAAATTTGTCCCCAGACACTTATTAGTTTTGTGACCCTAGGCAAGTCACTTGACCTGTGTTTGACTCAGTGTCCTCATCTGTAAAATGGGGATAGTAGTTCCTACCTCCCAAGGCTTTGTAATGATCAATGAGATAATATCTGTAAAGTGTTTAACACAGTGCTTGGCATATAGTGTTACGTAAATGTTAGCTATTATTATTGTAAATAATAATATATGTATATTATAGAATATATAAATATACATAGAGATGAAAATTCAAACTTTCAATATTTGCTCATCAAATATTAAGTGCATTTTATATGCACACATAAATACAACACAAATTAATGCATGATAAACTCGTATTAGGAAATGGAGTTCTTTGATATTGGAAGAGGGAAGGAATAAACATAGAGAGAGGATAAAGTAGAAGAAAGCATTAAGGAAAAGAAAAAGATCAGACTGTGCATACATGTAGACTAATTCAAGTGACTTTTTGTCTTGCTACTGGTTTGAAAAATTATCTTTTCACATACAAATACATTTGAACACCACTGAGATGAGCTCATTGTTTGGTTTCGATTATGCACAGGATGCCTAACACGCTAGAAACTACAATGGGTCTTCATATGTCCTTCTGCTCTACAGCTCCCTTAACATGTCAATACTCAGCAAATCACTGAATAATTATCTTCAAGGTGCCCCTATCACCAAGTCTTAAATCATTTTAATGACTACATGGAGGCCGTCTTGTTTCAAGAGATCCTTAGAGTCTGCCTTTTGTTTTTCCTAGGTGCTTTATTTAAATCAATGAGAAATTGAGACAGTGGGATTTCATAACCTCTTTGTGACCACAGATGTGGATCTACATGTAGATCACCTAAAAAAGTCCCATTTCTTCCTTTTTTACATTTTCGATGTAATTACAATTTCAATTTCCTTCCTCCTTTCCTTTTTCCTATTTTCCTTTAGCTCTTTCTCCTACCTTTCTTTCCTCCCACCTCTTCTTCCTCCAACTTTATTTTCCTTCCTTACTACCCTTCCTCTTTCCATTACTTTCTCCTTCCCTCTCTTATTTTTCTTTCTCCTTCTTTTCTTTTCTTTCCTTCTTCTTAGTTCCATCCTCCCTTTACTCTTTCCCTTTCCTTCTGTCCTTTTTCCTTTTGCTTTATCATTTCTTTTCCTTCCTCCTTTCCTTTCTTTTCCTTTTCCTCCATCTTTCTTCCTTTTCCTTTCTCTTCTCCCTTTTTTGCCTTTTCTTTCTTTCTTTTGTCCTTCTTTCTTTCTTTGTTTCTTTCCTTACTCTTTTTTTTTCTTACCTTCCCTTCCTCTTTTATTTCCTTCCTTTCCACAAAGCTACCAATATGTGTATCCAGGTCCATACCATGGGTGGCAAGGAGATCTACCAGGTAGAATCCCTCTCTAAGATCACCAAGGTAGAAGAACTGAGGTTGAAGATCCAGGAAGTATTCAGGGTAGAAACAGGGAGACAAAGGTTTTTTATTGGGGTAAACAAATGGAAGATGGGCACTCCCTTTTCTGACTACAGAATTGATCTGAACTACATTATTCAGCTGCTAGTGCAACAAGGCCTAGATGTACTTTCTGTTCCTATTAAAGAAAAGGATTCTGAACCCTCCTATATAGATTTGGGCTGTCACTAACACCAGAGTGAATATGATAAAGAGTTCCAACCATGGAGAAGGAGCCCTGGAAATTGATGTGCAACCTGGCCCAGCTGTTCAAGTGGACTGGATTGATCTAGGATTTGATCTCTGTAAGATCAATTGTTATGGGAATCTGAAGATCTTCCATGCCCCTAGGCCCTTTGCTTAAGCGGCTTAAGTGGCTCTGAGAACCTTCCCTGATTTGAAAGTATACACTGCCGCCTGATAGGCTGAATGTGGTCACATGGATCCTATGGCCGAAGGCTTGTTCTTCAGGAATGCCCACGCCTTATTACTTTGTGATTGGGCAGTGGGTCAAGAGGGCTGTGACAGTGTCCGATCCAGGAGAAGGCTATATATACCCCCTGATGTGAAGTTTTGCTTTTGGGGTTCACTTTGAGAAGAGCTGTGTGATTTGGCCAGATGAGACTCTGGGAAGCCGTTGAGCCCCCTGGCTTTGAAAAACCCAGATGTTGGTGCTTCCCTCTCTGGTAACTGAATAGGTATGGATGTAATGGTCAGATGGTTGGAAGCCTGTCTGCTGATCTGTTTCTTAGTCTGCTTGTAACTTCTGCTTGTAACTTGTGTTTGTATTCTCTGATGTTCAGGGTGCTGACTTTTCCCCTGAACTAGGTAAATGATATTTGTTTGATTGATTAAAGTGAGATTGTTAACCAATTTTGAGTTGCTTTCCTTTAGAAAAGCAGATCTAAGAACCTGTGCTAACAGCCGCCCTGGGTATGCTAGGGTGCTTGCAGCTACATCAATGAATATATGGATGCCTGGGATATGAACAGGGGAGTATGGATAAAGCCATATTAATAAATGTTATAAGGAAAGAAAGAGTAGCAGACAGTGAATCCAGTGACAGTGGAGATGGCAAAGTGGCTGAAGAGTGAAATGTGAAATATGAAGACTATCCAGAAAATGTGTCATCAAATATGTAACAGTTTGGACCCAGACAGTACTGAAATGGCATCAGCTGGAAGCTGCACAAATTGTGATGCTGAACTATAATCCTAATGAGCCCAAGAAGAGGGCCTTCTGGTACTGATGGTGAGATCCTTCACAATTGGGAAGCTAGGACTATTAAAGAGATCTACGCAAACTCAGCGAACTCAGCTTGGTGATGCTGGGGATTCTCTGAATGAATATAGAATAACTTTTGTGGATTAATTTTACAAAACTGAGGATCCTCATAGTGTGAATCCAGTTAGTTTCAAAAACCTTTGAAAAGGCAAAGCAGTCCCATTTGCAAACACTGTAAAGATAATCACAATAAGACCTGCAGAATGTGTGCCTGCTGTTTGCAGAGGAAAGCAAGACCCTGATAAGAAGCTGATGTGTGATGAGTGCAACATGGCCTTCCACATCTACTGCCTCAGCCCCCTGCTGAGCTGGATTCCATATGATGAGGCCTGGTATTGTCCTGGATGTTGGAATGATGCCAGTGAAGTGATCTTGGCAGGGGAGAAGTTAAAAGAGAGCAAAAAGAAGGCAAAGATGGCATCTGCTACATTATTGTCTCAAAGGGACTGGGACAAGGGTATGGGATGTGTGGGTTGCACAAGAAAGTATGCTATTGTGCCTTCTAATCATTATGGACCAATCTCTGGGATTCCTGTTGATACCATATAGAAGTTCAGAGTACAGGTGAATGATTCCAGTGTCCACAGGCCCCATGTGGCAGGTATACATGGCAGAAGTAATGACAGTGCCTACTCTCTGGTCCTGGCATAGGCCTATGATGATGATACAGACCATCGTAACTCTTTCAGTTATATAGGGAGTGGGGGCAGAGACATTTCTGGCAACAAATAGACCAGAGAGCACTTTTGTGATTAAGAAAAACAAAACAAAACAACAACTCACCAACATGAACACAGCTCTGGCTTTGAATCACAGTGTTCCTATCAATGACCAAGGTGGAGCTAAAGCCAAGGACTAATGAGTTAAGAAGCCAGTCAGGGTGGTGAGAAATGTCAAAGGAGGGAAAGACAGCGAATATGGACCAGCTGAAGGGAATAGATATGGTGGAATATATAAGGTAGTGAAGTATTGGGAAGCATAGGGAAATCTGCTTTCGTTGTATGCCATTACCTCCTCAGGAGAGATGATGATGAACCTAGCCCATGGACAAGGGAAGGGAAAGACAGGATGAAGAAACTTGGCTTAACAATGCAGTATCCTAATGGATATTTGAAAGCAGTTGCTAACAAAGAGAAGGAAAAAGAATATAATAAGAGTGATGAGTGATGAAGAGTGAAGAGTGCTGAAGAATTGATATCTATAAGGGAAAGAAAGGGGAAGAGGAAAAGGAAGACAGCAGGGGGTAGGGAGGGCTTTCTGGCCTGCTCTAGTACAGTGTCCAAGATTAAGGTGGAACCATATAAACTCACCTCCTAGCAGAAGTTTCTCATCAAGAATGATGAGTCCAATGAAAAACTGTGGAATGAAGTATTAGGTGCACTGAAGGAAGGGTCAAAATTCCTGAATAAAGTAGAAGAAACATTCCTGTGCATTTACTGTCAAGAGGTGGTGTTTTGGACAATTACCACTCAGAGTCAGAAAAATGTTTACGACGTTTGTTTGACCGAATCCTTCCGAGCCAAGGCGTACAGCTGCCCCAGCTTGTCAGTATGATCTGCGTAAATCTTAGACTATGCAAGTGAATCAGCCACTGCAAACTATCCTCAGTCAGCTCTTCCCAGGCTATAGCAATGAGCGGTGATCCAGTCTGTCAAGCACTTCTTTCTTACTCTGAGAGTAAAACTTGGCAGTGGGTTTTCCATTTAAACACATAGCTTCACTTTTTCCCTGAAAAAAAAAATTGTCTTCCCCACCCTTTTTTAAAAAGTCTATAAACTTTGAGGGATTTATTTTGTATATATTGTGGCTTTTAAAAAATGTTTGATACTGCATTCAGTTTTTTTTTCTAAAACCTTCATTTTATCAGCATTAATCTTCCTGTTTTTGGTAAAGGCTACTAATGAACCTGACACTGAGTTCTCAAAAGTTCCCTATCTTATATAGAATGTTGGTTGGTTACTAAAACAATCTTTGTAAAGTCTGTGAATTTGGCCTCAAAGGTAGAAGTATGTTGAGCTCCTTGGAAATATTTTGATGTTCAAATTCTCTAAGATGGTTCTTGGTGTTTTTGGACCTGTTGCTTAGATGGTTTATCAAGAAATTGTTTAAAGAAACAATCTTGCTTAAAATGGGTTAAGCTCTTTTTCAAGGCCATTCTCTACCAGTTTGCTTTTATGTTTAAAATAAGTATAAAAAAGCTTTCGGCCTGCATTTAGCTAAGTGCTCAGGGCAGTACAAAATGCTACCTCAGCTGGACATTTCTTTTACCAAGGGAACTGGTTGTTCAGACAGATGCTTTCTTTGACCCAGAATGCCATTGTGGAACAAACTAGAACCATTCTTAAGTGCCTTTGGTCCATTTATAAAAGACTGGGTTCTTTTTTAGCACAGCAATGTTGAAATTTCCAACCAGATTACATTTCTTCCTCTGAAAATGGAACCCTAGCCAAATGTCATTACCACGGCACGGCAAGCTTTGAAACTTCCTTTCTAGGGTGCATTTTGGCACACAATTAATTTACTTTATCATCATTTTCAATACATCTCCATTTCAAAATAGAGAATTATAGACGTGAGAAAGTCTTTATTTTTTTAAGAAACTTTTCCAATTTTTCAGTTACTGTATATGGAGAAGATACAGGAGTGGTTTGCCATTTTCTTCTCTAGCTCATTTTGCAGATGAGAAAACTGAGCCAAACAAGGTCAACTGACTTGCCCAGGGTCATATAGCTAGTAAGTGTCAGAGGCCAGATTTGAACTCAGTAAAAGGAGTCTTCCTGACCCCAGCTTGGGTACTTTATCTACTGCACTCCCTAGCTGCCTCTCCTGACACATAGTAGATACTTTAACAATTGCTAATTGAATTGAACTATATACATACACATATATACACACATATACATATATATGTTCATAAACATATAAATACGCATATATGTATGTATTTTGCTGCTGTAGCTGCTATTTTTACTGCTGTGCTCTTTTAGTCTCTTTGTTCTTCTTCCTTTGTGCTTGTTCCTCTGGGAGTGCATACATTTACACAGTTCATTTACCACCTTCACAAAATTGTTCCAAATTTTACACCTCCGACTTTGACCTCTCACCTTCTATTTCTGAATAGCTCACAGTTTACAATGAATTTCCACTTTGATATCATAAATTGAATTCATAATTCTGGAGTTGATGTTGAAACTCCTTTAGCTCCCTTCCAGCTCTAAAGTTGGGCTATAGTCCTATGATTTATTTATTTTTTTTTTGCTTTTTGGACAGGGGAAGGCAGGGCAATTGGGGTTAAGTGACTTGCCCAAGGTCACATGGCTAGTAAGTATGTTAAATGTCTGAGGCCAGATTTGAACTCAGGTCCTCCTGACTCCAGGGCCGGTGATCTATTCACTGCGCCACCTAGCTGCCCCTATGATTTTTTTTAAAAGACTCAACCCATAATCGTTATTCTGACAACATCATTTCCTGGCTCATAAGCCAGAAAAATAATTTCTAACTACATCATGTGAAAACTGAGTAACAGAATCCAAAACAAAATAGTAATATTAAGAACTCACTCCTGTATAGCACTTTACAGTTTATAAAGTATCTTCTTCACAACCTTTTGTGATATTGGAAGTGAAAATATTATTCTACTCATTTAAGAGTTGAAGAATAGAGGTCCAGTGGAATTCTTAGGGTCACACAGTAAATATCTGAGGTGATATTTACCAAGTGCAGCATTCTTTCCAATATACCATGTTGCCTACTCAAAGTCTCTCGAAAGCTTTCTCTTTTCTTAAAGATTTAGCCATATTATACAGAGAATATGCATGTATAGAAGGGGTATTGAGACCTTTTTGATGCTTAGTCAATATCACCTGTATCAGTGGTATCAAGACCAAATAGATATGGGGACCATTAAACTATTCATAAAGATTCCTGTAGACCACATATTGACTTAGAAAACCACATGTTAACATAATCCATATTTTATTGTATTTTTATTTATTCTGTTAAATATTTCCCAATTATATTTTAATCTGGTCCAGCTGTACTCAGGAATGTTATGGGTCACTTATGAACTATAAACCACATATCTGATACCTCTGATCTATATCATTTGTAAATTAATAATTTTAAAAAAAAATATGTAGGAACAAAGACATTTTTATGACCAGACAGGTAAATGACTGACCATGTTATAACTGAACTGATAGAACATAGATCATATTTGAAAATTTCATTTCTAGAAATCTTAGTTTAGGCCTCTTCCAGCTGGGAGAATAAAACATTAACCACAGATAAAAAGACATATACAAGTTATAGATGTAGAAGTGTTCTGAAAAGTTAACTTCACTATGGCTCCCTGCTATCTCTGAAATTTCAATTTACAATGATGAGTCTTCTGGATTCCATGCCCAGTGATGCCTCCACTGTGCTACCTAGCTTCCCCTCAGATCAAATACCATCTTCTATTGGAGGCTTTCCTTAGTCCCTCTAGTTATTTGATGCCTTCCTTCAAGATCACCTTCCTTCTATGCTATATATAGTTTTTATGTACATTAGTTTATGAGTTCCTTAAGTACAGGGACATTTTTTTTTTGCCTTTCTTTGCATATGAGGTGCTTGGCACAGTGCCTGAAGCGTAGTAGTTATAATAAGTGCTTGCTGATTACGAGCCGACTGACTGACTATACACATTCAAGTTATCATCAAATGATTACATGTAATATGTATTTATTTACATGTTGTGCCCCTCAGTAAAACTGTATGATCTTTAGAGACTGTTTTTCATTTTTTCTTAGTATTCCCTATGATAAGGATCGGAATCTACACAGTGTTGGTGCTTAAAACATGCTTGTTGGGTATCTACCTTTATAGAATAAAATTGTAGTATATCTTATTTCAGTCTCATAAGTTTCATTTTAGGTTTTAAATGGGTTTAAAGAAATAGATTTAGAAAGTAACATGAGAGTTTAGAGAAACTACATTTTTAGAATTTTGTCTTGGGAAGCGATATGATTGAATAATTATTGTTTTTTGCTTTACTGGAACCTGTTTTGAGAGAAAAGGACAACACTTTTTTTTAAATTTTATTTTAAAAAATGCCATTTAAGCTACATGTTCAAAAGCATCTACTTCTTGAAAAAAAAATATGGAATATACAACTGTTCCCAGGGAGACTAAATAACATTCCACCAAATTGCCTAAGTGAACTATTAGCACTAAAAGGCTAAAATTAAATGATTCTGTCTGCTAGAGAATGATATGTTTTGCTCTGCCTCCACATCATTCAGTTCATTGTATGAACATACATTAGAGGCTCATTTTTATTGAAAATTAAAGCAATGCATTAAATCCTTGTGTGTTTTTTTAGTCAATCTTCAGAACTGTGTCAATAATATTACAGTTGGAGATCTGGATCAATTTAGTAGGAATAACCTTGTCTAAATATGACTATGTAGATGAAAATGTAGGCCATGGGGTAGGCAGGATGAAATTGATACCTTTTCCATATTAAAGAAATGCTGTCTTGCTTACTGAATAAGCTATCAGGTTCAATATATTAGTTGAGAGTTACTTACTGCAGTTTTCTTCATCTGAATTATCACTGCAGTCATTTTGGCTATCACAGCGCCAGTGATCTGGTATACAGTTGTTGTTTTTGCACTGAAATTCATGAGGTCCACAAGTCTTTTTATCTGTAATGAAAGTGATCATAGATTGACTTTTTGACTTCCATAAAGAGAGCACTGGTAAGAGTAATATCAACAAGGAAATTAGCACTACTCTCAAAGCTTTGCACCGTTCTGCAGTTGTTGATAATAAAAAACAAAATACTCTAAACTGCTGAATAATAGCCCCATAGCAAAAACTTAAGTATAAATGCTTAAGAATGACCTATTAGCTGTGTGAGTTGGAACCTATGGGGCAAGAAGTGTTGGAATTGAGCAGTAGGAGCAGAGGACATTGGAGCAAAGAGAGTCCCATGTTATAGTGGCAAAGGAAATATAATAGGAGTCAGAATACACAGGTTCAAATCTTGACTCTTCTCCTTTTGTGATCTTAGACAACTTACTGAAACTCTTCTGCAGCTCAGTTTCCTTGTCTGTGAAATCAAGTAGTTAGGCTAGATTATTTTAAACTATCTTCTAGTCTTAAATCCTATGACCATAGGCTGTGCTTCTCAAATTGGCCATCTAAAGGAAATCACCAAAAACACCAATCACACTGCTGACATGAAGCTTAGCCCAATTAATTCAAGAAGAGGATTAACAGAACTATTCTTTCTATCACAGCTCCACCTTGAATTTTTATTGTTATATGGTCTGTGGTTTCTAAATAAGAACTAATCTGATTTTGTTTCAATTATCTGTCCTCTCCTGTAGATATTTTGCTACTTCTCTCTGTGTTGTTACCCTGACTTTCCCCCTCAAAAACTGTTATTTATCTCACACACACACACACACACACACACACACCTGCGTGTATATATGTATATACATACACAGACATACACACATGTACACATCTAAACATATGTCGTACCATACACACATACACACACACACAAATATCCTATTGCCGTCCATTTGTTTCAGTTGTGCCTGACTCTTTGTGAACACATTTAGGGTTTTCTTAGTGAAGATACTGAAAAGGTTTGCCATTTCCTTCTCCAGCTCATTTTACAGATGAAGAAACTGAGGCAAATGGGATTAAGTAACTTGCCAGGGTCACACAGCTAGTACAGATAAAGAATCTGAGGCTGAGCATTAAGTGACTTGACCAGAGTTACACAGTCAGTAAATGTCTTAGATAGGGTTTGAACTCATATTGTCCTGAGTCCTAGTCTAGAACTCTATGCATTATTTCACCCAGCTTCTGGGGTCTAGAGATAATCTACTGGTAGATAATTAAGGATTGAATATACTTTTCTATTAACATGCTGTTTAGTTTGTTTAGACATGTCTGTGTAGAAATGCATTTATTTGATTCCTTTTATTGTATGCAATCATTTGATTATAAACTACTGAGGTCAGAGATATTTTGTAGCCTTTTTTCCCCTCAGAATGTCTCATATAGCAAACATTCTGTATATCTTAGACTCCTCTCTCTCTCTGTCATGCCTTTGTATATAGATATAGATACAGTTTTGAATAAATGAAAAAGCAAAGTAAGAACTCATTAATTAATTAGAGTCTAACCCTCAAAATGTCAAGGGTTGGTCTGAATCTTTTGGGTAGTTAACTCATTTGAGCCACAAATATAGATTCGTTCTTTGGGCTATTGATGAGGAAATCAAGCCCATATCAGTTTGATTTATTTCTTCACAAATGCTGATTACATTGGGACTTAATTATCTGAAAAGATATATTTTAGCATCTAAGAACATAAGGAATGTCATACCAGTTCATCTAGTAGACCATTCAGTATTGTATTCTATCTGTGCCAATGGCACCAGACAAGATTTTTAAGAAAGTCCTCTACAACCTCAAAATGTTATGACTATGTTCTGAATATCCTGTCTGGATTTTTCTTTTTTAGTACGCTGTTTTCATAATTCTTTTAAAAATCCTTTTCGAAATCACTTTTTAATGTTTAAATATCTATAACACATTGTAGCTACAAGGAATGTAGAGTTACTTGGCAACAGCCCTATGCCATAGTTCAGTGCTATTATTTCCATTTATAGATATGGATATGTAAACATTGAGAGGTTAATTGACTTGGGTAAGGTCATACAGACTTTATGTTCTGACTTATTTAACTTCTTGATCTATGACACCTTTTATAAAAAAAAATTACAAATACAAACTGGAAAGGCTTGTTCTATATTTGAAATATATGCTAAGGTCAAATTCAAAACACTGAAGAGTTTATACGAGGGTACAAAAAGAAAGTAATGAACATTTATAACTTATATTTGAATGATGTTTTATAGATTAAAGGGATTTCCAAGTATTCTTTCTCAGAGATCCTCTGAAATGTTGCAGGATCTTAACAACAAACCCAGTGAAGTAGATGGGGTAGATAATATTCTCACATTGCAAATGAGAAAACCAGGGCTCAGAGAGATTAAATGACTTGTTGAAAATTACACTGTTATTAAGTATATTATAGCAGCAATGACAATTCAGTGATCATTCCGCTAGATCAGGGCTTCTTAACCTGTTTTTTGTTGTCACTGATTGCTTTGGCAGCCTGGTGAAATCTATGGTCTTTTTTTCAGACTAATGTTTTTAAATGCATAAAATAAAATATATGAGATTACAAAGGAAATCAATTGTGTGGAAAAACATCAAAATATTTTTAAATCAATCTCACAAATCTCAAGACTAGACTATTCTGCAACTTTGTATAGCATCTCAGAAAATTGGATAGGACATGCAAAATTGGCATCTATTTTTTGATAATCAGATTTCTAAAATGGAAAATATGTAAGAGATGGATGAAAAAAGAAGTGGGTCGATAACATGGAGAGGGAGAAAGAAAAAAAAGACCATCCATGTTCCATCGTATGTAATGTTAAGATATCTAGAGCTATCTAGAAGGAGCATGGATACTGACAAGACCATATGTCTAGCAGAGTACTGAACAATGTAACATTCCAGTGAATCGCTATTTTTCCCATCACATCAGATAGTAAAGGTAAAGCACTTTGAAAGCCTAAAACTATATAGATATTGGCTATTATTACTTTATTATTTATACTTATATATTTTTTAATTCTTCTCTGCCTCATCTTCAATATCCAATCAAATTGCTAGTTCTGTGGCTTCGATTTATCCAAAATCTCTTCCATCATTTCCATTTGTTCACTATCATCATTGAGGCACTCAGGATATTTTAATTGTAATACTTTGTGATAGCTTCCTGGTGATTTTACAATCCAATCCAAACTCCACACCTTACTTACCATATTAGTCTCTTGTCCACAAATTTCAATAGCTTTCCAATGCTTAAAAACAAAATCTTAATGTCACTTAATGTCACTCCAAGATACCCCTCTACAATAAACTTTCAGTGTGATCTTCACCATTCTGCCAGCTTGTTTTGCCCTCTTCTGACTCACAGCCTCTGTTCACATTATTTTCCATTCCTGGAATGGATTCTCCCCCAAGTCCAACCACCAGTCACCAGCCTACTGAGATCCTTTGCCACCTTCAAGAACCTGTCAAGATGCTAAACTCTGTCATGAGTCTTTCACTCTGAAATGCTGAAAAATGATCCTTCTCCCCCTGCTATAAGCACTTAGTCTGTACCTCATTTTATAGATCCATTATATTCCACAATGACTTGAAACTAAATAGTAAGTACTTAATATGTATTGAATTCTACTTAATGATAGCTAACAAAATCTAGTATTTATACAGTGCCTATGACATGCCAGGCACTGTGCTACACACTTCACAATTATCATATTTGATCTTCACAACCACCCTGGGAGGTAGGTGCTATTATTTCGATTTTACAATTGAGGAAACTGAGCCAAACAGATGTTAAGTGACTTGCCTAGGGTTACATAGCTAGGAAGTGTCTGAGGCTAGATTTGAACTCGGGTCTTACTAACTCCAGTTCAGGCACTCTATCCACTGTGCCAACCAGCTGCCCACTTGGAAAACAGTTATTTTTTTAACCACCATACATTCCCTTACTAAATTGTAAAGTGTTTGAGAAAAAGAAACAGTGCCTGATTCTATTTTTCTATTTCTAGTGTCAAATGTCCTCTTCTGGTGCTTGATGCTGGAACGGATAGGACCCAACCTGATTCAGGGTTATACCAAAAGAGCACACTCTCTAGGAGTTCCTACAGAGCAGAAAAGTATATATGACCCTTTATATAATGAACCCATATATACTAAGTTTACAAAGGCTCATCAGTGAGTCATTTCAAGGTTATGACATATGTTTATGTACTTAAATACATATGTGGATGTGTATATATGTACTTAAATACATGTGTATATGTATATATGTAAATGCATATATATGTGTGCATATACATATGTGTGCGTATCCTTAAAAAAATAATTAATTAATTATTTTTTTTGCAGAGAAACTCTCAAAGAGTATCCACCAAGTTATGGAGGAGGTTATATCTTCCTTACAGAAAGAAGTACCCTCCCTATTGAAATTTTAGATTATGGGGTGTCTAGGTGGTGCAGTGAATACAGCACCAAACCTGGAGTCAGGAGGACCTGAGTTCAAATCCAGCTTCAGACACTTAATACTCACTAGTTGTGTGACCTTGGGCAAGTCACTTAATCCCAATTGCCCTGCCTTCCCCCCTCCAAAAAAAAATCCTAAATTTTAGATTAAAGTACTGAAGTCTTTTTTACCAACAGCTTTGTATCTTGCACATAGTACTTAATAACTATTATTTTTTGAAGTGAATAGATTTGAGAACAATTTTTTTCTGAAAAAAGTGCCTTTTATCTTTGCTTAACATAAAATTCTCTTTTTTTTTTTGCAGACGTCATTGTGAAAGTGAGCTACTTCAACTAAAATAAACTCATTAATTCATTCAAAACAAAAAAACATTCTTGCCTCAAATAGTTCACATTCTCTTTTGGAGGGAGAGTAAGAGGTGACGTGCAGCATTTTCACAGAACTAAGTAGACTTTTCACTTGATCGCATATGAGGCGATGAAGGGGTATGAAGCATTAAGGATGATTCCAAAATTGCAAGGTGGGGTAAATGGAAGAATGATCACTCTCTCAATAAAATTTTAAAAAGTTTGGATGGAGGGGGTGGGCAGCTTTGCCTTTTTACATAGTGTTTAAACGCTAGAAATCCAAAGGAGATCTGAGGACAATCCCATGATGCCAACCTTGGAGTTCTTGACTCCTTCACACCCCATCTATGCAGATCCATTGCCAAATTTATTAAATTCTATTCCTATGACTTTCAAATTTCTTCCCTTCTCTCTACTCTTAAGTTCACCACTCTATTTCAGGGTCTCGGTATTTCCTACCTGTATTATTACAATAGGTTCCTAATCATCCCCCATCCACCCTCTGCCTCATTTCAGGAATTCATTGCTTCTCAGAATCTCTAGTTTCTTTCTAAGCTCAGCTCAAGTTCACCTCCCTGCACGTAGCTTTTCTTGATTCTCTCAACCACAAATGTCTTCTCATCCTTCCCCCCAAAGTAAGTCATCACGTATTTACTTTGAAGGTATTTTGTATGTATTTACTTTTGTTGGTGTTGGTTCCGCTAATTAATTTGTAAGTTTACTGAAGAAAAAAGACTTTCATTTTTTTTTTCTTTGTATCTCCATGCCTAGCACAACGCCTGGAACATAAAAAGTATTAAATAAAAAGCTTGCTTCATTGATTGAAAATAAGGACAAAAAGTGCATAAAAAGTGCCTTATATAGATTATCCCTCTCAATAACCAAAAGTCCTGCTTTGATATTTTATTGGGGCATGGAAATGACTCTCAGTATTTGAAAGCTATTATAATAGAGTGTAACATTTTCTAAGTTCCACCAAGCTAGAAAACTTCTGAATTAATTGCCTGTGACAGCATATTTGGACTAAGACTGGTATAGTTTACTAACATGGAGAGGTTCATCATGTGTAAGTGGGTCACAGGGTGAATAATTTTTTGTACCTAGATAATCCATAATAAGGATAAAAATATAAAGAGGCGTTTGGTTCTGCACAACTGGTTCCTTTTTCTTGAATAAGGGTAGTGGAAATGTGAATGAAAGGGTAGATAACAATGGTTAGTGAACATGAAGACAAAGAAAACAGTCATCCTCATGGACAAGATAGAGAGATATGAGTTAGATGATGGTATAATAAGGAAGATTCAGAACTGGTTGAATGACTGGGCCCAAGGTCTCATCATTAATAGATTAATCATTAATTATTAATTAAGATCAACCTAGAGAATGGTCTCTAGGACTATTTCAGGAATCTCCTCTTAGCTCCGAGCTATTTAATACTTTTACCAATGACTTAGATGAAGGCACAGATGGCATGTTTATCAAATATGCAGATTATACAAAACTTGTAGGAAAAGTTAATAAATTAGGTGAACAGAATTAGACACCAAAAAGAGATCATTTGGGCTTAAAAAAAAAAGGAGAATAGATTTTTAAAAATATAATCCTGTATTTCAAATCCTCCTTATGGAATGCTATTGTAGAAATATAGTCATTTAAAAATTATAAACTATGATCTATACCCTATTTAGAGCCCATTTAAGGTCAATTATATTGAACTAATGTTTTTCAACATCAACAATGGTTTGTTACGTACTTACTTTATGACAAGTACTATGCTAATCTCGGGGACACAAAGAAAGGCAAAAACACCATCTCAGTCATAAAGTGTCTCACATTGTAATGGGGAATAAAACATGGAAACCATTATGTACCTGTAAAATGTATTCACAGAAAATGGGAGATAATTTCAGAGAGAAGGCAGAGGTGGGAGCAGTAGAGTGGGGACAAAAGGTAGGATTTTACTCGAATCTTGAAGGAACTCAAGAAAGCCAGAAGGCTAAGATGAGAAGGGAGAGCATAAGGAACAAGGCAGTGAATACAAACATATTTATAATAGCTTTTTTCCCCCAGTGGCAAAGACCTGGAAACTGGGAATGATATTCATTAATTGGCTTCTTCCTTCCTTCCTTCTTCCTTTCTTTTTCTTTCTTTTTTTCTTTTTCTCCCTTCCTTCCTTCCTTTCTTCCTTCTTGAAATGAGATAGATCTGAGTTCAAATACAGCCTCAGATACGTTCTAGCGAAAGGAACAAGAATTTTTAGCTGTCTACTACAGCAGCATGACAAACACGTTACTAATTACAATTTTTATAATTGCTAATTACAAATTATTGTTTCATTCTCACAACAACCTAGCGAGGTAGGGGCTGTTATTATCCCCATTTTATTGTTGAAGAAACTGAGATAGACCAAGGTTGTGACTTGCACAGGGTCACAGCTGAGACTAGATTTGAATTCAGATCTTCCTGACTCTAGGGACACTGCTGTATTCTGTACCACTTAACTACTTCTAGCTATGGGACCCTGGGCAAGTAGTTTAAGCTTGCTATGCCTCATTCCTCATTTGCAAAAATGGGAATAATAATAATAGCACCTAGTTATTAGATTGTTATGAAGATAAAATGAGATAATATTTATAAAGTACAATGTAAATGCTTCTGTTGTTCCATCATTTCAGATTCTTCATGACCGTACGTGGGGTTTTCTTGGTAAAGATACTAGAGTGGTTTGCCATTTCCTTTTCTAGCTCATATTACATATGAGGAAACTGAGGCAAAAAGGGTTAAGTGATTTGCCCAGGGTCACAAAGCTAGTAAGAGTCTGAGGCCAGATGTGAACTCAGAAAGATGAGTCTCTCCAGACTTCAGGCCTGGCTCTCTATCCACACTGTACCACCTAGCTGTCCGATATAAATGTCAGCTTTATTTTTTTCCCCAGAAGAGCTGTGGGTAGGAGTGAAAATAAATGCTTAATTGAAAAAAACTGAAAAGAAACCCCTGTTTTATATCTAATAATCATGCAGCATAGAAGTAATTGAATTCATACGTCTACATTAAGATTGTAACACAGTATGAACTTTGCAGATGGCTGCCTGGCTAATAAAAAGTACCAAGTGACGCTATGAATCTCATAGCAAAATCAACAAAACAAGCACAAATATTGCTGACACATTTCTCCTTTGCTCTTTCACTGTTCTTCTGTTCTTCTCCACAGGAGGGGGATTTAACACCTCAGCTGAATTCAGTAACCATTCATCGAATATCCATGGCATGAAAAGCACTTTGTTGTACTGAGGAAGACACACAGGAAAGGTGCAAAGAGAAAGCTGCGATGGTTCAAATGAGGTAAAGATTATTTCTGGTTAGAAAGGGCAAGAGAGGTTATATGGAAAACTTTATATTTAAGCCTTAAATGCTAATTAATCTGCAGAGATTGACATGGAGTGGGGAAGCTCAGGGAAGGGGAATATATTGAACTTGCAGGGGAAGGTCTTGAATGCCAAGTTAAAGAGTTTGAATTTTTTAATAAACTTTTAAGAACCATAAGAGAGACAGCTGGGCATACTGGTGAGAGAGCAAGACTGAGAGCCAGGAAGACCTGGATTCAAATTCTATCTCTGACCTATACTGTCTGTGGGACTTTGAGGCAGTCACTTGTCTTCTCAGTGACCTAGAGAACTCTCTCACACTATAGGATTGTAGAAAAGGTTCCAACTCATATTGGATAAGGAAGTTTCCTCACTGACATGTTCCCTACCCTACTGAAATCTCAGATGTTTTCACTGTACCTATTGCTAGGAACAACAGAAGGTTTGGAAGAACTATGATTAGATCCACATTAACAAAGATGTTTGCGGGGGGTGGGGGGGGGGGCAGCTGGGTGGCATAGTGAATACCACCAGCCCTGGAGTCAGGAGGACCTGAGTTCAAATTCGGCCTTAGATGCTTGACACATGTACTAGCTGTGTGACCTTGGGCAAGTCACTTAACCCCAATTGCCTTGCCTTCCTCCCTCAAAAAACAAACAAACAAACAAAAGATGTTTGGTAGTAAGGTGCATTTTGGGGGAAAGGAGGGACTGAGACCAGGAAGAACATTTAGGAAGATGCAACAAATGTTCAGGGAAGATGTTATGAGGACTGGGAGAGTGGCAGCAATTGGAATGGAGAGGTAGAATAGACATTGGACAAGGAGCATCAATAGAGAAGACTTGGCGACTGATTGGGTGGGATGTTGTGAAGAAAAATGGGGAGTGAATCAGAACAAAATGACTTTTAACTTTCAAGTGTGAGTGAATGGGTATATAAAAATGACGATTAAAAGAAAAGGGTAAAACTAATAGAGGAATATGCTGGGGATGGCGAGGAAGATGATGGGCTCAGGATTAGAGATGACAATATTGCTCATTTGTTCTGAGGGTGTTGGTAATCTTAGATCACCAATGTATGGAAAAATATACTTTGTTGTGTCTTATCATGCATAGCTGGCCATTCTGACACTTTAAAAATAGTAAATGCTAAAAATAATAATGAAAGTATTGGATTTCTTTAGAAAATTCAAAGCATTTATGTCAAATTCATATCACGTGGATCCTTTTTACACAAATACTAACCCGAATCTAACCCCCTATACAATAAAGTGCCTTTGAAAGCTTATAGATCAACTCTAATAATACATAACCACCAGCTACATTATGGAAAACATAGCATTTGACATATTCATAATACATAATATGAATCACAGGGTTTTACAAAATGTCATGATCTTTGAATGTACTGAGAGTTTTATTTCAATTCGAGAATTAAATGACACTTCATCTTAAACAACTGGGCTTTCTATGTGCCCTTTTGCACTGAGATAATATTAATGTATGTTATAGAAATGTTTTCATTAATAACTAATAGCTAGCATGGGTGTTAACATATACAAGAGATTTTTATGTAACACTTTGACATTTGAAGTTTAAATATGTAGAATAGCTCAAAAGAGACACATTTCATTCCTAAAGAAAAAGCAAGTCAATCCAACTGAAGTATACACATTTTTGACTACTGTCAAGAATGATGCCTATCACACGTATAGAAGTAACACGTCTTACAGGAAGTTAAAATACTATCAACCAAAATACATCTTGGAGACATTTGTTATGTGCCCCTCCCCCAATGGCCTTGTATTTAAATATTCTAACTATGTATTTATTCTGTATCTACTTATATATGTATGGGATGTTTCCCCTGATAGAATGTAAGCTTCTTGAGAGTAGGTGGAATTATTTCATTTTTTTTGTCTTTATATTCCTAGTATCTGGCCCACAAGTAGCAACTTAATTATTGCTTTTTCACTGATTGAGAACAAGGCATGTAATTATCTAATGTATCAGTATACACTGTAAAGTTTGGTTTGTATATGATCATCTATAAATATGTATTAAAATAGATGGTTTTTACTTCATGCTATATACACATATATAATTAATATGGTGCTTTGTAGTAATAAATACTTGTTTGTTCATTTTTATATATTATGTTTACAATATATACATATATTCCAATATATGTGATCTCATTGATGTGGGCACCCACTCTAATAATGCAGAGCACAACTTACCCATTCCTACTCACTTTGTATAACTCTTATTCTTTTTTTAAATTCAATTTTATTTTATTTTTAGTTATAAAATTTTCTTCCCCCCCCACTTTTGCCTCCTCCATCCATTGAGAAAGTAAGAAAAACAGTCTTGTACAAATATGTATAATTATGTAAAACAAATTCCTATATTAGGCACGCCTACATGTCATCATTCTTCATCCATAAATTCACCATAGTGGTTTCACTCCATATTCTGAAAATATTGTCTTATTCTCTAGATATTCAAGAGTTATCAGGAATGCATATTGGCTATCTATTGGTTATCCTTTTCTCTTGCTAATAACCAGCACTCTCTCACTCTCTCTCTCTCTTCCATCATCTATATCTCTATTATCTCTATGCTTATTTCTCTCATCTTTATACCTGTGTCTATGTCTATCTCCATCTTCATCTCTATCTCTATATCAGATATATATGCTTAAGCATGGAACACATATTAGAAAAATATATTTAATATGAATATATATATATATATATATATATAAACATTTGTATAAGGTGCGTATGTAAAACCATCAGATAATTCATCTTTGTTATTCTCAAATGAATTTATGCAGTAGTATTACTTGTAAATTAACACTGAGTAATTTGGTCAATGTGAACAATTATAAGAAAATTCAGATTTTGAGTCCTCTTAACTTTGATGGCTACCTTTGTGAAAATATAATTATTTAAATAACTTTTATAGTATTTTAAGAAATGGACATTCATTTAAGGACTAGAAAATATGAAGCATTTGAATTTTTCTTTATTTTTGAGGTTGGTCTGTTTCAACATCCCAATTCAGGAGATAAGGCTGTCTGTGAATGGACAGAAAAATAACAAATCTTTTTTTTTTAAACAAAGAAGAAATAATTAGATATATAAAAATCATGGGCCCACTACTAGCACATGCAGAAAGACATACTGAGAACAATTAAGTATGAACCTCAATCTTGGGATTTTGTTTAAGAGCTTTCCCAGTCTGGTCAAATTCTCTTCTTCATAGATTTCCCCTCATAATGATCCTCAGCATGTGGTGTCCAGAATTGACCACGCTTCCACAGCTATATGCCCCCATTTATGCC
The DNA here is from genome assembly GCA_028627135.1 of Pseudochirops cupreus. Lineage (NCBI taxonomy): Eukaryota > Metazoa > Chordata > Mammalia > Diprotodontia > Pseudocheiridae > Pseudochirops > Pseudochirops cupreus. The sequence goes on from CM053582.1 coordinate 254,931,671, forward strand.
TTTATTTATGATTTTAAATGAACAAATTTATCAATAAATGAGAAATTTTTGTTCTTAATTCCCCTTGAAACTCATATATTCAGTTTGAATTTAAACATTGGTACATATTATTATTATTATTATCTATTATTATCTAGTATTATTATCTCTCTTACATATCAACTAGTCCTATGATCTCCAGTGATTACCTCCTCATCAGTTACTATGCTCTCCTCACAATGTCTCTACTCTGGGGACTTCTCTAATGATGAACTGAGTCCCTAGAACAAACCTCCACTCCTTGAAGAGCCCAAGTCATGCTCATTTTCACTACCAGTTCAATTCCCTATCCAAATTTCTCTACCTTCTTGCCAACTACCAAGCAACATGAGGGTGCTATTTTCTATACTATGCCCTTTCTAGCTCCTCTTTACATATCTTATGCTATTATTAGAATAAAAGTTTCTTGAGGGTAAGTATTCGTGTTTGCTTGTCTTTGCAGCTTACTGTGGTGCCTGGTAAATAGCAACTGCTTTGGTCAGCTAAGTGTGGTAGTGGGTAGAGGACCAAGTCTAGAGTCAGAAAGACCTGAATTCAAATTTGGCTTCACTAACTTTCTAGCTGTATGACCATGGGCAAGTCACTTAACCTGGTCTGCATCATCTTCCTCATTTCAAAATGAACTGGAGAAGAAAATGGCAAACTACTCCACTATCTTTGCCAGGAAAACTCTAAATGGGGTCATGGAGAGTTGGACACAAATGAAATGACTATACAACAATAATTGTTTTAACTTCTCAAAGACTTAGGCCACATCTTCTCATACTCTTGTACTCTCTAAAGCAATTGGGACATTGTTCTGTCTTAAGTCAGCTCTTGAACAATACTACTAATGTTTTTGCAATGAGGATCACTTTAAAAAAAAAGAATCACATTACTAATAAAACATTTACTATGATTTTCTCATCCTTCTGTCAACTTAAGTAACTAGTATAATATAAACATTCAAGAGAAAAAGATTCCCTGTATCTCCTAGTTTAAAGCTCAATGACTGATAATGGATGATCTAAAAACACACACGCGCACACACGCACACACACACACAACTTTTGAAGGGCATCATTTAAATGGCAGACATATGTAATTTTAATTAAACATACACTGTATATATTTTTATACTCTCACTGCCTCTAATCCTCTTCCTTATCTGGAAATCTGCAGACTGGGCTGTATTCTAAAACATTAAGATAGTACCTATAAATTAATTATATGCTAGCTCTCATCAATCAGGATACAATTCTGCAATGAGCCTTTACACTCACAACCTGTTCTTGTAGAGAGGCATGGAAGGCCTTTGTAGATGCACCAGCAGTTCAAAACAACAATGCCAGCTGTAGCTCATTCCCAGTGGGATCCAGATACTTCTGTTTCACTTTTGAATTTTGATTTTTTTTTTGTACTTTCATATTGTTCTTTCAGGTACTGAAGAGAGAGGCTTGTAAAGTAAAACAAATTACCAATGACATATTTGCTTTATAAAAAAGCACATCTATAATAAGCTAGCTTTGTAAAAGCCCAAATAATGACATTTTTGAAATTACATGTCAATGCAATGCAATTTTAGTGGAAATTTTTCAAATTCCCATTATGCTGTTTTACAAAGTGTCAGATTATATTCTGCAATGCCATCTATAGCACTTGACAGATTTTTTCTTCCATTTTTTCTCTTTATTTTTACCTTTTAAAATTTGTAAGGCAACTCTGTGATTGTAAAAGTGAGGGGAAAAGAAGAATGGTATGAATTAGACATAATGAAAACAGCTACATGCATCCTTTGCCAATGTAGACTATTTCTCATTTGTAAATGCCCTGCTATTTCAGCCATTAGTCTCTTTTCCACAGCCTGCTAGTCATGGCAGATTGTGTAGTAAAAATAGACAAACGAATTTTCATTTGTGAAGTTGGTTTGAAGATGAACTCACAGCTCTAGAACAAATAAGCAAAAGACTAATATTACTTTGTACTATTCAAAGGCTGCAACTATGGAGTTTGTTTGTAGTATTCAACAACATCAATTATAGTACCTGAGATAAATCTGAAAAATGAGCACATGCCAAATCATTTGTGTGCATATCAACGTGTGTATTGTGGAGGTAGAGGTGGGGAATGGTTTGGAATAAAATGATCAAAAAGACATTTTTCCCAAAATATTTATTCTAAGGGTTATTTAAATCATCTCTCATTTTAAATGAGTGGAATAGCCTCCTAACGGTCTACCTGTCTACAATTCCTCCTTTCTCCATTCCATCCTTTGCACAACTACAACAATAATATTCTTAAAGTCCACATCTGACTACATCACTCTCCTGCTCAAAAACCTTCACTGGTTTATAGTTGCTTCCAGGGTGAACATAATCCCTTCTGGGCACCTAAAGCCCTTTTCCAAATACTCTTTCCCGGGTTATTTATCTTCTTTACCCACTATACACTTCAATGAAAATGGTCTCCTTGCTCTTCCTCCCACACAACATGTGCCAACACACAGCATATTGTCTAATCCAGTGGTTTTCAACCTTTCTAATACTGAGACACTTTAATACTCATATGTGGGCGTATCTGCATGTGAGTGGACCCGTCTGGAGATGGATAGAAGAGCGGTGTCTCGGTTCCTAAGACTATAGGAAATATGTGTTTTCTGATGGTCATAGTCAACCCCTGTGACTCCTGTGAAAGGGCTGTTTGACCCCAAAGGAGTTGCGACCCATAGGTTGAGAATGGCAAATAGTCTAGTTTTGCTGGAGCATAACGCATATCAAGGGAAGTTTATGGAGGGCTATGAATGTCAAAAGAGTTTGAACTTAAAGGAAAGGGATGCCATTGATGTTTGAGAATGGATGTGATGGGAACAGGTCTGTATCTTGGAAATTACTTTGCAATATAATGGGTAGATTAGAGGCACTGGGGGAAAGTGAATGTAGAAAGACCAGAAAAAAAGACTATTACAATAGCAAAAAGGAATGAGAGGTAATGAGGCCATGGGCTAAGATGGCGGCAACAAGTAATGAAAATGAGTGCACAGATCTCAGAGACATTTTATTTTATTTTTTTCTAGCCTCCATTCATTCATTCATTCATTTATTTATTTAATTTTTAAAATAAATTTATTCATTTTCTTGTTTGCATCATTCACTTACACGAGATTCTGAGTTACAAATTTTCTCCCCATCTTTCCCCTACCCAACACCTCAAAACAGCCATCCCACTGTATAATGCCTCCCCCAATCTGTTCTCTCCTATGTCCTCCCCCTCACCACTATGACTTTCTGATAGGGCAGGATGGATCTCCCTACCACAGTACCTGTATAACTTAATTCCCAGTTGGATGTAGTTAATAATAATAATAATAATATATACATATATATTTTTAACATTTGATTATAGAACTTTAAATTCTAGATTCTTTCCCTTCCTCCCTCATCACCCATCCCCACTGGAAGGACAAGCAATTAAATACAGGCTGTACCTGGGTAATTACGCAAAACATCCCCACAGTGGGCATATTGTGAGAGACTGATTATATGTCCCTCCTTCCTATCCCACCCCTCGTTGTTCTATTCTCTACCCTGTCCCTGTCCCTTTACAGAAATGTGTATATTCAGCAACCCTCCCCGCCACGTTGCCCTCCCCTCCATCATCCCACCTCTCATCCCCATCCCCCCTACTCTCCTATGTGGCAAGACATCCAGTTTAGAGTTTATGTCATT
>CM053582.1:254935913-254963005 GCA_028627135.1 Pseudochirops cupreus
TTATATTTTCTCCTTGATCTGGGGACTCCGGAACCTGGCTATAACATTCCTAGGAGTTTTCTTTTGGGGATCTTTTTCAAGAGGTTATTGTTGAATTCTTTCAAGTTCTATTTTGCCCTCTGGTTCTAAAATATCTGGGCAATTTTCCTTGAGAATTTCTTGAAGGATGCTTTCTAAGTTCTTTTTTTGATCATGGCTTTCAGGTAGTCCAATCATTTTTAAATTGTCTCTCCTGGATCTATTTTCCAGGTCAGTGGTTTTTTTTCAAGGAGATATTTCACATTGCCTTCTATTTTTTTCATTTGTTTGGATCTGTTTAATAGTATCTTGATTTCTTATAAAGTCATTTGCTTCCATTTGTTCCACTCTAATTATGAAGGAATTATTCTCTTCAGAAAGTTTTTGAGATTCTTTTTTCATCTGGCAAATTCCAGGCATTCTCCTCATTGGCTTTTTGGGCCTCTTTTTGCCATTTGAATTCATCTATTTTTTAAGGTGTTATTTTCTTCAGTCAGATTGTCGACTCTCTTTTCATGATTTTCTTGCATCATTCTCATTTCTCTTCTCAATTTTTCTTCCACTTCTCTTATTTGGTTTTCAAAATCCTTCTTAAGCTCCCCTATGGCTTGTAGGAAGTCTTCATGTTTCTTGGAAGCTTGGGAGTTCTGACTGTGCTGTCTTCTTCCCATTCCATGTTTTCATCCTTTTTGTCCCCCAAGAAGGAATCTAGAGTTTGACTGCTGTTCTTACTTTGCTTCCTTTGCCTTCTCATATTGTTGCCAGTTAATTACTTCACTTTTTAGCTCTGTGGAACTCTGCTTCCAGAGGGGAAAGCTTTGTCCCAAATCACTGGGGTTTTTGCAGCTGTTGGCGCCATTAGGAGGCTGCCATTTTTTTGCATCCCCTACCAGCTTTGGCTCAATGAAAACGCATCCCAAGACCACCATCCGGATCCAGGCCTCTCAACGCAAGAGCACTTAGCCTCTGAACAATCGCTTGGCCCCCCTGTAGTCTGCAGGCCGGGAGCTCTGAAGCAGCCATGTGGCACAGGCTGCAGGGCCGCTGCTTCTGCCACTTCCTTGCCCTTGAGGCAGTTCAGTCAGACTGCTTTTCTCCCAAAAATTTAGCTGAGTTCCACTGACCTTTCACTTTGTCCTTGTGTCTTATGGCTTGATAATTCTGGAAACTGCCACAGCTGCCACTGATCCACTCCCCTGAAGGCTCCAGCTGCATCTCATCCTGGCTGCCCTGGGGCCAAGCTGTGGTTTTAGGCTGGCCTGGTTTCGGTTCCCAGCATGCTGCGATGAGCCAAGCTGCCTTCAGCAGGTGGTGTATTTTTGTGAGTTTTGGAGCCCTAAAATTTGTTTAGAGTCATATTTTATGGGTATTTGAGGTGGCTATGTCAGAGCTGCGGAACCTTGTTGCTTCTATGCCACCATCTTGGCTCCATCCTCAGAGACATTTTAGAAGCAGAATAGATAAAATGTCTTGATTGATTGGATAAGCGAGTGGGAAGAGATAAGGAGGAATACCATTAACAGAAACAGAAATTGGGAGGAGGAAGAGATTGAGAAAAAAGGGAAAAGCAACTTTGTTGATGTTGATTTGGGGATCTCATAGTTAGACATACTCATAGTTAGACATAGTTAGACAGAATCAAAAGCGCTTTCAATCAAGAATGAATCTCTGGGAGAGGACAGGGATTACATATTTGTATTCTGTGATCATTCCTACGGAGGTGACAGTTGGAAGCATTTGAAAAGAAAAGAATCTTAAGGCACGAAAATGTGGAGACAGAAGAGGACCAGAGACGGGGAGGGATAGCAACAAAACAAACAGAAGAGTAGTTTAAGAGGTAAGAAAAAAATAGATGAATATAGTGTCTTGAGAGTAAAAAAAATATATATATGTGTATGTATATAGGCATGTATGCGTGTATGTATGCATATATATATATATGTATTAGTGGTTAACCTATCAAATTCTATAGAGATATCAAGTAGGATGTTGCCCAAGATGTTATTGATGACAAAATGTTTGAAAGTCAAGTGGATTTAGAGCTAGAGGGAACTGAATACTGAGCTATGGAAGGCAACACATTGTTCTATATCAACCTAAATATTCAATAATTTAGTTAGAACATGTATAATCATATGAAAAATGGGGACATCTTGGTGATGCAAAGGATAAAGCACTGGGCCTGGAGTCAGAGAGACCTGAGTTCAAATCTAGCCTTAGACATATAATACCTGTGTGACTGTTGGCAAGTAATTTAACCTCTGTTGGCCTTAGTTTCCTCATCTGCAAAGTGGGGATAATAACAGCATCTCCCCTCCCCCCCCCAAGCTTGTTGTAAGTTAAAAATGAGGTAATTGTCAATCTCTTAGTATAGTACCTGGCACATAGTAAGTACTATATAAATGTTAGTATAAATGATGATGATTAAAAATTCTCCAAAATCTCTACTAATGAGAAAAATAAAAAGAAAAAGAAAAAACCTCTGAGATTCCACCTAACATTCATTAGAATGACAATACTGTAAAAAAGGAAAATTACAAATGCTAGGTGGGCTGTGGAAAAACAAGCACATTAATCTACAATCATTCTGGAAAGCAACTGGGAATTAAAACAAAAAATTACTAAATAGAGTACTCCCTTTGATTCAGAAATAACAGTGCCAAAAGAGATCAAAGAAAGAGGAAAAGGTTCTGTATGTATAAAAATTATTTAAAGGGGTGACTAGATGGTACAGTGAATACAGCACCTGCCCTGGTGTCAGGAGGACCTGAGTTCAAATCCAGCCTCAGACACTTCACACTTATTAGCTGTGTGACCTTGGGCAAGTCACATAACCCCAATTGCCCTGCCTTCCCCCTCCAAAAAATAAAAAAGAAAAAATGAAAAGAAAAAGAAAAATTAATTAAAGCTCTTCTTTTTGTGATGGCAAAAAAAGGGATGATATGAGGATGTATAACAATTGAGGAATGGCTGAATAAGTTGTGGTATGTGATGTGATGTAATATTATTGTGCTATAAGAAATGAGGAAATCAGTGATTTCAAAAAGACAATGAAAGATTTGTATGAACTGAGGAAGGGTGAAGTGATCAGAACCAGAAGAATGATTTATAATCTAATATCAATATTACAAAATCAAATACTTGAAGATATGTATAAACTTGAAATTATTAAAATCAGGGGAACAATTTATATGATGACAACAACGCTATAAAAACAAATAACTCTGAAAGTTGTAAGGACTCTGATTCTACATGACAATGATGAAAAATACCAACATGCTATCTATTACAGAGAAGTAAAAGATTTCAGGTACAGAATAAATAAATAAATAAATAAATATTTAAATATGAAAAATATATGTACATACACACGTGTATATATATGTATATATGCATATGCATGTGTAAATGTATATATGCACACAATATAAAACTGCACTGTGCACTTATACACATTCATATTTATATAGAGCAATTTGGGGGATTTGTTTTGCTTGAGTGTATATATTTGCTGTAAGAAATTTTTCTTTTCTTTTTCTTTCCCAGTGGAATGGTGTTAGGAAAGAGAGAAAATGGATTTCTGTTCATTTAAAAGAGAGAGGTGAGGAGGTACTGCAGATATGGAATGAATTTTTATATGAAGTTACTATATTATTAGTTTTACTTAATTCTTTTACTTTGGTACAAGAGACTTCTAATGAAGTAGGAGTAACCTGTATCGTATGCAGTATAAAAATGAAACCAATAAAGCATAAAGTGACAAAGTATTTGATTAGTCTTTCCATATGTTGAAGAGAATACATGCTTGTTGGAGAGACAGCATGGTACAGTGAAAAACACTGTAGGGTTAGAGGCATGAATGGCTTGGCTTTGAATCTAGTACCTGATATTTGTTCAATAAGTGACCATGAGCAAGTTACTGGATGTATTTGAGTCTCAATAAAATAATGCTTCAAAGGACACTTGGAGGTGGTACTTAGGAAGGCACAGGTACATGCTGGAAATCTAAAATAATAATAGCTAACAATAATGCACTGCTATAAGGTTCAAAAGCGCTTTTTATATCTCATTTTATCTCCACAACAACTCTAGGAGACAGATATTATTATTATCTTCATTCTATAGATGAGGAAACTGAGGCAGGTAGTGACTTCCTCTGGGCTGCATAGCTAGTAAAAGTATGAAGCTGAATTTGAGTATGACGTTTGCCCATGAGTAGTGTCACAACTAACAGAAAGAAGTGAATAAGCACTGAAGATATGCAAGGCAAGGAGCTCACACCTCAGAGATACAGGACAGAATGCTTTACTAAAAAACACTTCAGGGGGTGACCACGATTACCTTTTCCTCCCTAATAATGGCTTACATTTCTTTTATTGCAGTTTTTGTCTTTGTAATCAATGCAATGAGGACCTCAGAAAGGTTCCAATAAATACAGAAATAGAGTTTCTTATAAAGGCTCGTCTTTGTGTGGTATCAGCATCATTGCATTCTGACTGGATCAAGATATAAACAAAACATTTTCACTGGACTAGCTATAGACTAGCTATAATTCGTTCTGTGAAAGAAAAATCTACAAAGCTTCATTTCACTTTAATAAATAAATAGAATAGTTAAATTAGGCCACAATCCCCAAAGAACTGAAGTTGGGAGTTACTTTGGGGTAATGGAAAAAATGTAGTACAGGTTGGAATAAAATATAGCATATGTAAAATTGCACACCAAAAGCAGCATAAAGGATATTATGGATCCTTTTGTAGATCTGAATTTTTTCAAATTCACAAGTGAAAAAAATAACAACATAAGTTTAAAAAGGAAACCGATTACACTGAAATTATGGTGTATTTTTTTTTTCTCATCCAAGTTCACAGATTGACCTCTTCCCAGATTAAGAACCTACTGCTATGGAGAAAGGGTCCAGCATATTAAATTCATTCTATGTGTGGCATTAATGTGAGAATATAGCCAACAGCTGAAGAGGATGAAATGTAAAATGTACACCATTAGAAGGAGAATATGTATAGATGAAATTCCTGACTCATCAAAGTAAAACAAAGAATTCAGACATTTTTCCCCTAGTTCCCTAAGACAGGGATTGTGTGTTTTGGGTTGGGGGTGAAAGTGAAAAGATAGATGACAAAGTAAAAGATACACGACAAAGGAGTTCTTAGGCAAAATGGCACCTTTTAAATACAGCCCATAGTTTATATGTGGTTTCTGGTAAGGCATATTTGTTTACTCCAATTTTATATTCAAATCACTCATCTACTGATTTCAAGGCTAGGTTAGAGAATTTTGACCAGATTTTTTTCCCATAAAATAAGCTGGCTCTAACCTCCTAAAAGTTCTAAAAATGATTGAGTTAATGGTCATTTACTATATCCTTTTCCAGTTTAAAATATGTAAAAACAAAAAAATGCTGGTATAAAGAAAACATTTTTCTCAAATACATGACCTTAATGTTTCTTTAAAAGAACTCTGTTACAACTAAGATTATCAAATGGATACAGATTGAATTGCTCTTGAATTAGATTAAAAATAAATAGGTGCCAAAATAGTATAAGGTATTTTTCAGTGACACCTTGGGTTGCATTCACCATTAAATTCTGCAACTGGAATTTGTGACTCAGAGGAAAAAAATCCGATAAAACCAGAGGATGTAATTTACACTCATATATAAATATGGATAACATAGCAATCCCTTAGTGACAGACTGGTTATCAAGTCCCAAACTATCATCCTTCTAACCTATCACACTTGAAATTCTGAGAAAAAATAAACTCGAGTATTTTGAAATTATAAATAAATAAGCCTAGTAGCATCTTTCTCAAAGTATAGCATGTGTTTTTCCCTTATATAACTTACCATTCTGCCACATGCAACATAGAAATAGATGATCTCATTAGGCTTTATCTTATCATTTCCTAATCAGCTGCCTAGGAAGTAGGGCATTGATTTTAAGTTTCTGCTCACAGAACATGATTGTTTGCTTGGCCTAACTCCAAAATTTCTTTAAAATCTCCTTACAGTTCACTTCCCCAGCAGATATCTTTAGCCCACTTTTAATAAGCTCCTTGGCTCCTATAATATTACTGCACCTGCTTTAGAAATCACATTTTTCAGGGAGACAGCAAGGCTATGAAAGAAATGCAAAAGCCCAATTCTTAAGCTGAATTTAATATGAGAAATCAAATAAAGACACCAATAAAATTCACATTTTAATGCAATCACTAGACACATGAAGAAAGCAAAGTATCTCAATGGATGATACAAATTCTCACTAATATTCATTAATTTTTCCTATTCCCATATTCCCTCAGGACCTAAATGAATCACTATTAGCAGGTAAAAAGAAATGCCCTTAATAATTTATTCTCTGATAGCTGTTAAATATATTCATAATCATGGAGCAATATACTTGCAAATATGTGTACATATATATTAGTTTATGTATACACAAAGGACATATATATACAGATATGTTTATATAATTACATTTTGTACATATACATGGTATATGTATATATATGTGTGTATATATACATCTATGTATACATACACACATGTGGGTATGTATGTATATATATGTGTATGTGTGTATATATGTACGTATGTGTGTATATATGTATGTATGCATGTATAATGCATACCAACATTACATGAGGTGTCCTAAAAGTCTTAGTGTTAATCTATTCAGGCTTAAAGTTGTATTAATACTTTTGGGACACCCTATATATGCACATACATTTCACTGAATACAAGCACAGTGAAATAAGACAAGGCTAGTTAACTAAGTGCAAAAAGTAGTTGCTAATAATGAATGTGTGGTAAAGGAGAAAGGAAGGCCTGTATGCAATAACTCTGTTCAGTTCTACAAAGCATTATGATATTTCTATTCCTTACTAAAGGAAGTTTTGTGATAATGGGCAAAGTAAACCTTAAGATCACTTGAGAAGAGAGTATTTGTCAGGGATCTGAGCAATTAAAGACCAAGGGGATTCTAAACTTAAAATTAGTAGGAAGAGATAAAAACCCTCAGATAAAACAACAAAGAAAAGCACTATATGACATAAGTGTTTTATGAACAGCAAATATGATAAATGTCATTGATTCAATATGTAGATTCGATTTGTCTGGTTTTCAGCAGGGTGTCTGCAAATTTTCATTATGATATTTGAATGAGCAAAATTGAAAATGGTAGACTCAGTGATACCTTAGCCAGATGGATTTACAGTTGGTTTAATAAACAGACCCAGATAGATCTGATTAGAAGATTGATGTCAGCTTCGCAGAGCTCTCTAATGGTGTTTTGTTCTTGGCCCTGTCCTATTCAACATTTTTATCAATGATCTGGATGAAGATGTAACTGACATACTTTTCACATGTGATAGGATTTAAAGTTAGAAGGGGCCTTGGAAACCATCAAGCCATACTCAAATTAAAGAACAAATTTTAGAAGTGAAAGCACATTATATGGGGCAGCTAGGTGGTACAGTGAATAAAGCACTGGCCCTGGAGTCAGGAGGACTTGGGTTCAAATCTGGCCTCAGACACTTGACACATTTAATAGCTGTGTGACCTTGGGCAAGTCACTTAACTCCAAACTACCTTGCCTTCTTCCCTCCTCCTCCCCCCAAAAAAGTAGATGAGAAAATGTTTAGGGGCATCTAGGTGGCGCAGTGAATAGAGCACCAGCCCTGGAGTCAAGAGGACCTGAGATCAAAGCTGGTTTCAGACACTTAACACTTACTAGCTGTGTGACATTGGACAAGTCACTTAACCCCAACTGCCCTGCCTTCTTCCCCTCCAAAAAGACCAAAAAAGTGCCTTATATCACTGTGGTACAGTGGAAGGACCGTTGGGGGTGGAGACTAAGAAAACCTGGGTTTCAGCCTTATCTCAGCCATTATGTATTAGCAATATGACTTTGGATAAGTCATCTAATTTCTTTAAACTTCAGTTTCCTCATGTCAAATAGGGATAATGGTCGTATGAGTCAATAAACATTTATTAAGCACTTACTATGTGCCAGTCTCTGTGCTAAGTACTGTGGCTACAAAGAAAGGGAAACCTACCCTCAAGAAACTCACAATCTAATAGTTGTCCTACAAATGGGAGTGGGAGGATCAAGTCAGATAATACATGAAAAGACTCAAAGCACATATGTGAACACGTTATTTTCTAATAATAAATATGAACATATCAACAATGTAATAGAAAATGTACAGATAGTTCATGTATGATCAGGAATCTTAGAAGGATACATGGCTTTTGACTGTTCCTCTCCAAATAGGGTATACAGATTAAGTACGTGTTCCTTGATTGTTGGGAGAGCCAATAAAAGGGAGGCTTTGAGGCAGGAAAGGGAGAGGAAATATATTTCTATATTTCCAGGTTAAACTTCTGGTCTTGGTATCAATAATTTTGTATTTCAGCTAAGAATTCTTTAGGAGAAAAGTTCCCCTTCTGTTCTGCTGTGGTCCATAAGAACCTGCATTTTTAAAAAAATAATTCCTAATATCCAGTCCCACACAGTGAAGCCCTGAGAACATAGAATCATAGATTCAGAGCTAGAACATATCTTAGAGGTCATGAAATGCATCCTTCTTATTTTACAGATGATGAAACTGAGGACCAGAGAGGTTAAGTGACCTGCTCTCAGTTACACTGTTAGTAAGTGGTAAAGATTAGAATACAGGCTTGTCTCCAAATCATACTAGTATGGGGGAAGGGAGGAGGAGTAGGAATATTTATGATTGCAGCTCAACTACCTTGCTCATTGATTACATGTGGCAAGGGAAATGAACATACCTCACTGTCCCCTCCTGCTTTATAGACCATTTCACAGAAGCATTAAAATAATGATCAAACATAAATACCTAACACTAAAATCACTCGTGATGTTCCAAGTTTCTCAAGCTTTGCTAATTCTAATAGGTGTACTTGCTAGTTTTCATACATATAATATCATAAATTATACTAATTATATGTGTTTTTTTCAGTAACTACTGGGATGTCTCTCACCTTTTCCTCCCTGCCCATCTGTGCTGCAGATAATTCCCAAGTCTTTCCTCTGTCTTTTCTCCCCCTAGCTCACTAGACCTTGAGACTTGCATGGACTTTCTTATCACTTTTGCTCTGTTGGACTAAAGTCATCTTCCTTCCCTTTGCTGCTCAGGATGTCAAGTCCCACAGCTGCTCTTCCACCTTCCTAATGTCAGAGTGTGAGCTATTAAAAAGAAGCTATCTCTATCCTAAAGTTATATAGTACCCATATTATATACCTCAAGGAAATTTAATTCAACAAGTATTTATTCTTCCAGGTACTTAAAATTTGAAAGATTTTTTTTGTTTTATACAGCTTATAGATTATGAGTATCTGAAATTATATGTTTTTCAAAAAATGCTCTTGAGTTTTTATGGATCAATGTTATCCTAAGTTGATTGTGGCCAATAGTTTGATCTGCAATAATGGTCCAGTTTCAACGTAGTGTGTTGGTTGAGTTCTCAAGTACATTTTATGTCTGTATTTGTAGTATGGAGATTTGTGATCTGTCAGTGCATTAAAGACAACAAGTTTGTGATACATTATTCTAGTTAAGCAGCATAAGACAGTGGCCATCGGGTCAGCCAGAAAGACCAGGGTTCAAGTCCCACTTCTGATGCATATTATCTGTGTGACTAGGAAAAAATTATCTAATTTCTCAGTACATACTCAGTATGGACAACTCTCATAGCCTACAGTTTGCAAAGAAGGTGCTCCATTGATAGAAGAGGTTTCCTCATGGGAATTCTCAATACCGATGAAACCATAGGTCCATTTCTTAATTCTAGTCGATAGATTATTTCTTTGTGGATATGCAGTAGATGCTAATTTTTTTCACAGTTTGTAGTTGTGTGTAACAGGATTTCTCCTGCTTTCTTACATATTCTGCACTGATTACCTAATACATGTTCCTTAAGCATAACTTTTCTGTACTTTCTGGTGGTGATGTCTTGGTCTTGAATTGCCCTCTTTAATACCTCTGTTTCCATAGATAAATTTGTGCAGCTCAGAAGCTTGTTCTATGCTTCTTTGTTGACTTATTACTATACAGGTTCCTGAGGATGTAGCCCATGGAGAGTCCTTTTGAGTTTATCCTTGAATTGTAGCTGTTACATAAGCTCCATCCAAAGATAAATGAAACATTTTCATTTCCCCTTGACAAATACAATGGTATGTTCCTCTTGTCAACCTTTTTTATTGCTCAATAATGCCTCCTTATTACAAAAGTAGTTTTGTAGGCTGTTGATTTGTTCATTTTAAACTCAACCTTTCTTTTTCTTTTTTTTCTTCCTTCCTTCCTTCCTTTCTTTCTTTTCTTTTTTTTTTGGGGGGGGGGGTGAGGCTCCTTAGGATGATAGGCTCTAGGTTTTATTAACATTGCCTGGGGATCTTATTAGGATACTTTCCAAATATGTGGTGGTCCATTTAGCAGTTCTGAGAGCTCATAAGGATCCTGGTAATGTGCTCTTCTAGTTAAGCTTTGACTTCAAAATTCCCTTCAATCTCTAAGCATGTAAGTATAGTCTTAGCTTCCTCTTTAATAGCCTCTTGCTCAATGTGCCTTGCCTGGAAAAGACAAAGGGATTTACAAGTATTGCCTTCATCCAATGGATCAATTTGATATTTGAGTTCAAGACCAAAGATTTCAATATTTATTTGTTTTCCTTTGTTCACATGGAGAATTTTATACATATGAAGTTCGAGTGACACTTTTATGTTATTAGAAAAAGATGCCTTAAAATGAAGTAACTATGTTTTTCAGTAGAGCCATATAATTTGACATCATCCATGTTTTGACATAATTCTTCAACTTGAAAGCCATACTTAGTTATACGCAGGATGAATGATAAATGGTTGAATTAATATATTTTTAAAAGTACTTTAATCACTTAAATGCCAAACACTGTTGTGAGAGCTGGAGTTATAGAGAGAGAAAACAAGATAGACTCTGCTTTCAAGGAGTTCAGCTGCAAGGTGAATGGAAAAACTAGGCAGAATCATAACAGGTTTCTACCGTCTCCTTGCAAGATGTCACATTTTTTAACCAATAGTTCTTTGCATTATTGTGTTGGTGGTGTGTTTTAAATAGAAAGCAGTTTGCTATTTGGAAATCAAACACTAGTTTAACATTCTCACCAGGCATGTATTTATTTTGTGCATTTCACTCAGGACGAAGCCATGAGTGTGGGATTGAATCAAAGGATTTTCAATAATCAACAAAAGTTGATGTCATAGCATTTTGGTTGGTTGTTCAGTAATTACTGAGTTGATGAGTTTCCATTTGCACTCTTAGGACATTCGTTTTGTTTTGCAGCAAATATATTGTTTTGTTGTATTTGTACATGGCTGGAGTGATGTAAGCTATTAATGCTTTGTTTTATATAAACACATAATTTGCCTAATTTTGGAGGGGTCACTGGTGTTCTAATCTTTTAGTTTTAAATATGTGATGCCTTTTGTTAAGATGGGCTTAGTCTTACCTCACAGATGAAACTGATAAAATGTTTTGCTAGTAATTCATGTATCATTATGAAGCATTTAATTTAGTAATTATGAAAAAGCCCATCAAAGAAAAAAATAAAGGAATGTCTTGCAAGGCCACACAGCTGCCATAATGGTCACATGAAACCTATGTTGTATGTTATACCTTTTAGCATTCTCCTATTTTGCTGTTACCTCCCACTAACAACATGGAAGACGAGCCATGACCACATCATCATGACCATTACCATCATCATCATGATTTTTTTTCTGGAAGAAATGTTGGTTCAATATCCTGAGCTTAATAACATATGGACTTCCCAAAGGCATTTCAATTACATGTTTTCATTATTCAGTTGCTTAGTTTCCTCTGATACTTCAGGGTTTATTGCCTTTGCTCAGTCCATACTTATGGTGAACTTGGAAAAAGGCTCTCACTGTTGAAAACAAAATAATTTAATCAATTGGACACTGTTGGTGATGCAGAGACCTATCACTATCTCTTGTAACTGTATCACCCCCCTGCCAGTCTCATGACTTGTGGTTCCTTGGCTGTAGAACTAAGATGAGAAGTGATGCAGAAAACAGTGTCTAAATTCTTTTTCAAAACATCACTTTAAGAATGAAATTGCATATATCATTAAAGATCATTTTTGAAGGGAAATGGGACAAATCTTAAAACAATCTGTGCTCAGTTGGCATAAATTCCCATACAAGAGA
The DNA here is from genome assembly GCA_028627135.1 of Pseudochirops cupreus. Classification (NCBI taxonomy): domain Eukaryota; kingdom Metazoa; phylum Chordata; class Mammalia; order Diprotodontia; family Pseudocheiridae; genus Pseudochirops; species Pseudochirops cupreus. The sequence goes on from CM053582.1 coordinate 254,948,179, forward strand.
CCATGCTAGTTACATTATCATTTGTAGAACTACTTGTAACACATTAAGCAAAACATCATCTCCAGCACAGCATGAGAACCTGGAGCATAATTATGTTGTTCCTTGTTGGAAAAGTCTGCAGCATCAGCCTCTGTTTGTCGATAAAGAGGCAATTCCACATTCAATGTAGTATAAAGTCTAGTAAATGTTTCTTATAATGTTAGCTCCAAGTTGATGGTTTTGCATTTTTACTTCAATGTTTTATTTCATCAGAAATCAAGCTAATTCATTTTTTTCTCCTGAAGTCATCTTTTTCACTAATAACATATTTATACAGCGTGTCCCAAAAGTCTTAGTGCAGTTTTAAACTATTACAGCTTAAAATTTAAAGTTTATTTAAGCTATTAAAACTTAAATCTGCATTAAGACTTTTGGGACACGCTGTATTGCATTTTGAGGTTTACAAAGCACTTTCTTCACAATAAGCATATATAGAAAATAGGTAGTGTAGATATTATACTTATTATTATTATTATTATTATTTTAATTATACCCATTTATATTTGTTGAAGCTGAAACTTTGAAAAGTTAAATGACTCATCCATGACTACAAAGCCAACAATCAACTTAGTTGGGACCTAAGTCTCTCAATGTCTTCATCTACCTTATCCACTTTGTAGAAACCTTACCATTGCTTCAGCCCAGTCTTTCATTCTTTTCTTCAACCAACAAAAATAAATAAAGTTGGATTCATATGAAAAAATTTCGTATCTTATCACCTTGTTTGACTTCTAGTGGTGAGTAAGACTTTATTATTTTATTTCCTGCAGTGCTTGGGGTAGGTAGAATGCTACCCATTAGAGAAATTCACTAGACTGGTAAGTGTAGTTTGATAAGATGGAGATTTGAAAATGAGAGCTGCCAGAACTACAAAGATCAACCAAAATAGGGAAAGTAAGAGAAGATAATCAAAACAGGTACCTTAAATAGTCATGACAGAAATTAGGAAACGATTGAGAAAGACAGAGACAGAAAGATAGACATAAGAGGACCATTTGGTGCAGTGTAGCAATGATGTCTCGAACACAAGAGTAATAGTTGACTGACTAGTTGATGACTCCAGATACACCATGAAACATTGTAGCCATTCTTTAGCTTGCCCCCAGAGGTTCCTGAAAAGAACATCCAAGAAGTATGTGGTACCACAGCAAAGCGTATTTCAATGGGCACAAGAGTTCTGAAGTTGCAATATCCTTTTCCCACTATGCTAGGGAATCAGAGAGATTAAAGGCTAATTTGATTATAACTCCCTTGGAATATATATTTGTATCTATTTGTGTATGGATGCCATGAAAACATTTACTACTAACCATTTCTTATTATTTATATTGTTCTATGTCTTAATTAACTACTTTCCTTTTTGGATTTAAGTATACCTCATTTGGTCTGGCAACAAAGAATGAACTGAATGGGGCTTTAGCTTATGATTCAATACAGTTGATTAAAGCCATAGCATACTACGGATGAGAGTAACCATGGAAGTCACAATTTCAATGTCCTTTTTTTAAATGATTATCAAATGTGGAGTATTTTTCTAAAATAATTCACCCTTTTGATTTTTCCTTATCCATACCTGTAGGTAAATTTATGGTCTGTAGTATGGCCACATTCTATTAAAATTTTATCCCTGTTCACAGCACCGACAATAGTTAGTGTAAATTGGTGGTATCCAAATTGATTGCTGGGCTCCTCCCTGGCCTTGCCAATATGACTATAAGTGTATGATAAATAATTCAGGGAGTGAAAAGAAAGGCTAAATCTAACCCTTTCTACTATAGCCAAATGTTGATCTTTTTACCAATGCAATCACACCCTTTCTTCAATGCTTCTTCTGCTATTCAAGTCTCTAACAACTCCCTTATAAGCCAGGCATTGACCCTTAGGTCCCTCAGGTATCCAAAAAAATATAAGGTATAATTAGGAAAATTCTGTTTATCCTCTGCCTCTTAGATCACCTCATGGCTTTAACAAGTACTTCTCCAATGTTGGGCTATGTATCCAGGAGTAGTGAGATAGACCACCTGATTTTGGGTGAGATAGAGTGATTCATACAGGTTGAGAAGGCATGGATCACCTAGATCACAAATTAAATTGCATTACCTTCACCCCAGACAAACAAATAAACAAATCATCCTTATAGCAAATTTCCCCATTGTGGCCAACGGTATCACCTTGTTTTCTGTCACTCAGATTTTCACAACCTCAAAATCATCTTCAGCTGCTCATTTTCCATCACCCTCAAATCCACATACCCAATCGGATGTCAAATCTTGTTGGTTCTCTCCTACAACTATCAAATCCAGTATTTTCTATTTCCCCAGTCATCACTATCATTGAGACCCTGAAAAACCCCTTGCTAGGACTCCAGCAAAAGTTTCCTAACTGGTCTATCTTACATAAGTCTCTCTCTATTCCAATACATCCTTAATATTGTTTTTTCAAAGTGATTTTTCCTGAAGTTCATGTCTGGTCAATTCATTGCACTATTCAATAAACTCCAGTGATTATCTGTTGACCCTATTTCTCTTCATCTCATTAAAACGTATAATTTCTGTAAGTTTTACAATATACAGAATTCTTAATAAAATCATATATGTAGTTGATAATAATTTACATGTGTGTATATATGTATATATGTATATATATAAACATGCATATATATATAGTACCCCTTCTTTTTTACTGATAGGTTGTGTAGTCAAAGAAACTTGGAGGGCGATGATATAGATAATTAAAGTCAAACTAATGAGTGCTTGCCCCCAAAATTTCTCCCTAATTTTCTATATCTGTTCACAATATCCCTTGTTTCCATACTTATAACCTTTAATTTCTGATTCTTCCATATCCTTTTATTTTCCATATTTAACTAATTTTAATTTCACAATATCTCATTTCATCTGATTCAAGGTATGCTCATGTCGTTCCTTATAAAACCTTTACTTTTTTATCATCTCAAGTTTTCCTCATAGATATTTCTTTCTTCTCAATGCTAAAATCCTAAACAAAGTAGTCCGTACCTTCTTTAAAACAAAACAAAACAAAACAAAATATTGTCTGGCTGGCCTTCTTAGTCTCTTTTGTTTGTTCACCATCCAAGCCTCACCCTCTAAAATACGGATACCTTCCATAACTCGAGACTCACTCCAAGGTCATCTCCCTTTTATTATCTCTCCGTTCATGATCTCATCATCAATTATCATCTGTACATCAGTTAATCTCAATATTAAATTCAATCTTTTCTGAAGTCCAATTCCACATTTCTACTTGCCTCTGTATATCTCTTTTGGGTCTCCCCCGGTAGCTTAATTTCAATATGTCCCAAGCTGAACTGGCCATTTTTGTCATAAAACCTTGCACTTAATGAATGCTAGTTGAGGACTTTACTTTCTTCTCCCTTCCCCACAAATGCTTATTTTAATGGCATTTCATAATACCAGCCTTCATCTTCTTCAATTCATCCTTCATATAAGAGATAAAATATGTTACTAAGATTTGCTTTCTTTAAGGCTAAAACATGTAATTCTTACCCTAACATTAAGACCTTTCATAGTCTGGCTCAAACTTACTTTTCTGGCCTTTTCTCTCATAATTTTCCTTCACAAACTCTATGTTGCAGACAAAACAAAATATTAGGTGATGCCCAAATTCAACATTTCGTCTCTTAGCTCTGCACGTCCATGTGGCTCCCCTCTTATTCCTATAATTCACTGCCCTTCAAGTTTTTTTTTCCTCCAAAGCTCACCTTTTATCAGTAACCTTCCTACTATATTCTCTTCCTCCATAAATATTTCTAGAGCAATTTGTCCAGATTTTCATTTTTTCTTATCACATCTTGCTTAGTATTATATTTGCCTGAGCGCACATTCAATATAAATAATTCCTGTCTCTCCCAAGAGATTCCCCTTTGGGGGCAGAGATTATTTCATTTTTATTTTCAGATCCCCAGAATCTAGTACAATGTATTGAAAAGAGCAGGCACTCAAAACATGTTTTCTGAATTGACTTTCTTGAATCTGTTCCCTACCTACCATATTTCCAACTTCCCCAGTTTAGGTTTTCATTAGTTCCTGCTATACTATTTCATGTGTCTCCTAACCAGTCTCTTCCTTCTACCTTTGGTCTTTCTAAATTTTAACTCATCCTGCACAAAATTGATTTCCTTTATATGCAGATATGATATCATAATTTCATGGCTCGAAAACCTCAGTGGCACACTACTGAACAAAGCCTGACTCCTTATTTTGGCTTTCAAGATTTTCCAAAATTCTTAGAAACATATCCTTTCTGCGATTATCATCTTTTTAAAATATTATGTCATGGAAATGCTTGATTTATTTTATAAATTAAAAATAAAATTAAAAAAGAAATATACCCTTTTTCAGATTATCTCATAATACTCTCATTTGTATACTATATGTTCACCTAAAACTGAACTATATTCCTTTAAAATTTAATAGCCTTGTCCAACTCTGACTGTTCATTTATTCCCAATCCCTGAAATGCCATGCCCTCTCCATCTGCTAAACTCCTACACACTCTTTAAAGAACAAGAACATTTGCTGATTTTTGAGGTGTAAATGCCCACACTGAACAGTGGACAATCAGCTCTGGCTCCAGCATAGTCCTGGCTGTAGGCCCCAGCCTCAGTCCACATTGGAACTGCGACCAGCTCTTGGGTCACAGCCTGACAGCTGTCAGCTTTCCTCATCAGATGTTGAGCCACCTCAGTCCTCCTCGCACTAGAAGGCTATGTGCAGGCTTTTCTTTTCAATGCTTGCAAGCCTCTGTTATCCTGTGTTGGACTCAACTGGAAAAAAATCACCCATTGTGGGTTCTTCTTAATTTTCCTGATCACAAATCAGTCTGGTGCTTTTTCTCAGTCTTTACTTGGATAGCTGAAGGAGTGAACTGGGCTATTATGGTGCTTCATACTCTTTGCTAGCCTCAGATTCTATAATTCTGTAACATGTCACAGTTAATGTGTAGCACGGATTAAATTCTATAGGTTATGGAAAGTTAAATATAATTAAGCTTTGGATATTCTGTATTCTATAGGAACAACTAATAACTACATATATTTTGATATTAAAAAGATAGAAATCTGAAATAAAAAGCCAACATATATCTGTCTAATCATATAGATAAACAGAAGTAAATGGATTTGCATTTCATACTGCAATTTTATCATAAACCCTGTCCTTCACAGGAACCAATAAAGGATTATTGTTTGTTTGTTTTGTCATTTTTTTTTTAATCTGGAGAGGCCTTTATGGTTCTTTTCAATGACTTGCTATTTTATTTTAATTTTTCTGTTTGCCCCATTATTACGTTCAAAGTAGTTGACTTTTAAAAAATATCAATGTATGGGGCAGCTAGGTGGTGCAGGGAATAGAGCACCAGCCTTGGAGTCAGGAGGACCTGAGTTGAAATCCAGCCTTAAACACTTAACACTTAACTGGCCATGTGACCTTGGGGAAGTCACTTAACCCCAATTGCCCTGGCATCCCCCTTCCAAAAGCAACAACAAAAAGCAAAAAAAAATTTTTTTAAGATATCAATGTAAACTACATGTTTGAGTTGTAGGACAGTCTACCATATTGCAAAGAAATGACAGTTAATAATAGTTTTTAATTGGGCATACTTAATCCATAAGTGAACTATAGTTAAGTTTTTTCATATATTCATACACTTTTTTGTAAAAATGTTTTAGGATTACACCTGTTGGATCAGGAACATAACCTTTTTCAAGAAATTAACAATTTTCAGAAGGAGAAAGCAGCATAATCAACAAATACATGAGAGAAGGTTCCAAATTCGTAATAATAATACAAATTATAGCATCACCAGCAAATTCATGAGGATGACATGAAGTGGAAATATTTAATGTTAAAGAGTTAGAGGAAAATAAGAACACCACATCACTACTAGTAGGGCTGTAAATTCTTCTAAAAGGCCAAGGAAAATAATTTGGAACTATGTTTAAAAAAAAAAGTGACTAAATTATTCCTCCCCTTTGACCCAAGTATACTACTACTAGAAATATATCCTAACAAGATAAAATACAGAAGGAAATTCCAAAAGGTTTAATAGAAGCTTTTTTAAAATATGATGAAAAAGCCACTACAGTGATTTTCCTAAATTGCAGCTCCAATCATGACCCTACTCTACTCAATATAATCCAGTGGCTCCCTATTGCCTCCAGGATCAAATGCAAAATGCTTTGTTTGGCAACAAAACCCTTCATAATCTAGCCACCTCCTAGTTTTCCAATCTTTTTATAGCTCACTCCCTGATACTTTAATACAGTGATACTGGCCACCTGGCTATTCCATGAATGAGACACCAGGCTCCAGGCATTTTCGCTTGCTGTCCCCCCCATCTGGAATGCTCGTCCTCCTCCCCTCTAACTACCAACCTCTCATTTCCTTTAAGTCCCAGCTAAAATCCTACCTTCTACAGGAAGGCCCCTCTTAATTCTGATGCCTTCCCTCTGGTAACTATTTCCTATTTTTCCTGTATATAGCTTGCTTTTTTTATATATTTGCTCACATGTTACTCCCCTATTAGATGGTAAATTCCTTGAGAGCAGGACCTGTCTTTTGTCTCTATTTGTATATCGTAGCACTGCGCCTATCACATAGCAGGTGCTTAAAAATATTGACTGATTGATTGGAAATAAATATGCGGTCAAACAATTTGTGAAGAGCTGAACAAAATGTGAAATATGAACGTAATGCAAATATTGTACTTTAAGAAATGATCACTATATTCAGGGAAAATGTTTAGGAAAGTATATCTGAACTGATGAAGAAAAAAGAGACAGTAGACTATGGGCATAATCAATGTGTTAGCTAGTTTTGCTTAAATGTGTTTCTCTGTTACAAAGGAAAGCTCCATTGTGTCATGGTTCTTATGAAATAGTGGGGGGGGGGGGAAGTATAAATAAAAATTATATATTTTAAAGAATCACTGTCATCCCTAAAAACAAGTATGATGGAACTCATGGATCTTATCTGACACAAAAGTATTGATACATCTCTGGAAGTACCTAATTTACTACTCTGTTAATATAATAGAAGGTAATATCATCCCACATATCTTCAAAACTTAAAGAATTTCAAATCTTCTGATTCTAGTTCTGTGATGTGGGAAAATGCTATGATGGAGGAGGGAGAAATTATGGAAGAAAGTTAGGATAGGAGGTCAGGAAATGGGTTAGATGGGAACAGAGAGCACTATGTGAGAAAGAAGAGAGGTGATAGAAAAGATTGAGATAGAAACAGAATGGGTATTGAATAGCTAGAGAAATCAAGTTCGGACTAATTTGCGACTCATCTATAAATTAATAAATATTTTAAAATAAAAAATCACTTTATTCCAAGTAGAAAAGATTTTTTTTTAAATTATCATTTTCTAATGACGAGAGGCAGTGTGGAAAAAGCATATGACCTCAGAGCCAAGAAGAGCTGGGTTCAAATACCATCTCTGAAAGATACTAGTTGTGTGACACTGGATAAGCCAATTAGTTTCTCAATGACCCCAGACAATGCAAAATGTTAGGGAGCCAGAGATGCTTTGTATTAATGAGGTAACTTCTCACAGGGAGACCCTCCTCTGAAGAAATCAGAGGTAACAATAATAATAATCACAATCATAATGATGAAAGAAATAACTAAAATTCAATAAAACTATTACAGGAACATAAACATCAAATAATTCATCAAGTAAGAGAACTCACCATACAAACAGATAATATCATTTAACTTGCAAAGCATGAATTTCTAGCAATTCACCTACTCATCTAAAATGAATAGTCAATGTAGAAGTTATTCATACTACCAAATCCTACAATAATAAAGTAGTAGTAGTTTTTATTTAGCCAAAAATATCTGGTCTTCATATAAAAAGTAATTCCCTTTTCCCTCTCCCCAAAATACTTTGTCTTTCTTAAACACTATCAAATAATACCTAGAGTACAATTTTAGAAATGACAATCAATTACATTTCCCCATCTCTCTTTTTAACCCCCTTCCCATAATTGAGTCAGAGCTACTTATACTTGTCAGCTTCAAGTTGAAACACAGGGAATAAATGCCCCAACATCAGAAGTCATATCTTTGGCAGCAGTGCCAGCATGTATTATTCCAGTTTCCCTCCATTAGATTAGAAATTACAGCATTGATTGGTTTGATGAAAATACGTGTGGTGTCAGTTTGAAGGGTAGAAGCTTGTATTCCATTACACTGATTGTATGTAAAATATCAAGAGCCTGGAAAATTATGAAAAATATTTGTTTGGCCTTGTGGTATTTTGTACTTCATTAGAAACAGACAAAAACATAGGCCATTCTCCAAAAATAGATATTATGGCTAGAAATGAACAATAGCTAATGCCTGCAGGAGAGAATAATGATTAGCATGTTCATGAATCTGATCTGTTTAGACTTCTGTAATGAAGGAAAAATCGATTTTTATTTTATCCACTGACTGCAGGTGTCACTTCAGGAGTACTAGTTAATCATAGGTCTCTAAGATGAAATACGAGTATTTCAACATACATATGAAATAAAAACACTTTTGTTTATTTATTGCCATTAGTAAATCAAGATCCAATATCTTACTTAAAATAAATATCACTGACTGGTAAACAGAGTCCTAATTACTAAAACTGCTAAGGTGTTTCTCTTTCCTTACCCACTCCACCAATTAGTCAGTGCTATTATATATGCCATGGGAAAAAAAATAGTAGCTAGCAAACCTGAGGAGGATAATATACTTCTAGGTTTCATAGCAAATTGACCATCAGTTAGAAAGGTAAACATTGTAATATGTTATTGTTTTTATTCATTTTAAGGCAAATACCAAACTGGATTGCATAAACAAGAGTAAAAAATGAAATTGATTAATGAGATGGAAACAAGAGCTATTTATATAGATTCAAGAAAATGAGATTATTTAACTTGCTGAATACTAGGGAAAATTTTAATTAAGAACCCTTAAAAGAAAGACCCTTATACAGACAAAGGTGATGGGGATTTTCCATATCCACCAAAGAGGAACAAGGAGAAGAAAACTGGCTTAAAATATATGATGGGGCATTTAGGTTCACTAAACTCATCCCATGTCTATACTCCCCTATTTATGTAGAAGGTGCCACCATCCTTCAAGCTAGTCTCTCAGAATTTTATAACCTCAGCTTTGCCCTGGACTCTTAACTCTCCCTTACTCTATATATACTGTCAATTGGCAAATCTCGTTGTTTCTACCTTCTATAGCTAGCACTTTAGTTCAATTCCTTATCAACTCTCACTTAAATTACTGCAGAAACTTCTTAATTGGTCTCATTACTTCACCCCTTTCCACTTCAGTCTATTCTATCTGCTGCTGCCAAAGTAATTTTCCATAAAGACAGATCTGACTATGTGACTCCTTGAATCATTTTTAGTGAATTCTTATGCCCTCTATGAAAAACATATAAACTCCCCTATTTAACCTTTAAAGCCACATATAATCTGATCTCAATCTAGCTTTCTAGACCCATTGGACTCCCACTATCATGGAGTCAAACTATCCTCTCTGATATAATACATCTCCTGCCTCTGTGCCCCACACTATCCATCCCACATTCCTCTTGACTCATAGTTCTTTTCTCCCTTTAATATGCTGCTCAAGAACTATTTTCAACACGCATATAGCCTTTCCTGATTCCATGACTAGTAGTACTTCCCAAAACACTGTAATGGTAATGGAATTTAAAGATGCCCCTGTATTGGCTTGGTTTTTGGGTTGAGTGTTAAAACCCAGAGCTTGTGAATCCCACTTGTGGGGTGGACTTGTTGATGTGAAGAGACAGGGCTGAACTGGGAGGAGCCGTGAATTTGGAGAGAAGCCCAAGCAGAGAGAGGCCCAAGCAGAGAGAGGCCCAAGCAGAGGAGGCCAGAGTTGCTGAGAGAGGAATGCTGAGGACCAGTTGGAGCTGCCCAGGACTTTTGAGAACTGCCACCTAGAGCTGCTGAGAACTGAGGAGGCATGGCTGTGATGCCGGTATTTTGTCTGTCTGTTATGATGTTGTTTTGCCAGATTCACCTGCTGGTGAAGGACAGTGCTGCTGTTACAGAGGTCATGGAACCTTGCTGTTGGTTCAGAAGCCCTGAAGGAGGATTTTCCTGTTGTATCCTGGAAGAGGGCCTTGCTGATGTTTTCAGGGGTTCTGGGACTGTTCTGCAGGCAGAGAATGACTTGATGAGGACACTGGCAATGTGTGTTGTGGCTTTGTTAGGCTTTGCCTCCCCAGGAACTGGGATTGCTGAGTACTTGCCTCTGGTCAAGATGAAGATAGGACCTCTCTTTGGGCACTGAATGCTGTGATGATATCTTAACCTTGTTGTAGGTTAAGAGGGGATGGACTTTTGTGTTCTCCTGCCCCTTCTGAGAAAGTGCTTGGCGTTAATGGATGGTATTGTAATTCAGCTGTGATCCAGGGGTGGAAAATCTTTGACTTTTTTGTGCTTCGCAACTGAATTGAGAACTTACTTGCTAAATGAATGAGTTACACTGTATTTTGATTTTCTCGTTCTGTGAATGTTTGCCTTAATCTGTCACTGAATGAATGGGGTTTGCTATGCTGGTAATCCGAACCTTGGAAGTTGCCTTTGCTTGGCATTACAAACACCCTGCATCTGAATGCTTTGTATTTATTAACTTTGAATTTATGCCAAATATATTTTATGTGTATTTGCTGTCCCCCTCACAGGAATACAAATGCATTGTAAGGAGGACCTGGCACAGTATCTGGATCATGGCAGTTACCAAATACTTGCTAATTTGACATTTTTTTGTGTCTGTAATCTATATATTAGGCATTGTGTTTAGGAAGCTAAGTGGATAGAACACTGGATCCAGAGTTAGGAAGACCTGGATTTATACCTGTCCTGAGACACTTAGTAGCTGAATGTCCGAAGGCAAGTTACTTAGCCTCTGTTTGCTTTAGTTTCCTCAACTCTAAAATGAGGATCATCATAGCACCTTTCTCATTGAGTTGTTGTGAGGATCAAATGAAATACTATTTGTAAAAGTACTTAGCACAGTCCCTAGTACCTAAGTGTTATATAAAATGCTTATTCCCTTCCCTCTCCTCTTTGCCCTCAAAGAGTTTACTCTGGGCATTGGGCAATGAGTGAAGACTGATCAGGACAGCAGGAAATGGAGGAGAAAGTCTCCCATGTTAGAAACTAGTTGACCTTAAGATAGTTTCAACTCTGTGAGCTAGAAGTATTTAGTGTGAAGAAGATAAACTATTCAACATGAGGTATCAGTTGTCTCCAAGAATTTGAATGGCTAAAAAAAATTACACTGGAACTAGGGCAGAACTAGGAACACTGGTTGTAAGCTGCAGAGTCAAAATTAGACTCATCATATGGAGAAAAAGACTCCCTCCTAACTCTACAAGACTGAACAAACTGATTCTTGAGGGGTGGGCTTGACCTCATTGGAGGCCTTCATAATATAATGTGCATGATCATTTCTTAGGGAGCGTAAGATTCTTAATCAGATACTAATTGGACTAAATGACCTCTGTGGTGCCTTCCAACTCTGAGTTGTTGTGGTTTCTAAGGGCAATTTTAGTGGTAGAGACCAGGTCTAGACTTGTCCAGGTCCTTTCCAGCTCTGAGTCTATGAATGTTAGATATAATAAGCCACCTACTGCACATGGTCCCATGTTGACTTGACATTTTCAGCATCGTGTTTTATCAAGTTTCAGAGATGCTTCCTCTGTTAATTCAGCAACATGGTTAGTGAGCACTTTCCATCTGTCAGGAGATGCTGAAAATTACTAAGAGTCACAGCATTGAGCCAAAAAATGAAACTGAGTGGATGGATAATTTTGCCCTGTCAACAAGCAGTAAACTCCAGCTGTGAAAACCAAACAGCATGAAAAAAAGCTCTGAGACTCAGGTTTGATGTAGATTTTTAAATACCAACTCTACTTCTTCTTATGTTAGTTATCTATCAGTCAACAGAAACCAAGGTAATTTTACTTTACTTCATCTTTCCCAAATAAAATCTTCTAGCATATCAAAAGCTTGTGTTTGACTCAATGTCAATAAAATGCAGCCCCTAGTGCCAAGAAATTAATTGCTTTTTTAAAAAAACCACTGCAAATCTAGTGGTTATTAAACTTCTAAAAACAAACAAAAAAAAATCAAGAAATACTTTCCTTTACTCCCTATGTTCCCCACCTCCCCAAATAGGGTTATTAACATACAGCCTTAATGATTTTCTCCTACTTGCTAGTATTTTTTGGAAAGCCCATTGTTAAAAAAAAATCTTTTTCAAGGGATAATTTTAATGTAAGCCATTTGATGTATTAATTTATCCAAATTAATGGGATCTACCTTTCTATCATCTATCTATCTTTACCTCTATCTCTACCTACAGATCTGTGATCATATTGTCATAGGGCAATTCTTGATGTGGAAATTCCCTTTACCAATTCAGATGAAGATGTGCTCCATAGCTTACAGTTTCATGGGATTGGGAGAAGTTAAATGACCACCTGGTCACGTAGCTGACATGCATAAGAGGCCAGATGTGAACTCAAGTCTTTGTGACTCCAAGGCCAGCTCTCCATCCACTGTGTCACATTGTCTCAGAAAACCCAAGAGACCGAGGTAGAAGAATTGTAGAGGTTGTTTCATCTAATAAATAAGGAAACTGAAGCCCAGAGTTGCACAGTCAGTAAGCAAGGGGATGGGTCAAGGAGGGAATTTAAACACTGGTCGTTTAGTCCTCTAATTCTTGCCATAGTATCATACACTCACACAGCCGTAAGTATAGGGAAACAGATGGAATACAATTACAGATTAGATTTAAGTAGCATGTCATCTATAGACTTTTTCCTCTCAAATATCAAACAATAATTTAACATCCTTTTCAGATGTAGTTGGCAAAGTTATCAGTGTCCCAGCTTTACTGTGAGAGAACTGGTCCTATTTCAGGAATGTCTATTATCTACCAATAGAATAACTTATTATACTAGTTAAATGGCTTAAAAAGATAATGAAAAAATGAAGTAGAATTCAAAACTCGAGGAATTCATGATAAAAGATAATAGAGTATATTCTCTAAGCAAGATCCCTATTGGCAACACTGCTATGTTTCTGTTAAAAATTACATAGCAGCAAGGCATTCATGGTTTGGCTTGGGGGAATCTTTTGTATTTAAATATAATCATTTTACAGAAGTATCAGTTCATCTCCCTAATTGAGTTGTTTAATAGATAAGGTTCACAAAGGAGGGGTATCTTCACTCCTTGAATACAACAGACCATTATGAAGGTATCAAATAAGCCAATACGATACTGGCTAAATCAAGAAAGGTGATCCCAACCAAGCTGAAAACAAAAACAAAAAAAAAACCCCAAATGCTGACATATTCAAATCTATATACCTTTATATGCCATGTGCCTGGCAAATATAATATTTAATGAGAAAAGGTCCAAGGAAATGAAAATGATGATAACAATAATTATTATTGTCATACCTAACATTTATATCTCATTTTAGCCTAACAGCCTTGAGAGGTAGGTGCTATTGACCTCATTTAGCACCTCATTTTATCCACATTTTATAGATAAGTGTGAGGGATGATTTCTCAGAAGTGAAACCTCCACAAAAGGGTTAACAGTTTTTGTAATATTGAAACACAGTTTACTCCCTTACAGAATAACATCTGTAGTTAGCTGAAAACCACACTTTGCAACACACCCTAAACTGCACTCTTCCAAACTCTTGCAAAACTTCCCACCTTTTCTTGTCTCCAGCAAACCCATATAACTGACTTTGTTCTTTGTTGCTGGGGAAGATTCACGTGAATAGATTATGCCCCCTGAAGACCAGCCAATGGGATGAGGGGAAGGGTGTGTGTGGGGGAGACTTCTGTTAGGGTATAAAAGGACCTTGCTTTCAGGAATCAATCTGTACTTCCCTGGCCAGAGCCATTAGAGTGACTAGGGTGGTACCCTTTCTCACAAGCAAGCAATGAACTAATTTCTGCTTTCAAGGTATCTAAGTCTTTGTACTGATTTTTTTGGTAGTGGTCTCTGTCCCACACACAAGGAAACTGAGGCAGATAGAGCGTAAGTGGCTTGACCAGGTTCACACAGCCATATGTGTCTTAGGTTGGACTTGAACTCATCTTGTTGTTCCCAGGTCCAATGTTCCATCCAATAAACAGGGTGGCACTTTTATGATATCTACACTTAAAGGATTGGCACACTTTCACTGTTACAGCAGAGAGAGAATGGATAGAGGTTCTGTGGCTACTAATTGTGTGACTTTGGGCAAGTCACTTAACGTCAGTTTCCTCAACTGTAAAATGAACAGTTTTGATGATAAGATCTGTAAGGGATTTTCTTTTTTTTTTAGTTTCGAATCTACAATCCTATCATCCAACGAAAATCATTGTTTTTCTCAAGACTGGTTCAATAGGAACTTAAATCAACAATGCCACGGTTATACAAAATAAAAGTGAAGGAAGAGTGTTTCAGATTTTGAAAAGGACAATTTTAGGATTAGTGTTTTCTAAATTAGACACTTTTTATAAATTTGACAAATTTAAGATTGTTTCAGAAGTGTAAAAATAGGGCGGAGCCAAGATGGCGGCGTAGCAGCAGCAACATATCGCAGCTCTCACATAGCCACCCCAAAATACCCATAAAATAGGTCTCTAAACCAATCCTAGAACTCCAAAACACACACAAAGATACTTCCCACTAAAGTCAGCTCGGC